>CAWLCU010000665.1:605000-895000 GCA_963855975.1 Andrena chrysosceles | reverse complement strand
CTCGTCGTCGTCCTCGTCGTCCTCGTCGTCGTCCTCGTCGTCCTCGTCGTCGTCCTCGTCGTCCTCGTCGTCGTCCTCGTCGTCCTCGTCGTCGTCCTCGTCGTCCTCGTCGTCGTCCTCGTCGTCGTCCTCGTCGTCGTCCTCGTCGTCGTCCTCGTCGTCGTCCTCGTCGTCGTCCTCGTCGTCGTCCTCGTCGTCGTCCTCGTCGTCGTCCTCGTCGTCGTCCTCGTCGTCGTCCTCGTCGTCGTCCTCGTCGTCGTCCTCGTCGTCGTCCTCGTCGTCGTCCTCGTCGTCGTCCTCGTCGTCGTCCTCGTCGTCGTCCTCGTCGTCGTCCTCGTCGTCGTCCTCGTCGTCGTCCTCGTCGTCGTCCTCGTCGTCGTCCTCGTCGTCGTCCTCGTCGTCGTCCTCGTCGTCGTCCTCGTCGTCGTCCTCGTCGTCGTCCTCGTCGTCGTCCTCGTCGTCGTCCTCGTCGTCGTCCTCGTCGTCGTCCTCGTCGTCGTCCTCGTCGTCGTCCTCGTCGTCGTCCTCGTCGTCGTCCTCGTCGTCGTCCTCGTCGTCGTCCTCGTCGTCGTCCTCGTCGTCGTCCTCGTCGTCGTCGTCCTTGTCGTCGTCCTCGTCGTCCTCGTCGTCGTCGTCGTCGTCCTCGTCGTCGTCCTCGTCGTCGTCCTCGTCGTCCTCGTCGTCGTCCTCGTCGTCCTCGTCGTCGTCGTCCTCGTCGTCGTCCTCGTCGTCCTCGTCGTCGTCCTCGTCGTCCTCGTCGTCGTCCTCGTCGTCCTCGTCGTCGTCCTCGTCGTCCTCGTCGTCGTCCTCGTCGTCCTCGTCGTCGTCCTCGTCGTCGTCCTCGTCGTCCTCGTCGTCGTCCTCGTCGTCCTCGTCGTCGTCCTCGTCGTCCTCGTCGTCCTCGTCGTCCTCGTCGTCCTCGTCGTCCTCGTCGTCCTCGTCGTCGTCCTCGTCGTCGTCCTCGTCGTCCTCGTCGTCGTCCTCGTCGTCCTCGTCGTCGTCCTCGTCGTCCTCGTCGTCGTCCTCGTCGTCCTCGTCGTCGTCCTCGTCGTCCTCGTCGTCGTCCTCGTCGTCCTCGTCGTCGTCCTCGTCGTCCTCGTCGTCGTCCTCGTCGTCCTCGTCGTCGTCCTCGTCGTCCTCGTCGTCGTCCTCGTCGTCCTCGTCGTCGTCCTCGTCGTCCTCGTCGTCGTCCTCGTCGTCCTCGTCGTCGTCCTCGTCGTCCTCGTCGTCGTCCTCGTCGTCCTCGTCGTCTTCCTCGTCGTCCTCGTCCTCGTCCTCCTCGTCCTCGTCGTCCTCGTCCTCGTCCTCGTCCTCGTCGTCCTCGTCCTCGTCGTCCTCGTCCTCGTCGTCCTCGTCCTCGTCGTCCTCGTCCTCGTCGTCCTCGTCCTCGTCGTCCTCGTCCTCGTCGTCCTCGTCCTCGTCGTCCTCGTCCTCGTCGTCCTCGTCCTCGTCGTCCTCGTCCTCGTCGTCCTCGTCCTCGTCGTCCTCGTCCTCGTCGTCCTCGTCCTCGTCGTCCTCGTCGTCCTCGTCCTCGTCGTCCTCGTCCTCGTCGTCCTCGTCCTCGTCGTCCTCGTCCTCGTCGTCCTCGTCGTCCTCGTCCTCGTCCTCGTCCTCGTCCACGTCGTCCTCGTCCTCGTCGTCCTCGTCCTCGTCGTCCTCGTCCTCGTCGTCCTCGTCGTCCTCGTCGTCCTCGTCCTCGTCGTCCTCGTCCACGTCGTCCTCGTCCTCGTCGTCCTCGCCCTCGTCGTCCTCGTCCTCGTCGTCCTCGTCGTCCTCGTCCTCGTCGTCCTCGTCCTCGTCCTCGTCGTCCTCGTCCTCGTCCTCGTCGTCCTCGTCCTCGTCGTCCTCGTCCTCGTCCTCGTCGTCCTCGTCCTCGTCGTCCTCGTCCTCGTCGTCCTCGTCCTCGTCGTCCTCGTCCTCCTCGTCCTCGTCGTCCTCGTCGTCCTCGTCCTCGTCGTCCTCGTCGTTCTCGTCCTCGTCGTCCTCGTCGTCCTCGTCCTCGTCGTCCTCGTCCTCGTCGTCCTCGTCCTCGTCGTCCTCGTCGTCCTCGTCCTCGTCGTCCTCGTCCTCGTCGTCCTCGTCCTCGTCGTCCTCGTCCTCGTCCTCGTCCTCGTCGTCCTCGTCCTCGTCGTCCTCGTCCTCGTCGTCCTCGTCCTCGTCCTCGTCGTCCTCGTCCTCGTCGTCCTCGTCGTCCTCGTCCTCGTCGTCCTCGTCCTCGTCGTCCTCGTCCTCGTCGTCCTCGTCCTCGTCGTCCTCGTCCTCGTCGTCCTCGTCGTCCTCGTCCTCGTCCTCGTCGTCCTCGTCCTCGTCGTCCTCGTCCTCGTCGTCCTCGTCCTCGTCGTCCTCGTCCTCGTCGTCCTCGTCCTCGTCGTCCTCGTCGTCCTCGTCCTCGTCGTCCTCGTCGTCCTCGTCCTCGTCGTCCTCGTCCTCGTCGTCCTCGTCCTCGTCGTCCTCGTCGTCCTCGTCCTCGTCGTCCTCGTCCTCGTCGTCCTCGTCCTCGTCGTCCTCGTCCTCGTCGTCCTCGTCCTCGTCGTCCTCGTCCTCGTCGTCCTCGTCCTCGTCGTCCTCGTCCTCGTCGTCCTCGTCCTCGTCCTCGTCGTCCTCGTCCTCGTCGTCCTCGTCCTCGTCGTCCTCGACCTCGTCGTCCTCGTCGTCCTCGTCGTCGTCCTCGTCGTCCTCGTCGTCGTCCTCGTCGTCCTCGTCGTCGTCCTCGTCGTCCTCGTCGTCGTCCTCGTCGTCCTCGTCGTCGTCCTCGTCGTCCTCGTCGTCGTCCTCGTCGTCCTCGTCCTCGTCCTCCTCGTCCTCGTCGTCCTCGTCCTCGTCCTCGTCGTCCTCGTCCTCGTCGTCCTCGTCCTCGTCGTCCTCGTCCTCGTCGTCCTCGTCCTCGTCGTCGTCCTCGTCGTCCTCGTCCTCGTCGTCCTCGTCGTCCTCGTCCTCGTCGTCCTCGTCGTCCTCGTCCTCGTCGTCCTCGTCCTCGTCGTCCTCGTCCTCGTCGTCCTCGTCCTCGTCCTCGTCGTCCTCGTCCTCGTCGTCCTCGTCCTCGTCCTCGTCCTCGTCCTCGTCGTCCTCGTCCTCGTCGTCCTCGTGCTCGTCCTCGTCGTCCTCGTCCTCGTCGTCCTCGTCCTCGTCGTCCTCGTCCTCGTCGTCCTCGTCCTCGTCGTCCTCGTCGTCCTCGTCCTCGTCGTCCTCGTCCTCGTCCTCGTCGTCCTCGTCCTCGTCGTCCTCGTCCTCGTCGTCGTCCTCGTCGTCGTCCTCGTCGTCGTCCTCGTCGTCGTCCTCGTCGTCGTCCTCGTCGTCGTCCTCGTCGTCGTCCTCGTCGTCGTCCTCGTCGTCGTCCTCGTCGTCGTCCTCGTCGTCGTCCTCGTCGTCGTCCTCGTCGTCGTCCTCGTCGTCGTCCTCGTCGTCGTCGTCCTCGTCGTCGTCCTCGTCGTCCTCGTCGTCCTCGTCCTCGTCGTCCTCGTCCTCGTCGTCCTCGTCCTCGTCGTCCTCGTCCTCGTCGTCCTCGTCCTCGTCGTCCTCGTCCTCGTCGTCCTCGTCCTCGTCGTCCTCGTCCTCGTCGTCCTCGTCGTCCTCGTCCTCGTCGTCCTCGTCCTCGTCGTCCTCGTCCTCGTCGTCCTCGTCCTCGTCGTCCTCGTCCTCGTCGCCCTCGTCCTCGTCGTCCTCGTCCTCGTCCTCGTCGTCCTCGTCCTCGTCCTCGTCGTCCTCGTCCTCGTCGTCCTCGTCCTCGTCGTCCTCGTCGTCCTCGTCCTCGTCGTCCTCGTCGTCCTCGTCCTCGTCGTCCTCGTCCTCGTCGTCCTCGTCCTCGTCGTCCTCGTCCTCGTCGTCCTCGTCGTCCTCGTCCTCGTCGTCCTCGTCCTCGTCGTCCTCGTCCTCGTCGTCCTCGTCCTCGTCCTCGTCGTCCTCGTCCTCGTCGTCCTCGTCCTCGTCGTCCTCGTCCTCGTCGTCCTCGTCCTCGTCGTCCTCGTCCTCGTCGTCCTCGTCCTCGTCGTCCTCGTCCTCGTCGTCCTCGTCCTCGTCGTCCTCGTCCTCGTCGTCCTCGTCGTCCTCGTCCTCGTCCTCGTCGTCCTCGTCCTCGTCGTCCTCGTCCTCGTCGTCCTCGTCCTCGTCGTCCTCGTCCTCGTCGTCCTCGTCCTCGTCGTCCTCGTCCTCGTCGTCCTCGTCGTCCTCGTCCTCGTCCTCGTCGTCCTCGTCGTCCTCGTCCTCGTCGTCCTCGTCCTCGTCGTCCTCGTCCTCGTCGTCCTCGTCGTCCTCGTCGTCCTCGTCCTCGTCGTCCTCGTCCTCGTCGTCCTCGTCCTCGTCGTCCTCGTCCTCGTCGTCCTCGTCCTCGTCGTCCTCGTCCTCGTCCTCGTCGTCCTCGTCCTCGTCGTCCTCGTCCTCGTCGTCCTCGTCCTCGTCGTCCTCGTCCTCGTCGTCCTCGTCCTCGTCCTCGTCGTCCTCGTCCTCGTCGTCCTCGTCCTCGTCGTCCTCGTCCTCGTCGTCCTCGTCCTCGTCGTCCTCGTCCTCGTCGTCCTCGTCCTCGTCGTCCTCGTCCTCGTCGTCCTCGTCCTCGTCGTCCTCGTCCTCGTCGTCCTCGTCCTCGTCGTCCTCGTCCTCGTCGTCCTCGTCGTCCTCGTCGTCGTCCTCGTCGTCGTCCTCGTCGTCGTCCTCGTCGTCGTCCTCGTCGTCGTCCTCGTCGTCGTCCTCGTCGTCGTCCTCGTCGTCGTCCTCGTCGTCGTCCTCGTCGTCGTCCTCGTCGTCGTCCTCGTCGTCGTCCTCGTCGTCGTCCTCGTCGTCGTCCTCGTCGTCGTCCTCGTCGTCGTCCTCGTCGTCGTCCTCGTCGTCGTCCTCGTCGTCGTCCTCGTCGTCGTCCTCGTCGTCGTCCTCGTCGTCGTCCTCGTCGTCGTCCTCGTCGTCGTCCTCGTCGTCGTCCTCGTCGTCGTCCTCGTCGTCGTCCTCGTCGTCGTCCTCGTCGTCGTCCTCGTCGTCGTCCTCGTCGTCGTCCTCGTCGTCGTCCTCGTCGTCGTCCTCGTCGTCGTCCTCGTCGTCGTCCTCGTCGTCGTCCTCGTCGTCGTCCTCGTCGTCGTCCTCGTCGTCGTCCTCGTCGTCGTCCTCGTCGTCGTCCTCGTCGTCGTCCTCGTCGTCGTCCTCGTCGTCGTCCTCGTCGTCGTCGTCCTTGTCGTCGTCCTCGTCGTCCTCGTCGTCGTCGTCCTCGTCGTCGTCCTCGTCGTCGTCCTCGTCGTCCTCGTCGTCGTCCTCGTCGTCCTCGTCGTCGTCCTCGTCGTCCTCGTCGTCGTCCTCGTCGTCCTCGTCGTCGTCCTCGTCGTCCTCGTCGTCGTCCTCGTCGTCCTCGTCGTCGTCCTCGTCGTCGTCCTCGTCGTCCTCGTCGTCGTCCTCGTCGTCGTCCTCGTCGTCGTCCTCGTCGTCGTCCTCGTCGTCGTCCTCGTCGTCGTCCTCGTCGTCGTCCTCGTCGTCGTCCTCGTCGTCGTCCTCGTCGTCGTCCTCGTCGTCGTCCTCGTCGTCGTCCTCGTCGTCGTCCTCGTCGTCGTCCTCGTCGTCGTCCTCGTCGTCGTCCTCGTCGTCGTCCTCGTCGTCGTCCTCGTCGTCGTCCTCGTCGTCGTCCTCGTCGTCGTCCTCGTCGTCGTCCTCGTCGTCGTCCTCGTCGTCGTCCTCGTCGTCGTCCTCGTCGTCGTCCTCGTCGTCGTCCTCGTCGTCGTCCTCGTCGTCGTCCTCGTCGTCGTCCTCGTCGTCGTCCTCGTCGTCGTCCTCGTCGTCGTCCTCGTCGTCGTCCTCGTCGTCGTCGTCCTTGTCGTCGTCCTCGTCGTCCTCGTCGTCGTCGTCGTCGTCCTCGTCGTCGTCCTCGTCGTCGTCCTCGTCGTCCTCGTCGTCGTCCTCGTCGTCCTCGTCGTCGTCGTCCTCGTCGTCGTCCTCGTCGTCCTCGTCGTCGTCCTCGTCGTCCTCGTCGTCGTCCTCGTCGTCCTCGTCGTCGTCCTCGTCGTCCTCGTCGTCGTCCTCGTCGTCCTCGTCGTCGTCCTCGTCGTCCTCGTCGTCGTCCTCGTCGTCCTCGTCGTCGTCCTTGTCGTCCTCGTCGTCGTCCTCGTCGTCCTCGTCGTCGTCCTCGTCGTCCTCGTCGTCGTCCTCGTCGTCCTCGTCGTCGTCCTCGTCGTCCTCGTCGTCGTCCTCGTCGTCCTCGTCGTCGTCCTCGTCGTCCTCGTCGTCGTCCTCGTCGTCCTCGTCGTCGTCCTCGTCGTCCTCGTCGTCGTCCTCGTCGTCCTCGTCGTCGTCCTCGTCGTCCTCGTCGTCCTCGTCGTCCGCGTCGTCCTCGTCGTCCTCGTCGTCCTCGTCGTCGTCCTCGTCGTCCTCGTCGTCCTCGTCGTCGTCCTCGTCGTCCTCGTCGTCCTCGTCGTCCTCGTCGTCCCCGTCGTCCTCGTCGTCCTCGTCGTCCTCGTCGTCCTCCTCGTCCTCGTCGTCCTCGTCGTCCTCGTCGTCCTCGTCGTCCTCGTCGTCCTCGTCGTCCTCGTCGTCCTCGTCGTCCTCGTCGTCCTCGTCGTCCTCGTCGTCCTCGTCGTCGTCCTCGTCGTCGTCCTCGTCGTCGTCCTCGTCGTCGTCCTCGTCGTCGTCCTCGTCGTCGTCCTCGTCGTCGTCCTCGTCGTCGTCCTCGTCGTCGTCCTCGTCGTCGTCCTCGTCGTCGTCCTCGTCGTCGTCCTCGTCGTCGTCCTCGTCGTCGTCCTCGTCGTCGTCCTCGTCGTCGTCCTCGTCGTCGTCCTCGTCGTCGTCCTCGTCGTCGTCCTCGTCGTCGTCCTCGTCGTCGTCCTCGTCGTCGTCCTCGTCGTCGTCCTCGTCGTCGTCCTCGTCGTCGTCCTCGTCGTCGTCCTCGTCGTCGTCCTCGTCGTCGTCCTCGTCGTCGTCCTCGTCGTCGTCCTCGTCGTCGTCCTCGTCGTCGTCCTCGTCGTCGTCCTCGTCGTCGTCCTCGTCGTCGTCCTCGTCGTGGTCCTCGTCGTGGTCCTCGTCGTCGTCCTCGTCGTCGTCCTCGTCGCCGTCCTCGTCGCCGTCCTCGTCGTCGTCCTCGTCGTCGTCCTCGTCGTCGTCCTCGTCGTCGTCCTCGTCGTCGTCCTCGTCGTCGTCCTCGTCGTCGTCCTCGTCGTCGTCCTCGTCGTCGTCCTCGTCGTCGTCCTCGTCGTCGTCCTCGTCGTCGTCCTCGTCGTCGTCCTCGTCGTCGTCCTCGTCGTCGTCCTCGTCGTCGTCCTCGTCGTCGTCCTCGTCGTCGTCCTCGTCGTCGTCCTCGTCGTCGTCCTCGTCGTCGTCCTCGTCGTCGTCCTCGTCGTCGTCCTCGTCGTCGTCCTCGTCGTCGTCCTCGTCGTCGTCCTCGTCGTCGTCCTCGTCGTCGTCCTCGTCGTCGTCCTCGTCGTCGTCCTCGTCGTCGTCCTCGTCGTCGTCCTCGTCGTCGTCCTCGTCGTCGTCCTCGTCGTCGTCCTCGTCGTCGTCCTCGTCGTCGTCCTCGTCGTCGTCCTCGTCGTCGTCCTCGTCGTCGTCCTCGTCGTCGTCCTCGTCGTCGTCCTCGTCGTCGTCCTCGTCGTCGTCCTCGTCGTCGTCCTCGTCGTCGTCCTCGTCGTGGTCCTCGTCGTGGTCCTCGTCGTCGTCCTCGTCGTCGTCCTCGTCGCCGTCCTCGTCGCCGTCCTCGTCGTCGTCCTCGTCGTCGTCCTCGTCGTCGTCCTCGTCGTCGTCCTCGTCGTCGTCCTCGTCGTCGTCCTCGTCGTCGTCCTCGTCGTCGTCCTCGTCGTCGTCCTCGTCGTCGTCCTCGTCGTCGTCCTCGTCGTCGTCCTCGTCGTCGTCCTCGTCGTCGTCCTCGTCGTCGTCCTCGTCGTCGTCCTCGTCGTCGTCCTCGTCGTCGTCCTCGTCGTCGTCCTCGTCGTCGTCCTCGTCGTCGTCCTCGTCGTCGTCCTCGTCGTCGTCCTCGTCGTCGTCCTCGTCGTCGTCCTCGTCGTCGTCCTCGTCGTCGTCCTCGTCCTCGTCCTCGTCGTCGTCCTCGTCGTCGTCGTCCTTGTCGTCGTCCTCGTCGTCCTCGTCGTCGTCGTCCTCGTCGTCGTCCTCGTCGTCGTCCTCGTCGTCCTCGTCGTCGTCCTCGTCGTCCTCGTCGTCGTCCTCGTCGTCCTCGTCGTCGTCCTCGTCGTCCTCGTCGTCGTCCTCGTCGTCCTCGTCGTCGTCCTCGTCGTCCTCGTCGTCGTCCTCGTCGTCCTCGTCGTCGTCCTCGTCGTCGTCCTCGTCGTCGTCCTCGTCGTCCTCGTCGTCGTCCTCGTCGTCGTCCTCGTCGTCGTCCTCGTCGTCGTCCTCGTCGTCGTCCTCGTCGTCGTCCTCGTCGTCGTCCTCGTCGTCGTCCTCGTCGTCGTCCTCGTCGTCGTCCTCGTCGTCGTCCTCGTCGTCGTCCTCGTCGTCGTCCTCGTCGTCGTCCTCGTCGTCGTCCTCGTCGTCGTCCTCGTCGTCGTCCTCGTCGTCGTCCTCGTCGTCGTCCTCGTCGTCGTCCTCGTCGTCGTCCTCGTCGTGGTCCTCGTCGTCGTCCTCGTCGTCGTCCTCGTCGTCGTCCTCGTCGTGGTCCTCGTCGTCGTCCTCGTCGTCGTCCTCGTCGTCGTCCTCGTCGTCGTCCTCGTCGTCGTCCTCGTCGTCGTCCTCGTCGTCGTCCTCGTCGTCGTCCTCGTCGTCGTCCTCGTCGTCGTCCTCGTCGTCGTCCTCGTCGTCGTCCTCGTCGTCGTCCTCGTCGTCGTCCTCGTCGTCGTCCTCGTCGTCGTCCTCGTCGTCGTCCTCGTCGTCGTCCTCGTCGTCGTCCTCGTCGTCGTCCTCGTCGTCGTCCTCGTCGTCGTCCTCGTCGTCGTCCTCGTCGTCGTCCTCGTTGTCGTCCTCGTCGTCGTCCTCGTCGTCGTCCTCGTCGTCGTCCTCGTCGTCGTCCTCGTCGTCGTCCTCGTCGTCGTCCTCGTCGTCGTCCTCGTCGTCGTCGTCCTCGTCGTCGTCCTCGTCGTCGTCGTCCTCGTCGTCCTCGTCGTCGTCGTCCTCGTCGTCGTCCTCGTCGTCCTCGTCGTCGTCGTCCTCGTCGTCGTCCTCGTCGTCCTCGTCGTCGTCCTCGTCGTCCTCGTCGTCGTCCTCGTCGTCCTCGTCGTCGTCCTCGTCGTCCTCGCCGTCGTCCTCGTCGTCCTCGTCGTCGTCCTCGTCGTCCTCGTCGTCGTCCTCGTCGTCCTCGTCGTCGTCCTCGTCGTCCTCGTCGTCGTCCTCGTCGTCCTCGTCGTCGTCCTCGTCGTCCTCGTCGTCCTCGTCGTCGTCCTCGTCGTCCTCGTCGTCGTCCTCGTCGTCCTCGTCGTCGTCCTCGTCGTCCTCGTCGTCCTCGTCGTCCTCGTCGTCCTCGTCGTCCTCGTCGTCCTCGTCGTCCTCGTCGTCCTCGTCGTCCTCGTCGTCCTCGTCGTCCTCGTCGTCGTCCTCGTCGTCCTCGTCGTCGTCCTCGTCGTCGTCCTCGTCGTCGTCCTCGTCGTCCTCGTCGTCGTCCTCGTCGTCCTTGTCGTCGTCCTCGTCGTCCTCGTCGTCGTCCTCGTCGTCCTCGTCGTCGTCCTCGTCGTCGTCCTCGTCGTCGTCCTCGTCGTCCTCGTCGTCCTCGTCGTCGTCCTCGTCGTCCTCGTCGTCGTCCTCGTCGTCCTCGTCGTCGTCCTCGTCGTCCTCGTCGTCGTCCTCGTCGTCCTCGTCGTCGTCCTCGTCGTCCTCGTCGTCCTCGTCGTCCTCGTCGTCCTCGTCGTCCTCGTCGTCCTCGTCGTCCTCGTCGTCGTCCTCGTCGTCCTCGTCGTCGTCCTCGTCGTCCTCGTCGTCGTCCTCGTCGTCCTCGTCGTCGTCCTCGTCGTCCTCGTAGTCGTCCTCGTCGTCCTCGTCGTCGTCCTCGTCGTCCTCGTCGTCGTCCTCGTCGTCCTCGTCGTCGTCCTCGTCGTCCTCGTCGTCGTCCTCGTCGTCCTCGTCGTCGTCCTCGTCGTCCTCGTCGTCGTCCTCGTCGTCCTCGTCGTCGTCCTCGTCGTCCTCGTCGTCGTCCTCGTCGTCCTCGTCGTCGTCCTCGTCGTCCTCGTCGTCGTCCTCGTCGTCCTCGTCGTCGTCCTCGTCGTCCTCGTCGTCGTCCTCGTCGTCCTCGTCGTCGTCCTCGTCGTCCTCGTCGTCGTCCTCGTCGTCCTCGTCGTCGTCCTCGTCGTCCTCGTCGTCGTCCTCGTCGTCCTCGTCGTCGTCCTCGTCGTCCTCGTCGTCCTCGTCGTCGTCCTCGTCGTCCTCGTCGTCGTCCTCGTCGTTGTCGTCGTCGTCCTCGTCGTCCTCGTCGTCGTCCTCGTCGTCCTCGTCGTCGTCCTCGTCGTCGTCCTCGTCGTCGTCCTCGTCGTCGTCCTCGTCGTCCTCGTCGTCGTCCTCGTCGTCCTCGTCGTCGTCCTCGTCGTCCTCGTCGTCGTCCTCGTCGTCCTCGTCGTCGTACTCGTCGTCCTCGTCGTCGTCCTCGTCGTCCTCGTCGTCGTCCTCGTCGTCCTCGTCGTCGTCCTCGTCGTCCTCGTCGTCGTCCTCGTCGTCCTCGTCGTCCTCGTCGTCCTCGTCGTCCTCGTCGTCGTCCTCGTCGTCGTCCTCGTCGTCGTCCTCGTCGTCGTCCTCGTCGTCGTCCTCGTCGTCGTCCTCGTCGTCGTCCTCGTCGTCGTCCTCGTCGTCGTCCTCGTCGTCCTCGTCGTCGTCCTCGTCGTTGTCGTCGTCGTCCTCGTCGTCGTCCTCGTCGTCCTCGTCGTCGTCCTCGTCGTCCTCGTCGTCGTCCTCGTCGTCGTCCTCGTCGTCGTCCTCGTCGTCGTTCTCGTCGTCGTCCTCGTCGTCGTCCTCGTCGTCGTCCTCGTCGTCGTCCTCGTCGTCGTCCTCGTCGTCGTCCTCGTCGTCGTCCTCGTCGTCGTCCTCGTCGTCGTCCTCGTCGTCGTCCTCGTCGTCGTCCTCGTCGTCGTCCTCGTCGTCGTCCTCGTCGTCGTCCTCGTCGTCGTCCTCGTCGTCGTCCTCGTCGTCGTCCTCGTCGTCGTCCTCGTCGTCGTCCTCGTCGTCGTCCTCGTCGTCGTCCTCGTCGTCGTCCTCGTCGTCGTCCTCGTCGTCGTCCTCGTCGTCGTCCTCGTCGTCGTCCTCGTCGTCGTCCTCGTCGTCGTCCTCGTCGTCGTCCTCGTCGTCGTCCTCGTCGTCGTCCTCGTCGTCGTCCTCGTCGTCGTCCTCGTCGTCGTCCTCGTCGTCGTCCTCGTCGTCGTCCTCGTCGTCGTCGTCCTCGTCGTCGTCCTCGTCGTCCTCGTCGTCGTCGTCCTCGTCGTCCTCGTCGTCGTCGTCCTCGTCGTCGTCCTCGTCGTCCTCGTCGTCGTCGTCCTCGTCGTCGTCCTCGTCGTCCTCGTCGTCGTCCTCGTCGTCCTCGTCGTCGTCCTCGTCGTCCTCGTCGTCGTCCTCGTCGTCCTCGTCGTCGTCCTCGTCGTCCTCGTCGTCCTCGTCGTCGTCCTCGTCCTCGTCGTCGTCCTCGTCGTCGTCCTCGTCGTCGTCCTCGTCGTCGTCCTCGTCGTCGTCCTCGTCGTCGTCCTCGTCGTCGTCCTCGTCGTCGTCCTCGTCGTCGTCCTCGTCGTCGTCGTCCTTGTCGTCGTCCTCGTCGTCCTCGTCGTCGTCGTCCTCGTCGTCGTCCTCGTCGTCGTCCTCGTCGTCCTCGTCGTCGTCCTCGTCGTCCTCGTCGTCCTCGTCGTCGTCCTCGTCGTCGTCCTCGTCGTCCTCGTCGTCGTCCTCGTCGTCGTCCTCGTCGTCCTCGTCGTCCTCGTCGTCGTCCTCGTCGTCCTCGTCGTCGTCCTCGTCGTCCTCGTCGTCGTCCTCGTCGTCCTCGTCGTCGTCCTCGTCGTCGTCCTCGTCGTCGTCCTCGTCGTCGTCCTCGTCGTCCTCGTCGTCCTCGTCGTCGTCCTCGTCGTCCTCGTCGTCGTCCTCGTCGTCCTCGTCGTCCTCGTCGTCCTCGTCGTCGTCCTCGTCGTCGTCCTCGTCGTCGTCCTCGTCGTCGTCCTCGTCGTCGTCCTCGTCGTCGTCCTCGTCGTCGTCCTCGTCGTCGTCCTCGTCGTCGTCCTCGTCGTCGTCCTCGTCGTCGTCCTCGTCGTCGTCCTCGTCGTCGTCCTCGTCGTCGTCCTCGTCGTCGTCCTCGTCGTCGTCCTCGTCGTCGTCCTCGTCGTCGTCCTCGTCGTCGTCCTCGTCGTCGTCCTCGTCGTCGTCCTCGTCGTCGTCCTCGTCGTCGTCCTCGTCGTCGTCCTCGTCGTCGTCCTCGTCGTCGTCCTCGTCGTCGTCCTCGTCGTCGTCCTCGTCGTCGTCCTCGTCGTCGTCCTCGTCGTCGTCCTCGTCGTCGTCCTCGTCGTCGTCCTCGTCGTCGTCCTCGTCGTCGTCCTCGTCGTCGTCCTCGTCGTCGTCCTCGTCGTCGTCCTCGTCGTCGTCCTCGTCGTCGTCCTCGTCGTCGTCCTCGTCGTCGTCCTCGTCGTCGTCCTCGTCGTCGTCCTCGTCGTCGTCCTCGTCGTCGTCCTCGTCGTCGTCCTCGTCGTCGTCCTCGTCGTCGTCCTCGTCGTCGTCCTCGTCGTCGTCCTCGTCGTCGTCCTCGTCGTCGTCCTCGTCGTCGTCCTCGTCGTCGTCCTCGTCGTCGTCCTCGTCGTCGTCCTCGTCGTCGTCCTCGTCGTCGTCCTCGTCGTCGTCCTCGTCGTCGTCCTCGTCGTCGTCCTCGTCGTCGTCCTCGTCGTCGTCCTCGTCGTCGTCCTCGTCGTCGTCCTCGTCGTCGTCCTCGTCGTCGTCCTCGTCGTCGTCCTCGTCGTCGTCCTCGTCGTCGTCCTCGTCGTCGTCCTCGTCGTCGTCCTCGTCGTCGTCCTCGTCGTCGTCCTCGTCCTCGTCCTCGTCCTCGTCCTCGTCCTCGTCCTCGTCGTCGTCGTCGTCATCCTCGTCGTCGTCCTCGTCGTCGTCCTCGTCGTCGTCCTCGTCGTCGTCCTCGTCGTCGTCCTCGTCGTCGTCCTCGTCGTCGTCCTCGTCGTCGTCCTCGTCGTCGTCCTCGTCGTCGTCCTCGTCGTCGTCCTCGTCGTCGTCCTCGTCGTCGTCCTCGTCGTCGTCCTCGTCGTCGTCCTCGTCGTCGTCCTCGTCGTCGTCCTCGTCGTCGTCCTCGTCGTCGTCCTCGTCGTCGTCCTCGTCGTCGTCCTCGTCGTCGTCCTCGTCGTCGTCCTCGTCGTCGTCCTCGTCGTCGTCCTCGTCGTCGTCCTCGTCGTCGTCCTCGTCGTCGTCCTCGTCGTCGTCCTCGTCGTCGTCCTCGTCGTCGTCCTCGTCGTCGTCCTCGTCGTCGTCCTCGTCCTCGTCGTCCTCGTCGTCCTCGTCGTCCTCGTCGTCCTCGTCGTCGTCGTCGTCCTCGTCGTCGTCGTCGTCCTCGTCGTCGTCGTCCTCGTCGTCGTCCTCGTCGTCGTCGTCGTCCTCGTCGTCGTCCTCGTCGTCGTCCTCGTCGTCCTCCTCGTCGTCGTCGTCCTCGTCGTCGTCGTCCTCGTCGTCCTCCTCGTCGTCGTCGTCCTCGTCGTCGTCGTCGTCGTCGTCCTCGTCGTCGTCCTCGTCGTCGTCCTCGTCGTCGTCCTCGTCGTCGTCCTCGTCGTCGTCCTCGTCGTCGTCCTCGTCGTCGTCCTCGTCGTCGTCCTCGTCGTCGTCCTCGTCGTCGTCGTCGTCGTCGTCGTCGTCGTCGTTATAATATGGAAGGTTATTCAGACGTTCCTTGGATGTATACGGAGTAACGGGTCGAAGTCTCTTCGATGATTGTTGTTGATCGTATTCATGTTTCCTCTTCACTGACCACGATCGAGGTGTAGAGTGCGTTTTCAACGCGGACGAATTTTCGATCAATCGGTTCAACGGTTCGACGATGGGACCAGTGCTCGCCTCCACAGCTGCATCCGTAGTCATTTTACCAATTTTCAAAGCTAAACACTTTTTACGTATAACGTCGCTGACTTTAGCGATTTCCACCTTTGCATGCACCTTTGCGTCCATACCTTGACGCTTCGTTCTTTTTTGGTGTTTCGTTCCTTTTTGATGTTTCGTCCCTTTTTGTCGATGAAGTCGACGATGTTTTCGCGTATGCTTCGCGTCGACGTTGCTCGAGGTTATCGGAGTCGTCATCGTTGTCGTTGGTTCGCTGGACATTTCGTGTTGCTCGATGAATGACTTATGGTTTACTGATGTCAGCGAGCTACGACGAACTCGTTAAATCCTCTTCGATATCGACCTTCGTACATAGAACTATCCTTATCTATCACTACGAAATCGTATCGTCGACGCCAACATCTCGCGCACAAGTCGTTGAACGACTCGAACGTCATGTCTGTATTCACGTGATCGTTGTACACATGATGCAAGTTCATGCCGTCTTGTTTGAACAGCATGAGAAAATTCGTGTTATCCCTGATTAAATGTTTAGGTATTCTAGCGTACGACTGACACAAATAAAAGCAATCCACGTTCGCATGGCGACCCATGGAGAAGTATTCGTGTATCGCGTTCTGTTTGTCGCATGCCACGTCGTCGAACACGAAGATCGAATCGGGTCGAGCGTCTCTAGGTGGAACGATCTCAGCGTTGTCCGAGTAGGGAAAGTATTCGATTCCATCGACGAGTGAGAACACCTGCTCGAGATATCGATACTTTGGCTGATGCAACGATTTCGAGTATACGTATACGTTCTCGAAGCGTAAACCGTTCGGACTCTCTAGCATGCTCAGAAGCACGTTCGTTTTTCCACACCCGGACGGGCCGCAAATCACGCCTCGCAGGCTGTTCGGTAACAACGGGCCGTGTCTGTTCGATCGACTCGCATCGCTATCATCCTCGAGCATTCTGTTCGCGGTCACGCGAATAACGTCCGACTGTTTCGCGAATCGCATGTTGTCGGTGTTTCTCAGGTACTCGCGCGCGTGTGACGAAGCACGACTATTTATATTCGTGGCACGTGTCACCCAGGTCACTATCACTGTGATCGGCTAAGCGCGCGTACGCGTTTATTATTGCAGTAGCTATTGTGACTATTCTAACGTATATGGTAGCATCAACGACTGCGACGTCTCACGGACTAGGCAAGAATCAGAAGAGGAAGAAGAATCTTAAGAAGAATAAGAGAAAGACTGGATCAGGTCTCGTGAACGGTATCATAAACTGTCTACCGTTCGAACTACACGTTCCGGATTATCAGTTCTGCGGACCGGGGACGCGTTTGCTAAAGCAATTGGCTCGTGGCGACGAAGGTGTGAATCCCTTGGACGCAGCGTGTCGTGACCACGATATCGCGTACTCTCGTCGAAAGGATTTAGAGGGGCGACACGAGGCGGATCGTGCGCTAGCCGAACGAGCGCGAGAACGAGTTTTCGCGAACGACGCGACCTTTGGTGAAAAAGCAGCCGCGACTGGAGTGTGGGCAACGATGAAGGCTAAGACTAAACTCGGCATGGGTATGAGAAGGACGAAACGTAAACAGAGAAAGTCTGGAAGGAAACATCCTCAACGGCGACGACGACGATATCGTAGTCTACGAGTGGCGAAACGCGGTGGCTTTCTTCAATTTCTTCCGTTCGTGCTACCTGCTTTATCGGCTATCGGGGCATTGGCCGGTGGAGCGGCTGGTATAACCAAAGCGGTCAACGATTCGAAGGCCTCGCGAAAACAACTGGAAGAGACGTTGCGTCATAATCGGGCGATGGAAGGGCGAGGGATGCATCTGACACCGTACAAGCGAGGTGCGGGCTTGAATCCTAGACGTCGAAGCCAACGACGACTGAGATCAAAGAAAAAAAAACGCCGATCGAGTAGGCGCGTGGCGACGGTGGCGGTGATAACGCAACAACCTATGACGAACCTGCAATTAGAACGCGAATGCGCTAGCATCCCGTTCATTCGAGGGGTGTTTATGCGCGACACACTTCCCACGCGCGTATGAAGCAACGAATGTGGCATCGCGAATCTGGACGAGAATCGAGGCGTCGGTACGCACTGGGTCGCGTACGCGAAACGCGGGCCGCGAGTACAGTACTTTGATAGTTTTGGGAATCTGCGACCTCCCGCGGAATTGATCTACTATTTCGGACATGGTACAACAATCACGTATAATCACAATCGTTTTCAACGTTTCGGTCGCTTGTGCATGCAATTTTTACAGCAAAAGTCTATCGAATTATGGCCTATATACTAATAATATCGGTATGTGTACTAAGATTATGTTACAATGGATCCATGCGTAATGACAATTCACACCTCCTATAATAATAAAGACTCATAATATCGATAAAATGCCGAGTATTCGTACGCGCGCGTCACTTACCACCTCTCCGTCTCGCGAGTGTAATCTATGATATGTCGTTCACGCTTACGTTAACGGGTCGCAGTAGCGTGCTCACGGTAAACTATTTCCCTCCGATAGATTTGAGTGATGGTCAATACGAATTAGGACTCGCGGACTTGGAGACGTTTCACACGATACCGAACATCGACTCGAGCAACGATAAATTGTATTTCGTCGTGAATTATGACATTGAAAACAACACCATCGCTGACACCGAAAACAACACCATCGCTGACACCATTCATGAATGCATTACGATCCCCCACGGCTCCTACGAATTAGACGCTATCGCTGAGTATCTGAAGCAACGATTACTCGATCGATATCCTCGAAGACGCGGAAACAACGATAGCAACGATGACGACAAGTACCCTCTAATGCTACGAGCTAACAACAACACCATGAAAAGTGAGCTGTACTGCTCGTTCTTTGTAGACTTTACGAAACCGAACAATGTGGGCTCGTTGCTAGGATTTTCTCCGAATCGCATCTTATTACCGAGAATCTGGCACGAGTCCGACGTACCCGTGAATATTATAAACGTTAACATGATCAGAGTAACGTGCAACGTCACTACCGGCGCGTACAGCAACGATAAACCGGTACACACGTTTCATGAATTTTCACCTCGCGTACCACCGGGATATAAGATATCGGAAACTCCGCGACACGTCATTTACCTGCCGATCGTCGCACGAGCAATACACGATCTAACATTGTGCATCGTCGATCAACACGATCGTCCTATAGATTTCCGCGGAGAAGAAATAACTATTCGTTTGCACGTTCAACGACGTCCGCGCGATAGGGTAGCGTGACTACACGCGTATTCGTGGGTGTGTAGTATGTTAGTGTTAGATCACGCGTACGAATCATCAATCGTCGCTGCCGCTGCTACTCCTGCTGCCTCTGTCTCGCGTCATCGGCGCAATCCTTTATCGGAAGGCGAAAGTAGAAGAATAAAGGTTGGTGGAGCGATAAGAAGAGGATCCATAAGGAGGAGAAAGCCGTTGACTCGTCCGCACGTACGTTTCTTACGATCGTTAGGTTTCATCGTCGCCTATTAGACCCGCAACCACGATGTCGATTATTCTGGATGTGGCGAATACGCCAACCTTCGACAATCGTATCACGAAGATCGAGTTACACACGTACAATCCATACGCCAACACGACGTTCGACAACAGCGACGAGATAAGAATCCCCATACAGCAGCAAGATCTATACACGCTTCCGTGCGAAAGTTTTCTCTACATCGAAGGTCGTGGCACGTTGACGGCGCAGGATGCGAAAGGCCCGGCAATGTCCGCGACCGCTGTTCTCGACAATAATTGTGTTGCGTTCATGTTCGATGAGATTCGATACGAATTGAACGGTGTCGAGATCGATCGTTGCCGAAATCCAGGAATCACTACCACATTGAAAAATTACGTTTCATTGTCGGCCGAGAGGAGCAAAGTGCTTGCGAATGCCGGTTGGAATTATGCCATCGATTACAATAAAGACATTTTTCATTCGGGTGCTTTCAATTTCTGCGAACCCCTGAACATGTTATTAGGATTCTGCGAGGATTACAAACACATCGTGATGAACGCGCGGCACGAGCTAATACTTATACGATCGCGTGTAGATTCGAACGCGATGCACTGCACCTCCGCCACTGCGATACCGAAACTAGAGATACGCAAGGTGCAGCGGCGTATGCCCCACATTGTTTTGGAGGAAGTGAATAAGTTATCGATGCTGCGTATCCTGGAAAGCGGTCGGCCGATCGCGATGAGTTTCCATTCGTGGAGCCTGCATGAGTACCCGTTACTGCAAGAGACAACGAAACACACGTGGACCGTGAAAGCTACGTCGCAAATTGAAAAACCTCGATTCGTGATATTCGCCATGCAAACCAATCGAAAGAATCGTCCCGATAAATGCGCGGGTGTATTCGACCCGAATCATCTTACGAACGTTCGACTGTATCTAAATTCCGGGAAGTATCCGTACGATGACTTGAACTTAGATTTCGATAAGTATAAATACGCGCTCCTATACGATATGTACGCGAAATTCGGCAGATCGTACTACGGTCACGGAGAACCGTTGCTGAACGCGATCGAATTCTTACAATACGCACCTATCGCGGTCATAGATTGTTCCAGGCAAAACGAGTCGTTGAAAAGTGCTACGGTGGATGTGGGAATAGATTTCGAATGTAAAGAAAATATCCCCGCTAATACTACCGCTTTCTGTTTGATAATACACGATCGTATAGTCGAATACGGCCCTTTAACCAACGTGGTACGCAAACTAATATAGCGTGCGTACATATATTATTACTACTACTACTACTAATACTACTACTACTACGGATACTGCTACTGTTTTAAAACGTCGATGTCGAAGACCTCAGTTACCGTTCCGACTCCGTCACCGCCGGTGCTACCTAAACGAATAATAATGTTCGCCATTGTCGATCTGCAAGGTTTCAATATCGAACGTGAGTTCGTCGCCAAAGAGATCGCGATTCGCGCAAACAGCAACAATGATAAAACGACGACAACTACGACGATAATCAGCCATTGGATCTTCGAACCACCATACTTCGTGAAACATCTGAATTCGTGGGATAACCGTCAAGCGTCCTGGCTGGCGAAGCATCATCACGGACTTCGCTGGTCTGACGGCTATGTTCCATACTCCAAACTTCAGGGGCTCCTCACCAGCGTACTCGCGAACATTGACTTCGTCATCGTGAAAGGTGCGGAAAAGAAAACGTGGATACTGCAACTACTACCTAACATAATCGTGGAGGATGTATGCAATTTGTACGAACTGACGGCGCGAAAGATCAACACCAACAACAGCAATGACAACGCTCGAACTGTCGAAGACGACGGCGGCTACGACGTTGACGATGATTATTTCGGGATCATGCCTGACGTCCCTAATCTGAAGTCTATGTCTTCAACGAATGCTATTCGATGTGCATTTCACAAAAACGACGGTATTTGCGCGCTAGAGAATGTCGAGAAAATATGGAATTATATACGTAGTGTCACCTAATGTAAGTCCCACACACGCATTGCATCTACTTTACGCGTCATATGCAGAGAAACGAATATGTAAGAGTTATTTTTTTTGTTTTCTATAGTGAACGCAACGGCGGCGGTGATGAGAACAATGACAACGGCGACTGATTCCTCTACCCACGAGCATGAATATCCCTTCCATACGAATGTTACTTTTACGCAAATACTGATTTTATAATTTAAGTACGCATGGATAGCTTTACATTGTACATGAATAAACACATACACTGCTTTTTTGAAATATATATATATATACATTTATTTAAAAAATTGTTGTACATTTATTATTAAACATATATATATATGCACGTACTATAGTGGTACATGGTTTACATCACGTAGCATAGATTGTAATCCTAACGCTAACAATTCACAATCGATCAATGAATGCTGCTCAAAGTGCTCGCTTTCGGAAATTAATTTCACATAATTCGTTGGTACGGAAGCGGTACGTAGAACTTCCACGAAGGTGGTATATTTACTACTTACAGAGTACATATTTTTAGTTAGCCAGGTGAGCATATGTTCAATGCAATGTTTATACGCGAATAGTTTACGTATCGTGGCTTCAGTCATATATATGGCAGCGCGATTATCAGTGATTTTAATAAGTTGATCATCAGGCATACGCGTGAATTCGAGTCGCAAATGATCAATTACGATGTGGGTTTGGGGCGATGTTGCGTTGCTGCGTAATCGTTGGAGTATGTCCGTCTCGTTTTGCAGTAGGAGCTTCCACGTTGACATTGAAAAGCATACCTCACAGCCTTTATTGTCGGCTATGGCGATCTCGACGTGGCACGAATCCATACCAATGCGAATTCCAATAGTTAGCCGTTTATAAGCTGTTACGGTCAGTGGGAAATCACGCCCCAGGATCCGTACGATTGATGGTTTTGGTGTTCTCAACGTTTTTGACTTTGTGGATCCAGAACTGTAAGAAACATGTACACGAAATTAATACTTCGGTCGTTTCCGTTTACAGTGAAAGAAGTAAGCGAATGAAGTAAGTGAAAACTGTATAGTAACGTATACATACCTCATACTGGACTGTTGATGATGTTGTTGTTGACGTTTATTTGGAAACCCACCATTGTTGTCGGACGCGCAAGATGAATCGTTTAAGCTGCTCTTGTACATTTTTATATGCACTATGTATGATTCTCATCGGCGGAAAAAAATGATGCGAGCGATACTTGTTAGCACTCGAGCGTACGTGGTGTAATGAAGTCCCCATGACTGACCCACGTCATTTTATACTGATTCACGCACACGTACATGTCAATGTTTGGAAGTATATTGCATCACGTGGTACAGTGTCATACTTACTCCATGGGCTACGACGACGATATTTACTGAAATCACCGATAATGCATTCTTTACGAACGATATCGACGATGCTATATTCAACGATGATGTTGTCGAGTGGGATAACTAGGATAAATTACCAAAATCATGAAAATCTATGTACGAATTCTTTTTTCGCCCTTACACGCTCCCACGACGCTTGACTTACAGCTCCTCGAGAAAGATCGGCTTGAGACGTCACTCTCGATCGTGAAAATACTTGGAACTCTACCCCGAATAATTATCGCTCTATGTTTACAATGGTTGCTTACGCGAACGTACCGCATAGTTCATTTCTTCATTACACGTGCGCCGTATCGGTCCCACGGTTCAAATATCAAAGCGCGTTCAATCCTGCTCAGATATAAACACACGGTATGACGCGGTGCAATGTTGTGTTTACTCCATGGGTTATCGCAACGATTGACTTACAGCCTCCTCGATCGTGAAAATACTCGGAACTCTTCCCCGAATAATTCTCGCTATATGTATACATCATTGCACGTGCGCTGTATCGGCCCCCACGGTTAAAATATAAACACACGGCATAGTGTGGTTCGCTCTATGATTTCTCAGAAATTATGTACCACCCTTTTTTTCTTAGAAATCATCATGGAATGCAATGTCGTGTTTATTCCATGGGCTATCGCGATGATTGATTTACAATAATTATCGTTCTATGCTTATATCATTGCACGTGCGCTGTATCGGTCCCACGATTCAAATATTTCCTCAGAAAAAATCTTTTCTCCTGGTCCACCCTCTTTCTCAGAAATCATCGTCGAAGACGCGATTTGAATTTCCACGAATCGGTCGCGGTCGCGCCTGCGCACCGATCCCCGCACGCGTACGGAGATTGCGCGGCGGCGACACGTGCCCAAAGTACCTTAAACATCCAGCATGTGGCGCCAATACGAAATGTATGAAAAACCTGAAAAATTTACCAAGGCGGGCCCAAATACCGACGCGGACCCAAAGTACCTTAAACATCCAATAGGTGGCGCCAATACGAAATGCGCGCGACGCCATTTTAAAATTTTGAAAATCCACCCCCTCCCCTGTGACGTCAACCCCCTCGCCCACGAACTCCACCTGCGCGCGCGGCGCCATTTTGAAAATTTTGAAATCCCCCTTCCCCTGTGACGTCATCCCCCTCTCACCAACGAACTCGGTCGACGCCCTTTTGGAATCCCCCTCCCCTGTGACGTCATCCCCCTCACCAACGAACTCGGTACCCCCCTCCCCGCCTCACCCCCGCGCCCATCTCGCCGAAGAGCGCGGTACCCCCCGCCCCGCCTCACCCCCTCACCAAAAGTCGCAGAACCGTCATACTATATCTACTGACATACTAAGTCCTTCTTCTAAATATTTTCTACGTGTATTTTCCCTCCAATAATGGGAATCAATTGCAGGAAATGAAGATATGTGGGTGCGAGCATCTTGTTTTAAAGTTTCTGGTACTGTAAAAGGTCGATTGCTATGCTTTCCTCGTTTATCACAGTTAATTACACGAGTACTGTTTGTCAATTTGTTCTTTTTATCCGCTGTTCTGACCCATTGATACGAGATGTTCAAAGTATCAAGAAACATTTTCTTACAAACTTTAGTTGCTCCATCTCCATTTGGCAATGTAAAAGAGTGGCTGTAAACTTTTTTTTTCCATTTTTTCTCGATATCAGAATCTGAGTCGTCTATTTCGTACTGTGAAGCTATATTCGAAGATGTCCATTTATTAGTACACTCCCATTGTTTGCTATGGTCATTAAGTTGCCAAAATTGCGAAAACGCTTTTATCCGGGCATCGAGACTAGTGTTTTCATAACAACGAAAGCAACACTTAATATCACATCCAGCACGCATTTTTCTAGCCTTTATTGGTACTTTCATTCTTCCAGTGCCTTCAGTACCTGAATTACGTGCTTTCTTTGTCTTTACATCAATCCACATGTGCTCATTTTTTTTCTTTTTCGTGAAAGAGTTCTTGGCTGATTTGTTCGCTTGCTGTGTCGAACAATAAACTTGTCTGGAAACTCACTTAAACTAACAGGATTAACATCATTTTCAGTAGTACTATTGCTTGCAACATTTTTATCAGAATCACTATTAATGAAACCGCTTGCATCTTTTTCGACAGCACTGTTATTATCGCTATTATGTAAAGGTTGAAGAATAATAATATCATTTGTCTCTTCTTCTGCGTCATCTTTACTAAAATTTTCATTATTTGCTGCATAAGGCAGATGCTGGCTATTTCACCATTCAAAATCTGTAATATTTTATTTATTGAAGCATCTACTTAAAGTTAAATAAAGGCATCTTATAGTTTTATCAATGTACATGTTTACATATTTACTTACAATTATTACAGTTGTCACTCATTTCATCAAGTAAACGTTAGTTACGAAGTCTCCGAACACGGAAGATACGAAACCACGTCGTAGATTAAATTAATTATAAATAGGAAATTCAGTATTGAAAAATGAGACGGGATATTATACTACGCTCGCGTCGGTAGCTATGTTAACACTGCATATTGCTAATCTTTCGTAGTTACAATGCTCTTATTCGTTTTTGTTTTTGGCTTCCTTAACGACGAAATTGTCGTTGTTATTCGCAAAGCGTTTGCCTATAAACATCGAGACCATCGAGTGTGTCAACTTAAATACCGACGCAATTTTTATTTAAGAATTACGAACACTTAACCTTCCTGAACTCGCGTGTTGGTCTCACAGACCGGCGAATACAAAATTCGCTTATTTTTCAGAAATCATTAATAGCCGGTCCCCCGAGCCTTGTACTTTCCTAAATAGTTCTTAGGATGACAACAGTAGTTTGTACGTTACACCCTTTTATACAAATATTTTTCGCGAGATTATACGGAAAGTACTTTGTAATATTGTAACACGGTCTCACAAACCGACGCGAGTCTTTGTGCAATGAAAAATCACGCGAGTTCAGGAAGGTTAAGGGAAAAGTTAAATTGAAACAAAAGTATGGAATCTAATCAGATTTAGTTTACAGATAAATGAACTTTGGTTAATTATCTACAAAGACAACACAAATAATTATAGATACTTTAAAACAAATCATTTTTTGAAAAAAAAACTGTTTCAGTCCGCAATTACCCGTACCTAGTGGGGTAAATGCGAACGGTCGCTTAAGATCTCTTGATCTTTACTAAATACTGTTTTTCTTTCACACTGTGAGTCCAATGCAGTCTTTCTACTTATTTGATCGAATTTTGGTTGCTCGTGGGATTGAATATTTATTTGCTGCCTGAGAGATTAAATATCTTTTATCTTTAACCTCTTTCACGGGTATCTGAAGATCTTTCAACGAATATGTACGTATATTCTTTCTAATATAATTTCACGGTACTGGACACATAAGAAACTTCGAAATGTTAAGCGAAAAGGGTAAATGCCATCCTGCGTAATATCCCCATGAAGTTAAGAAATTTCAAATAAAACCATTGCGATCATGTATATATACAAAGTGAAACGAATAAGAGCATTGTAACTACGAAAGATTAGCAATATGCAGTGTCAACATAGCTATCGACGCGAGCGTATTATAATATCCTGTCTCATTTTTCAATACTGAATTTCCCACTTATAATTAATTTAATCTACGACGTGGTTTCGTATCTTCCGTGTTCGGAGACTTCGTAATTAACGTTTACTTGGTGAAATGAGTGACAACGGTAATAATTGTAAGTAAATATGTAAATATGTACATTGATAAAACATTGTGATTTTATTTAGAATTAAGTAACCGAACTATGAGAAAAATTATGCTTTGTTGGATACTGGGTAGTATAGAGATTATAGATGGAATTATTATTTATTAAACAATATTTTCACCAGTTGAATTCTTTTAAACTGACCACGCGCTGAAACGTAATAGTTTTGCAGTCTGCAGTATAATCCAAAACGTGTTATTGTTCGTGGCCAAACCAGATAACGTGTTAGTTTTCGCCGCAAATTTCCAAATGTGCTCTTTTTCGTGGCGAAACAGTATAACGTGCTAGTTTTCGCCGCAACAGTACGAAATGTGCTATTCTTCGCGGCGGAAGACGAAACGTGCTAGTATTCGTCAGAAACGATGAAACGTGCTTCTTTTCGTGGCAAACCGAAACGTGCTAGTTTTCGTAAGAAAATTGAAACGTGCTACTTTTCGTAACGCACGTCGATATGTACATACATATTATTCTTAGAAACAACTGTCGATGCGAGTTAATACTGCTAGCTTCTTCCGACATTCATCGTGATCGTTCTCGAGAAACACTCAAACGAGGGCGAGCAGGGAATTTTGAATTACAGAAGGTGGATTCGCGGGTCTATTGAGAGAGATGTATTTAACATGGGTGAAGGATCGGCTGGATATCATGGTGCCACCGCGGTACCATAGTATCCTGCATTTTACATCCTGCCCAAGCAGAAAGGTAATAAATTATATGATTCCACGAAACATCACGATAAACTTTCACTATCTGATCATTGTACGTCAAAATAACAGACTACAGGTTTTTGATCGAAAATATGCATGTACCTATATATTTCTATGAATATATTCATAGAAATATTATCTTTAGGTCCAATTATTGTTACCGTTATTAAAGACAAACCTTTTTATGCAGCTGTTAAAGACATCCTTGACGTACTTAAGCTTCCTCCGGACTACCGCCGCGCAGTTTCGTAGTTGCTTGTACAACAGCAAATCAAGGCATCCGTCACGCACGGCGAGACTTCTTGCCACCTAAAAATGATTTGTGATGTTATTGTCTTTACAGGCTCGATAGGAACTAAATAGACGTTTATCACGAGGAGACTTATCTTTTTATACGATTTTGATACGATTTTTGGTAATCCAAGTACAATTTACAGAGGATGTGCAATCGCGATGAAATGGATGGATACAACAGTGAAATTGTAGACTTCAATCGCAATAGGAGGATTCTCCGCTCGTGGACGGAAACGTATAGACACAAATGATAGATCAACTGAATGCCATACTACGATGCCGGTACTGCGGTCGTAATATGGTTTCGTTGTTATGGTCAGTGTGATTGCACTTAAAGCGAGGCGTGAATTAGTCTGCGAGAAATAAGGAGAAAAGAAGCACTTGATTTATTTTATGGAGATAATCTTACGATGAACAACGTGTTTAACCTGGTGGTTTTCATGCTCGACTGACTAGCCGGCGTTAGTGGCGCTTCTAGCATTATAAAGTTCCACTCTGCTACCAGCAAATGTGGCAGACGCCGATTGGCCCACGCTGGGCGCCGTATTCAAATGAGGCAATGTAAACTATGTAGACTTACTTATTACAACATTCGTGAATTATGCACCCCCGCAACGAGCATAGGAAAACAAGGTAAACTATATGTTTCCACAACAGCATGACAAAGTTCCCCCATCAGACCATTGCACACCAAATACATAAAAGAGTAGGCATTATAGTCGATCAAAAATATCCCACTCCCTGTGTATTGTCTATCGTTACCGTTGCACCACTTCGAGCAAAACTGCGCCTATTCTACATAAGACATATTCTATCCCTAACATGAAGCAAATTGCGCGCATTATAAACGACGGTTTTGCTATTGAACAGTTTGCAACTCGTCTGCTATTCCAATATGCAGAAATTACCTACCCTCAGCCATCGAACACGCGCTTGCGTTCTGACAATACTCCACCGAAACCGTTTATGCAGTCCCTCAGTCAACGGTATCCACCGAAGCTGTCACGATGCATAACCAATCGCGTCGTCAGATCGACGACAAACCGAAAAATTCCCATTACGAAAAAGATATACGCTATACGCTTGAAATGTGTCAGTGGGCCCTGAAGCCAATTGGCCTATGGCATCTGGTATACAGACGTACCAGTAGCCTGCATAAGATCCTCTCGAATGGGTTGCTCGCTTGGTGCTCTTTTTACTTGGTGATAACCATGGTACCTCCCATTAACCACGTTATTTTTGTCGAGAAGAATATGAACAAAAGGGTGAAGATGGTGAGCGGACTTCTCTTCAGTATCGGGACCATGGTGAAATACTACTACCTAGCCGCCAAAGGATCAATCTTCGAGCGCTGCATCGAGCAAGTGGAGAGGGACTGGAGGGTGGTGGAGAAATCGAGTGATCGTGCCATCATGCTAAGAGAGGTGTCCCTCAGCCGAAATCTCATCAGTGGACTGGCCATATTTCGTTACACAGCTGGCATGCTCTACAACACCGTGATGCCTCTCATGACCAAGGCGAGATTAAGCGGGAACACTACCATCCGGGTGTTGACCTATCCTGGCTACGACGCCTTCTTCGACCCCCAAGCCAGCCCCAATTACGAAATTATCTTGTCCGTACAGATTCTTTCGGGATTATTGAAGTACAATATCGCGACGAGCGCGAACAGTTTGACTACCATCTTCGTCACTCATGTCTCTGGACAGATAAAAATCCAGGTAGCTAGATTGCAGGGCTTCGTTGCAGAGGGACATGAGAAGAATCACAATCCCTTGGCCATCGTCATTCGAGATCACGTAGAGACCTTGAGGTAAGAAATTCGAGGCTTTGCGAGGTAAGCGTTCATTCCTCTGTTCTTGTACATATTTCGTACTATGCTTGAAAATCAGAAAGGTCACTGATCACTGCCGCTGAACGATTTAGATTGTCTAAGAACGTGGAGGAAGCGTTGCAAGAGATAGGCTTTGTGCTAATCTTGGAGTCCACTGGGCTTGTATGCTTCCTCGGATACAACATTCTGATGGTGAATATCAGTACACGTTTAAAATTGGGAGTATGATGTGTATATCCGTACATTCGTCATTCTCAGAATTGTTTGACGATGAATCTAGGAATGGGAAAACAGCGACATGATCGCTATAACATCGTACTTTATTTATCTCATCTCCTTCACGTTGAATATATTCATACATTGCTATCTTGGCGAAACGTTAACTGAACAGGTATTGCTAAATAAATTGAGCTTTCAAATTGTTTTGATTACGGGCATAATAGATGCTGACATTTTATCAGTCCAGTCGAATTGGTCCAGCTTCGTATAACGTGGACTGGTACAATTTGCCACCCAGACAAGCTTATAATTTCATTATGCCGAATGTTATATCGCTCTATCCACCTAAACTTACAGCGGGGAAAATGGTCCCATTCTCTATATACACGTTCAGCTCAGTACGTGACTATTTCTATATTAATGTAAGGGGAGAATCTGGTTCAGGACGCGGAAGAAAGGTGATTTTCGCGAATTTTTTTAACTGAGAAAACTAAGGACGGTCTTTCCAAAACTTAAGAAGTATTTTGATATATATTTATACAATACAACAAAAAAGTTTAATTGAAAAATTTCAACTTCAATCAGCACTGAAATTGATTAATCATTGATGCGCCTCGTCAATTGTGGAACTTTAACCGTTTAGTGCCCGCACCTAGATCCCATTGAAGTAAAAATATCCGGTTTTGTTTTTATCGTTACAAATGGTTAAAAACCAGATTCTCCCCTTAACACGATCTAGGGAGGTTGATCAAATTCTGAAAGGTTAATGATTTTCAGGTGATGCAAACGTCTGCAGTGTACTTCAACTTACTACGGACTGTTACTAACACATGATTAAACTGTCATCATTTACTGTTATTCCGATGCAATTTCCACTGCGTCGCAATCTACGATCGAAGCCTTGTAAAGATAGAGGAAACTAGCTAAATACAGAACAGTATATGTAATACGAAATAATGCCATTTGACCAATGTGTTTTTAATGTTAGTTCAATATTGAAAATTGTTCGTAACGTTAGAAATATGAGGCTGCCCTCAAAATGACCGACAATATACGACTAAGTACCCATAAAAATATTTTATTTATTGGGATTGATTTTCTAAGAATGACATTTGAAAAACAAAATGATATTCCACATTTGGCTACTTTCCTCCAAAATTGTTGAATATTCTGATTAAAGGCTGATGTTTGTAGTGATATTAAATAAATTGTTGTTGATGCTTCTTCTTACATATATCTATACATATTATTCTTAGAAACAACTGCCGATGAGGATAATCCTGCTAGCTGCGCCTAAACATTCATCGAAATCGTCCTCGGAAAGCATTCAAACGGGTGCGGGCCAGGAATTTTGAATTACTACGAGGACATTATTCACATTAGAAAATGCAGTTGGTACATTGTAAGTTATATTGATGGAGATGTACTAAAAACATCGTGGCCCGGTGGTACCATAATACTGCACATTTTACACCCTGCCCAAGCAGAAAGGTAAATTTCAAAATTCCATAACGGCACCAAATCCAAATCCAACGGCTTCCAAATCGCTCGAAATCATCATCAAAATTTCATATGTACTTTCAGACAATTCCACATTGTAATCACGTCTAACTAGTTTCATGTATTTCAGAACAGTAGCTGGTAATTGCATCATGATGCACAAAGATAGAGAGAAACGATTATTCGATAGTAAACACAACCTTATTCGTGATACGCTCGCACATAGTAACCACCCTTCGATACATCCCACAACATCGAACACTGTACACCTTAAGGGGGTAGACACGGATAATGCAGCGCGCTGTATACCGACACAATCTGGCCCGAAACATGGGTTTAGTAGAATACGCTTTTCGTCCTTATATGAGCGAATTTTGGGCTGGGCGAGGTCTTATTCGGAAGACGAAGGTTCAGTGCAGCGCGCTCTGGTCATGGTTCGACGAGATTGTTGATATCTAATAATATGAGTGTTTAAAGTAGAGCAAAGTCGACAAAATATATCTCATCTGGTCATCGTTTGAGTCACTAAAAGAGTTTTGTGACTCAAACGATGACCAGAGCGCGCTGCACTGAATCTTCCTCTTTCGACTAATACCTCACCCAGCTCAAAATCTGCCCATATAAGGACGAAAAGCGTATTCTCGTGAAACGCATTCCCAAATACGAGTTCCGCCATATTGGCGATAATACAGAGCAAATCACGTGACAAATTTAGTTGAGCTAGTGGATACGAGATGGCGCCTACTCGGGAGGACTGCCAACGTGGAATCATAGCAAAACTGAAGCTTTAGCTGGATATACGAGCCACAATAAAGGCGCGATACAGTCGATGCATGCATTTTCGGACGATTTTAGGTTAGGGTATATGCATTTTAGGTATACAGTATTGTCTCCGTATATGCTCGGTTTGGTGCACCCGATACGGGCTCGTCGCTATCCCCACCACTTCTGTCTCACTCTTGTCCGGCGAAGGCGAGAACGAGATAGAACGAGAGCGAGTGAGAGCCAATGAAAGCGAGCGAGGACGGTATGAGACAGACGTGCGCGACGGGCGTGCGCGATGGTTGCAAGCACTTACCGAAGCACGAGAACCGCTTCGCTAAATCTTGGCGCAGTCCCGGCTCAAGTCTTTTTTGCGCCCTAGGCGAACTTGTCAAATTGCACCCTTTATTATAATACATTTATTTGAGATTATTTATGACTTTACTCTGCAAAATTAGGCAACTGCTAGGGCGTAAGGTTGACAAGAGGGGCCAAAATGGTCTTTTCATTGTAGACATTGTTGAAATTAAATTTTTAAATGAAGTACTACAAATTGTACTACAACGGTTTTAAACTACGAGTAAAAATTAAGAGTAAGGGCATGAAGAAGCTAAATTAAATCTATGATAATAAATGGCGGAATTTGGCAAGCTCACCGAGGGCGCAAAAAACATTCGTGCCTAAGTCAATAATCAGTCGCCGAGGTGACAGGTCGTTTGTTTTGGTTGTGCGAACGTTGTTATGTGCCTCTCCATGTGACTCTGGCAGTTTGAATCTTTTGGTGTTTTCAAGATTCTGTGTGCTCCAGCTTAAACCAGCAACTGGTCCTCTTTAATCTTCTTTCATCTCGTAATAGAGCTAACGTTCACTAGCTCTGCAGTGCTGGTTTTAGTGTGTACCCACAGCGTGTTTTAACTGTTTTGGCATTTGCTCTCTTCACGATCTGGGATGTCGAGTGGGTCGAAGAAATGTAAGGGCTGCTCCACTGCAGTTGCCAATCCGGTAACATGTGGAGTTTGCGGAATCATTACGCATCCAGGAGCCTCTTGTATGGCACGATCGGGCCATCCCTTTTCCGATAAGATCCTTTTGGATTGTCGGGCTGGATCATCAAAATCGCAATCTACCGCTAGCCAGGCCGTTACATTGCCGGTACAGACGGTATCTACCATACCAACGGCCACGCTCCAGTCGCTCTCTGCGTTACCATCTGCCGATGAGATCAGAGATATAATAAGATCTGCAATTGACGAGAAGCTCTCGGTCTTTCAGGATGAAATACTTAAGAGTATTAGAGCAGAACTTAGTAATATGAAGGCCGATATAGATTCCTTGTCTGAACGAGTCAAGGCTTTGGAGGAGAAGCCCACCATCCCATCGGATCAGATGCCCTCGACTGCAGTGGACGTGTTTGAGGAGCTGAATGACAGGGAGTTCAGGTCCAAAAACATCATCATTTTCGGGATGCCGGAGCCTCAAGAATCCTCATTGGAATTGAAGCGTTCGGTCGATTTGAATGCTGCTCGTGGGGTCTTGTCCGAGTTTTACCCCCTCAACAATCTGGATCTTGCCACGCATCGCCTGGGCAAGCAGGGTGCAGTTTCCTGTAGGCCTCTCTGTGTTCGTCTTGACTCTGCAGCCGATGTAAAGAGGATACTCCAGGCTAAACATCGGTACAGGGGCCCGTACACGATCTCAGACGATAAGACCAGGTTTCAACGTGGGACCATTTCGCAGCTCCGGGCGAAACTCCGGGACCTTCATGAGCAGGGTCAAACCCAGATGACCATCCGGTACATTCGGGGTGTTCCCAAGATCGTGAAGGGCAGAACACCCAATGCATCGTCTCAAAAAAACGCGAACTGAACCCTTTAGTATATATGCAAAATGTTCGTGGTCTCCGTACTAAATTGGATACCCTCATTAACTCCGTACTTGTATCCTCAGTGTCGTATGACGTTATTATTTTTGTTGAGACCTGGCTCACTCCTGCCATATCATCTAACGAACTTGGATTGCGGGGTTATACCGTTCATAGGTGTGACAGGTCCCAACGATCTAGCTGTTTCACTAGGGGTGGTGGTGTGCTCATCGCGGTAAAAAACTATATGTCTTCGTGCGTTGTAACTACCAATTGTGTAGAGATCGAACAATTGTTTGTTAGAGCCCACCTTCGCGGTAATAAATACCTGCTACTGGGAGCGGTTTATATTCCGCCTGCATCTCAGACGTCACTGTATGCAAATCATGTTGACTCAGTAATGGAATTAAGTCTCAAGTATAGCGACGACACCTTTTGTGTGTACGGTGATTTTAACCTTCCTCACGCGGTATGGTTCAATGACTCGGTCCAAGATTGCTTCAGGAGATCTGGTGTTACGTCGAACGAATCTGCAGCCATTGACCTTCTCCTTGGTTGTGCTGGATATTGTAACCTTACTCAAGTAAACAATGTGTTTAATGACTTCGACGTCATGCTCGATCTCGTCTTTGTTAGCTCCTCTAATGTCGCTGTGGATCGGGTCATTGAAGTCCTTATTGAACCAGATGTATATCATCCACCCTTATATATAAAGTTTAATGGTTTGGCATCGGGTCCTGACCCCATGCGCTACAACCTTAAGTATAGGGACTTTAAGCGTGGTGACTACCCAAGGGTGTTGGAATATCTCAATTCCGTGGATTGGGATAATGAGACTGGTGATTCTGACCCAGAATTAGCCCTGGAGTGTTTATATGGTCACATTAATACGGCAATAGAAGCTTTTATTCCTCTTAGGCCTGCGGGTCGATCCACGTTTCCGCCTTGGTTTTCCCCTGGCTTAAGGTCCCTGATCGGGCAGAAGAAAAGGGCGCATAAAGTCTTTAAACGTTCTGGTTCATTTTCTGACTATATTAACTTTGCGAGTCTTCGTACAAGGTGTAAGCTTTCCCTGTCATGCGATCATAGAGTCTATATTGAAAGCGTCGAGAGTGCGGTGTGTGAGAATGTACGCGCCTTCTGGAAATTTGTTAACACGAAGCGTGGTGTGCATGGAATTCCAGAAAAGGTCCATCTGGACCGTATGACTGCTGCGTCGCACGAAGAAGCTGCTAATCTGTTCGCTGAGTTTTTTGGCTCTGTATACACTCCTCGTGCTGGAGCGGTGCCTGCCCCGAATCCAGGTTCGTCCTCTTATAGTGATGTTAATATTCATTCGGTTTCTGTTTCCATCGGTCAAATTTTCTCTAAACTCAACTCTCTTGATACGTCAAAGAGCCCGGGATTCGATGGGGTCCCACCGCTGTTTCTAAAAGAGTGTCGTTTCATCCTTTCTAGGCCCCTCTGGCATATATTTAATTCCTCATTAACCAAGGGAATTTTTCCAGCAGCTTGGAAGACCACCTTGGTTACCCCTGTATTCAAGGCGGGCGATCGGTCAGACGTTAGAAATTATAGGCCGATATGTAAGCTATCTGTCATCCCAAAGATCTTTGAGGAGATTATAACTGAGTACTTAACGCCTAACCTTACCAATGTTATATGCGACGAGCAGCATGGATTTGTTCCTGGTCGGTCGACGACAACTAACCTGGCGGTATACCACTGCTTCATTTCTGATGCACTGGATGAGGGTCTGCAAGTCGATACCGTGTATACTGACTTTCGTAAGGCCTTTGATTCGGTTGATTATTGTATCCTCCATCACAAGTTAGCTTCATCCGGGATTTGCGGTCCTCTCCTTGCGTGGATCGATAGCTACCTTGAAAATCGTGTGCAGGTGGTCAGGGTGCAGGGCCGGGTATCTGATCCAGTCAATGTGACCTCTGGGGTTCCGCAGGGATCTTACCTTGGTCCTCTCCTGTTCATTCTCTTCATTAATGATCTTGGGAGGGCTTTTTTGCATAGCAAATTTCTTATGTATGCGGACGATCTAAAGATTTTTCGTACTATTAGTAGTACTCTTGATGTGAAACTGTTGCAGGAGGATCTCGTTAGATTTGAGCAGTGGTGTACCAGTAACAGGATGCGGTTAAATGCCGGTAAATGTGTATTATTAAGGACACACAGGTCTGTTAGTGGCATTCCCTCAACATATAATTTAGATGATACCACTTTGTCTGAGGTGGCTGAAGTCCGGGACCTGGGTGTCACGTTTATGTCACGGCTGGATTTTCGCAATCATTATAGAAATGTTACGAGTAAAGCTATGAAAACCCTAGGTTTTATAGCCCGTTTTGGTAAACATTTTAAACAAATCAGAACACTGAAGTTGCTTTATGTCACACTGGTGAGGTCGCAGGTGGAATATGCGTCGGTAATATGGAGCCCTAGGCATATACAATATACCAGCTTATTTGAACGGGTGCAGCACAAGTTCCTGAGGTTGGCCATGAGGGCCTCAGGTAGCCCTATGCAGTTCTCTGACCATGATTACGGTCCTGCCTTGCAAATAACGGGACTATTATCTCTTAGTAATCGCCGTGTCTGTGCGGATCTATTATTTCTTTACAAAACTTTCCATGGTCAGATTAACTGCCAGGAGCTTGTCTCACGGATTTGCTTCAATGCTCCACAACGTGCGCTGCGTCTTAGACCCCTCTTTGCTACTCGGGTCCCCGAATATCGCTATTTCTCGGCTGACCCCATTAATCGCGCTATGAGCGAGTTGAATCAATGCCCTGCCAATATTGATTTGTTCATAGACTCCCTAACTACGTTTAGGGCTCTACTCCTGAGGAGTCTGCCATCGCCTTAATGTTCGGCCATTGCCTTAGTCTTGTTGCTTGTTTTGACTGTTATGTATGTTTTCGTTATATCTACTGTTTAACTATATCTATATTTTATTTTTTTCTTTATATTTTATTCTTCATGCACTTTATGTACAAATTTTGTATTCTAAAGGGTTCTCCCGTTTAAATATAATAATAATAATAATAATAATATTATTCTTAGAAACAACTGCCGATGAGGATAATCCTGCTAGCTGCGCCTAAACATTCATCGAAATCGTCCTCGGAAAGCATTCAAACGGGTGCGGGCCAGGAATTTTGAATTACTACGAGGACATTATTCACATTAGAAAATGCAGTTGGTACATTGTAAGTTATATTGATGGAGATGTACTAAAAACATCGTGGCCCGGTGGTACCATAATACTGCACATTTTACACCCTGCCCAAGCAGAAAGGTAAATTTCAAAATTCCATAACGGCACCAAATCCAAATCCAACGGCTTCCAAATCGCTCGAAATCATCATCAAAATTTCATATGTACTTTCAGACAATTCCACATTGTAATCACGTCTAACTAGTTTCATGTATTTCAGAACAGTAGCTGGTAATTGCATCATGATGCACAAAGATAGAGAGAAACGATTATTCGATAGTAAACACAACCTTATTCGTGATACGCTCGCACATAGTAACCACCCTTCGATACATCCCACAACATCGAACACTGTACACCTTAAGGGGGTAGACACGGATAATGCAGCGCGCTGTATACCGACACAATCTGGCCCGAAACATGGGTTTAGTAGAATACGCTTTTCGTCCTTATATGAGCGAATTTTGGGCTGGGCGAGGTCTTATTCGGAAGACGAAGGTTCAGTGCAGCGCGCTCTGGTCATGGTTCGACGAGATTGTTGATATCTAATAATATGAGTGTTTAAAGTAGAGCAAAGTCGACAAAATATATCTCATCTGGTCATCGTTTGAGTCACTAAAAGAGTTTTGTGACTCAAACGATGACCAGAGCGCGCTGCACTGAACCTTCCTCTTTCGACTAATACCTCACCCAGCTCAAAATCTGCCCATATAAGGACGAAAAGCGTATTCTCGTGAAACGCATTCCCAAATACGAGTTCCGCCATATTGGCGATAATACAGAGCAAATCACGTGACAAATTTAGTTGAGCTAGTGGATACGAGATGGCGCCTACTCGGGAGGACTGCCAACGTGGAATCATAGCAAAACTGAAGCTTTAGCTGGATATACGAGCCACAATAAAGGCGCGATACAGTCGATGCATGCATTTTCGGACGATTTTAGGTTAGGGTATATGCATTTTAGGTATACAGTATTGTCTCCGTATATGCTCGGTTTGGTGCACCCGATACGGGCTCGTCGCTATCCCCACCACTTCTGTCTCACTCTTGTCCGGCGAAGGCGAGAACGAGATAGAACGAGAGCGAGTGAGAGCCAATGAAAGCGAGCGAGGACGGTATGAGACAGACGTGCGCGACGGGCGTGCGCGATGGTTGCAAGCACTTACCGAAGCACGAGAACCGCTTCGCTAAATCTTGGCGCAGTCCCGGCTCAAGTCTTTTTTGCGCCCTAGGCGAACTTGTCAAATTGCACCCTTTATTATAATACATTTATTTGAGATTATTTATGACTTTACTCTGCAAAATTAGGCAACTGCTAGGGCGTAAGGTTGACAAGAGGGGCCAAAATGGTCTTTTCATTGTAGACATTGTTGAAATTAAATTTTTAAATGAAGTACTACAAATTGTACTACAACGGTTTTAAACTACGAGTAAAAATTAAGAGTAAGGGCATGAAGAAGCTAAATTAAATCTATGATAATAAATGGCGGAATTTGGCAAGCTCACCGAGGGCGCAAAAAACATTCGTGCTGTGCCTGACTATCTGACCATGGCGCAAATGTGTCGAGGAGTTGCGATTTCATGTGAGCACTCGCGCCCGTCACGCACGCCCGCCCCGCAAGCAAAGCGTTCCACCTCGCTCGCCGCTTCGGCCAGAAAAAAGCGAGAAACGAACACTCGGAATTAGGGCTGTGTTCACGATACGGGTTCAACCGACCAGCGAACCCCTGACGAGACAATAATGTACTTAGATTATTCGAATATTCATAACAGCATTTACCATAAGGCGCAGTAGGCGCAAGCTGGGGCCTCACTATTTATGGGCCCATATTTTCACCTTCACTCTGTGTACTAATCGTTTAACGTTAACCGTGTATAGGGGTGTAATTACACCCCACGCATTTTCAGTACAAGTGTACAGAAAAAACTGTAGCTGCGTAAGTTTTATTAATTTTTAAGAAGATAAGTGTAGAAAGAATTAAAACACATAATTTAAAATACACAAATTTAAAAGTGAAATACAAACATTAAAAGTTAAACAATTTTTACGAACGGACAACGCGGTACAAACCTAGTACAAACTGGTACAACCACGAGTTTTTAATTTTTCTCAAATTTTTTTCCCAGTAGTACGATTCGACACTTTGGTTATTTCCATTTTTCTCGGAAACCAAAAGTGTTAAACAATTTTTACGAACGGTACAACGCGGCACAAACCTAGTACAAACTGCTACAATCACGAGTTTTTAATTTTTCGCAATATTTTTTTCCCAGTAGTACAACTCGACACATTGGTTATTTACATTTTTCTCGGAAACCGAAAATGTTAAGCAATTTTTACGAACGGTACATCGCGGTACAAACCTAGTACAAACTGGTACAACCACGAGTTTTTAATTTTTCGCAATTTTTTTTTCCCAGTAGTACGACACGACACTTTGGTTATTTCGATTTTTTTCGGAAACCAAAAGAGTTAAACAATTTCTACGAACGGTACAATGTTCGGTACAATTAGTAGAATGCAGTACGATTGCTAAAAATTGAAATTTCCAAAAATGGGGGGCTAGTTTAATTTTTTTTTATTTTCTCGAAAACGGTTTTGACAGTTGGTGGCGAGCGTGAATTATATATATTGTCATATCTTCTACAACTATTTATATTTCAAGTCTCGTTCTCCGTGATTACACATAGGTAGTACCGCTACTTCCGCTAGGTAGAGTCACAAAATTTAGAGAGTATAGAGTAAACTTTTCTATGATACGCGCCTGCGCATCTTGATGGTCATCACATCTTCATAACGTTTCTTGTACTCAACGGAGACACATCGAAAGAGAGTTTTTTTTGTCCTTGTCAACAATTTTCCTTGGAAAAGTGTTTCCAATTTTCTCTAAAGATGGGGAAAGGAAAGAAGAGAAGTAGAGACAAGGAGTCAAACGAGAAAATCCTCAAAAAATTGAGGAGGTTAGAAAAGAAAATCAAACGACAGTCTGTCGACGTATCCGATTCAGGTAAATCTGTTCTTCTCCTTTGATATTATTTTTCCTTGAGATATTGGCTTCGTGTTCTCGTAATGAATGAGACACGTTTGTGCTTTATGGCTGGTGATTTTTGCACGAAGGAGGCAATAACAACCAGGGCTTTACTTGAATCTATGTCTGTTTTCAGACGATTCAACCCTCAAGTCGAATGATGAAAATCGTTCAAATAACGGACAAGCCGATTTAAGAAGCATCGTTTCGTCTAAGGACGACGATGACATCGGACAAGTATCGTGTGGTCAGTCCAAATCAACGGCGCTAGCCTCAGACATCGAAAGTGAGGCTATAGAAGTAATTTCGACACTTTCGGGAAATACGTCAGAGGGGGCTAATAACATGGTCGTTAAGACAAAACAGTTGGATGAAGAGGTTAGAAAAATTCTTGGGGAAGACCCAGAAAATGTAAAACAGAAAGACATTGATCTGCATCCAGACTTGGTGTCCAGATGGTCAAAATGGGTGAAAGAAGGCTTGGCCAAGGATACAAAAACGGAGCTTCTGTCCAAATATTCCAGAAAAGGAAATCTTTCCTTGGAAGCTCCTGCTTTAAACGCAGAAATCGCAGCCACGCTGAACGAAACTGGCACAAAACGAGATAATCTGTTTATTCAGGAACAAAATTTTGCTGGGACAGCGCTCGCAGCCTTAGGAGAAGCAATTACGATGATTCTGAAGGATGAGGAGGAGCCTATTGATAGGATAAAGTTATTGGAGCGACTAGCCGACACTGGGAAGTTGTTAACTCAACTTCACTTCCAAATTTCATCAGCTAGAAAAGCATTTATTGCTCCCGTGTTGACTAAACAAGTCAAGGATTTGCTTCAAAAAACCACCCCGGGCGATTTTCTCTACGGAGATAAACTAGGAGATGTAATTAAGTCTGCAAAATCTGTGGAGAAACTTGGAAAAGAAATTAAAGTCCAGAAGGCCCCTGTATCTTCAACTGTTTCCAACAAACCAAATTCCAAATATACAGGGCGTTCTTTAAACTGGAGAAGCCCTTACTCGAGACCGGGAACGTCGAGCCAGGGCTACAGGACATCACAGACGTCCTCGAAGTTCTCGAAGAACCATCAGTTCTCGAAGAACCATCAGTTCATCAAAGCAAAACAGACTCCTCAAACCAAGAGTCAACCCATCCAACAAGAAAAACAATAGTTGAAAACGTAAGAGATACGGCTGGGCGTTTAAAATTTTTTTACCAAGCCTGGGCGGAAATTACACGCGACAAATTTGTCCTTGATTGTATTAAAGGATATAAAATAGTCTTTAATTATCCTGTTCACCAAACCAGAGTTTTTACTGGTAATAATTTTTCTAAAGAGGAAGAAAAAGACTTAGAAGAGGCGATTTTTAAATTAGAAGTTAGCGGGGCTATAAAGGAATGTGAACCAGTTCAAGGTCAATTTATTTCGCCATATTTTTTAGCTCCAAAACCCAATGATTCAAAACGTTTTATCTTAAACTTAAAAGATTTAAATAAATTTATTAAAACGTCTCATTTTAAACTTGAGGACTTAAGAACAGCAACAAAGCTTATTTCAGAAAATTCATTTATGTGTACGTTAGATCTGAGAGATGCTTATTTTTTAGTAAATATTGATGAAAATAGCAGAAAATTTTTACGCTTTATTTTCAAGGGTACGCTTTATGAATTCACGTGCCTTCCGTTTGGTTTATGTACCAGTCCTTTTGTTTTCACCAAAGTAATGAGACCCGTGGATAATATATTAAGAGAACAGGGTTTAATTTCAACTAGGTATTTAGACGATATTTTTTGCATAGGTTCAACTTACGAATCGTGCGTGAAAAACGTAACAATCACTAAAAGAGTGCTCGAGTCTTTGGGTTTTTTGATCCATGAAGAAAAGAGTATGAATTTCCCGGCGACACAATGTAAATTTTTAGGATTTATTATTAATTCGAGTCAAATGACCTTAGAGTTAACTCAAGAAAAAAGGAAAAAATTAGTAAGTCTATTAGAAATTTTCTTATATAAGAAGTCTTGTAAAATACGCGATTTTGCGAGTTTAATAGGACTATTGATAGCTGCTTGCCCAGCGGTTCCTTATGGCTTACTATATACTAAGGTATTAGAAAGAGAAAAATTTATGGCGTTAATTGTGCAAGATCAAGATTTTGAAAAAGCCATGTCGATATCACACAGTTCACATTTAGACTTGAAATGGTGGAAGAAGAATATCCCTACTGCAAAACAACCAATAAGGCATCTGAAATTCAAAAAGGAAATTTTTTCAGACGCCTCTCTTACAGGCTGGGGAGCTAGTTGTAACTATTCTCATACCAATGGGTTTTGGACAGCGTCAGAACGAAAACTACATATCAACAACCTCGAGTTAATTGCAACTTTCTATGTTTTAAAATGTTTTGCTTCTAATTATCGTAAATGTGAGATCTTGCTCAGAGTGGACAATACAACTGCTTTAGCCTATATAAATCGAATGGGGGGCATTCAGTATCCTATATTAAATCGTTTAGCTAGAAATATTTGGCAGTGGTGCGAAGAAAGGGAAATCTGGATAGTCGCCTCTTATATACCCTCACAAGAGAATACAGACGCTGATAGGGAATCGAGAAGAACGAACATTGATACAGAATGGGAATTGTCAAATTTCGCATTCAAAAAAATCGTGAACAGGTGGGGTTACCCAGAGATTGATTTATTTGCCTCAAGAAGTAACACCAAGATAAGTAAATTCTGTTCTTGGAAAAGAGATCCAGAGGCATTGATGCGTTTACATTGAATTGGAAAAATTTGGAATTTTATGCCTTTCCACCTTTTTCCGTAATACTAAAAGTATTACAGAAAATAAGAAATGATAAGGCGTGTGGCGTTTTAGTTGTACCAAATTGGCCTTCCCAGCCTTGGTATCCTGTATTTATGAATATGCTTATGGATAAACCAGAAATCTTTTCACCATCACCGGATCTCTTATTATGTCCCTGCAGGTCCTTGAAACATCCACTGGCAAATCATCTTTCCCTGGTTGTAGGGAAATTATGCGGATAGCATACGGAAAGAAGAACCTGTCTGAAAATGCTATCAATATTTTGATCTCATCCTTAACAGACTCAACATTACGCCAATACAATTCTGGTTTAAAAAACTGGTGGAGTTTTTGCAAAAAATCCAGGTTGGATCCTTTCAAGGCAGGTATTAAACCTATATTACAATATTTATCGGAACGTTTTGACAATGGAGCTTCTTACGGTACCCTCAACACCGAGAGATCAGCAATTTCACTCATCAGCCTCGATGATTCCTCAAACAATCCGATAATAACTCGTTTCTTCAAAGGTGTATTCAAATTACGGCCTACAAAACCGAAATATGAATCGATTTGGGATACTGAAGTAGTTTTGAGATGGGCAGAAGAGTTAGAACCTCTGGAGACCCTGGATTTAAAACAATTAACCTACAAACTTGTAATTCTAATGGCATTGGCAACTGCACATAGAGTTCAGACTTTGGCGTTAATAAAAATCAATAATATTTCTATCTCGCAAGAAGGAGTCCAGATAACCATAACCGAGGCAATTAAAACTTCGAAAGTAGGAATGAAGCAACCAAAGTTCTTTTTACCTTTTTTCAAAGAGAGGTCAAAGACATGTGTGGCAAGTACCATTATACGTTACTTGCAAGCAACCAGAAACTTGAGGAAAAGTGAGAAAAACTTATTTATTACTATAAATAAGCCTCATCAGGCGGCAAACTCGCAATCCGTCAGTAGGTGGATAAAACAGTGTCTTAGACAAGCTGGAATTGACACACGATTCACAGCTCACAGTACACGACACGCTGCGACTTCGGCAGCTGATCGAAAAGGAATAGACATAAATATTATACGTAAAACAGCCAGTTGGTCAGAACAATCAGGGGTCTTCGCCAGATTCTACAAAAGACCTGTTTCTTCTGATCGAGGTGTGTTTGCTTCAACAGTTTTAGGATATCGTTAAAACATGGATACGTTTGTACATGGATACAAAATACATATATATATATGTGTGTGTATTTTTCTTTTCTTTTGCCATATTGCCTATTTAATTCTCCTTTTACAAAAAAAAAAAAAGGGAAAGTGGAAAAATTGTAACTCTAAACATCTACCTATGTGTAATCACGGAGAACGAGACTTGAAATATAATTGAAAATCAAACGAACTTACCTGTAAGTGACGTTCGATTGTAATTATATGAGAGTCTCGTTCGAAGGGATTACAACCCACCCTGGAAAACCCTCCCAATCACGAATTTTTTCCCCTTTCTTGTCGACAAGTGTCTATATAGCTCTGAAAATTATGAAGATGTGATGACCATCAAGATGCGCAGGCGCGTATCATAGAAAAGTTTACTCTATACTCTCTAAATTTTGTGACTCTACCTAGCGGAAGTAGCGGTACTACCTATGTGTAATCCCTTCGAACGAGACTCTCATATAATTACAATCGAACGTCACTTACAGGTAAGTTCGTTTGATTTTCAATTATTAATCAGTGTGAAAATTGGTGAAAAACTTCCTTGCATATTAAGGGGGGAGACCACTGTCTCAAATCTGAATTTTTTTTTTTTACATTTTCTGAAAGGCGTATGTTTCAAGAATGTTCTCTCCAAATTTAATCAAGAAGTTCGCAAAATTTGACGGAGATATGGTGTTTTTCGTGAAGCGGTGTCAAACGCGCGACTGAGCCACGCGGAACTTTGAACGCGTTTTTCTCAGAATGACATTTCTCAACCGCGTTGACGGTCTACAGAGAAAACTATACGTCCAATTGGCTTGATCAAGGACATTTATTGTACGCAAAACCCGTCGCTATTACATGACGATCAGACATTTTCAATTTTCGACCTGCTTCTATTTTTTTTAGCAATATTTCCCCAATTTTGTACCCCGAAAATACGACTTTTTTTTCAGTGGTCCGCCATTTTGTTATTTTTTACAAATTCGACATTTTGCGATCGCCACGTAATAGAGGCAGGCTTCTAGTTTCTAAATATTATTGTTTTTTTGAATTTCGATGAACCATATGGTCTGGGGACTGTCAACGCGACTAGCATGTTTTTTCTGGAGCGCAAATTTTGACGGAGTGTATACAGAAAACGGATTTATGAATTTGATTAAAAAAAAAATTTTCTTACCCTTCGATATATACACTATTGACTATACTAAGCAATAAATTGATTTACTTGCGTTGTTTGGTTGAAATAAATTCCCGAAAATACCCTTACATTTCGGGCCGAGACAGTGGTCTCCCCCCTTAAGGAAAAACTTTGTCACTGCAAGTTATATGTACCTCAAAATTTCCTCGATACTTTTTAACGGCAAACGTTGAAAAACATGGGTTATATCCAGTATTTCTTTATAATGAAATATTATTACATTTTTAACATAAGGGTTTTGTGCATACATTTCACGGCTTCGCTAGAGTTTTCTGAAGTTATGTTTTAAGTCTTATAACGATCCCTTAATATGTACTCAAATTATCGCAATTTATGTTTACAGAAATAATGATTTTGGACGATGAAAATTTTTTTGTCTATAATTTTTAGCTCGAATAGTAATGATTGGATAAACAAACTATAAATAGAAAAAATGTGTGTCGTGACGAGCTTTACAACACTATATTTTTTAAAATTCAGTTTAATAACATTGAATTTTTCAATTACTCTTAGCGTTTGGACAATAATTTTTCCCATTTTCGAGCGCTAGTCCCCTTATTGCATCCGAGCCTTCAATTATTCGGGGTAGAGTTCCGAGTATTCTCACAATCGAGAACAGGACAGTGGGAGCGTGTAAGGGTGAAAAGAATTCGTATATAGCCCCGCGACCATCTGGTTTACATTAGACCAGTGTCAGAACCACCCATATTGCCTATCCGAAAACGGTATTAACATTCGCCAAGACCAGGTCTCTGAGAAGTACCCTCGAGAAAACTCGAGAAAACTCGATGCCCCTGAAGAAATGAATTAGTCGTTGCGTTCGCGTAAGCAACCTATGTAAACCTAAAGCGTTAATTATTCGTGGTCACGTTCCGAGTATTTTCACGATCGAGAATAGGGCGATGTCTTAAGTACCATTCTCGATGGGGCTGCAAGTCAAGCGTCGTGGGACTGGGTCCGGACATTCCACAGATTGCATATTCGGAAACACTATTGACACTCGCTAAGACAATACCTCTAAGAATTAATATATGGATATGTAAGAAGGATATTATAAATGATGCGTTACATGTATTGGTATAACAGTCATTCATTTATTATTAAAATATATGTACATAGTGGCGCGTGGTTTATATCACGCAGCATGCATTGTAATCCTAACGCCAACAATTCTCAGTCAATCAAAGAATGTTGCTCGAAGTGCTCGCTTTCGGAAATTAATTTCACATAATTCGTTGGTGTCGTAGCGGTACGCAGAACGTCTACGAAGGCAGCATATTTATTGCTTACAGAGTACATATTTTCTGTCAACCAGGAGAACATATGTTGAATGCAATGTTTGTACGCGAATAGTTTACACACCGTGGCTTCAGTCGTATATATGAAACCGCGATTATCGGTGATTTTAATAATTTGATCAGCATGCATACGCGTGAATTCTAGTCGTAAATGGTCAATTGTGATTGGGGTTTGTGTTGATATTGCGTTGCTGCGTAATCATTGGAGTATGTCCGCCTCGTTTTGCAGCAGGAGCATCCACGTAGACATTGAAAGGCACAACTCGCCACCTTTGTTGTCGGCTATGGCGATCTCAACGTGTCACGAATCCATGCCAATACGAATTCCAATAGTTAGACATTTACAAGCTGTTGCGGTCAACGGGTAATCACGCCCCAGGATCCGTACGATTGGGGGTTTTCGTGTTTTCAACGGTTTTGGCGTTGCAACTCCAGAACTGTAAGAAGTATGTACACGGAATTAATGCTTGCAGTGAATAAAGTAAGTGTAAAGTGTATAGTAACGTATACATACCTCATATTGAGTTATATGAGGATAGTTGTCGTTGGCGTTTATTTGGAAGACCACCATCGTTGTCGGATGCGCAGGATGAATCGTTTAAGCTGCGGTTGTAAATTTTGATATGCACTACGTATGATTCTCATCGGCGGAAAAATGACGTGAACGATACTTGTTAGCACTCGAGCGTACGTGGTGTAATGAAGTCCGCAGGATTGACCCACGTCATTTTATACTGATTCACGTACACGTACACGTCAATGTGTGAAAGTATATCACATCAGAGATGGTGATGGTCAAGACGTATATGTTTACCGCACAAGGGTTAGAGAATACGTGGCAAATTCAAATGACGTGCATAACAAATTCAAGGAGCACGCCTGCTACAGAAGAGGCAGAGACGATTCGCGGTGCGAATCATAAAAGTGCGAGTCATAAAAGTATACTATAAGCTGGAATAATTAGTTTTATATTATAAAATCATCGAGGAATAAGGATGCGAAGAAACTGTGACGTAGACATCCCCACCATGCCTCAAGACTACCCTACTTGAAAACTATCCCTACTCTGCAATGCATTGGAACATCGTTCTAGGCTAGGGAAACGAAATGTATATAAGGGTGTCGATCACCGCCGCACCGACTAGTGCAGTTAATACAAGCATGTTTTTCTAAAAAATAAACTATAGACGCGATACACAGAATGACTGCATTTGAGATGCAGCGATGCATTGTAAGTGCAGTTTTGTGAGAATTGAATTGGTCCGCGTATTCCATTCGACGATATTCTAATGAATTTGTGCGTTTGTTATAGCAACGGCATGGGGAAATCGAACATGCGTGGCACGTCGAGCGGGATGAGTTGACGCGAAAAATTCTAAGTATAGTTTTTGTGTAAATTGAATTGGTGTGTTTATTCAATTAGGCAGTCTTCTAACAAAATTATGCGCTTGTTTCAGTATTTACTCGATAATTTGGTGAGGGCGTGTCGTGTGGAGCGGCGGGAGGCTATTCGATATCTCGTAAGTGTTGTTTCGCAAAAAAAATTATATTGATGCGCGTACACTATTCAACAGTGTTTTAATCGAATCGCGTGTTTGTTGCAGCATGAACAAGAGATCCAAATGATGGAATGGAGCGATCATTATCTCGGGGCGGTCGGACGCCTCGTGAGTAATGTTTCATGGAAATTATTCTGATACGCGTACACCAATCGACGATGTTTTAATCGATTCACACATTGTTTCAGCGTCGAGCTGACATTGAGGCCCCGGCGCACAGTGGTTCAAAAATAGGAAATTTTGGAAAAAAATTGGGTTCTCTATGTATTCTTATAGAAAATTTTGCGCTGATTCCGAATATATACCATGTTCCTATACCTAAAATAAACGATTCATGTGTTTTTTGGCCAAAAACCATGAAAAATACATATCACAAAAATCACATATTTTGCGATATTGAGCAGTTTTCTTCTGCCTCCATGGAATTTTGTCCAATAGAAAAGTTGTATAGAATTGAAATATGCGTTTTAAATTTTTTAAATTTATTTTTAACTGTCAATATTCGTTTTTTGAACGGATTTTGTACTTGTACAATGTTTAGACAATTTTGTCTAATATATCTATATAAATCAGTCAACGATATATTTTCTATACAACTTTTCTATTGGACAAAATTACATGGAGGCAGAAGAAAACTGCTCGATATCGCAAAATATGTGAAAAAACGTGATTTTTCATGGTTTTTGGCCTAAAACACATGAATCGTTTATTTCAGGTATAGGAACATGGGGTATATTCGGAATCAGCGCAAAATTTTCTATTGAAAGACGACACCCACAAGAGCGATCGACGGTCAACAGTAGCAATTAGGTATTAACCTTTTTTTACGAAAAAAACTTACAAAAACGTTTGCATACGGTACAGACGGTAATGGACGGTGAAATTTTTTAATGGGAATTGTACCTCAAAATATGTACTTTCAAACCTTTCCAGTGTCGTTGCGGAGGTAGACGGAGGTACCTGAAAAAAATGGTGATTTCTAAAACACCTCGGTATTCTTTGAGATATTGTTATATTCTGACAACAGTTTCAATTCTACTTCTTTTTGCTCTGCACTATGTAAAAATGAGTAATAAAACTACCCCGGAAAAAACAGGTCCACTTAGTGATATGTAGAAATTTTGGCCATACTTCTTTAGTTCGAGTTTTTCCGCACTTGTAATCGGTTTTAGAGGCTAAGTGACAGGAAATGATCAATACATAACCGATGAAAAAACATACCTAAAAAGCAATACGAAATTGTGACATGATTTTTTGAGTTTTTTTCCGCCTCTGAACCACTGTGCGGCGCGCGATGGTGATCGTGATGTCATCATCCAGCTCCTCGTAAGTGACGTTTCGTAAAAATTATATTAATACGCGTACACCATTCGATGATGTTTTAATCGAGTCATGTGTTTGTTTCAGCATCGTCAATACCCGACGAGGCGCGACGGACGTATCTGCCGCGAATTACGTCGTAAAATTCAATCGGCCCGGCGTAAGTGGCGGGAAAACACTCTGGAAGAAGAGTTTTCGTCGTCTAAAGACAAGTTTTGGGGTCTCCCCCTACTATTTACGGAGTGAGTACAAGCGAATTTGAATTGTTTGATGTTTCGCGTGCTATTACCAACGTTTTATATAATAATAATTTGGCGTTTTCTCTGTGTGTTGCAGAAAGTAACATCACACCCAAATTTTTTTTAAATAAAGTATTTTTTTCAAAATTTAAATTTTTTTAAATAAATATAATTCTTTAAATAAATATAATTTTTATTCAAAACAGTGTATGTTTATTAATGTATATCCATCCACGCGTCCCTAAATTATAAAATCAGTATTTGCGTAAAAGTAACATTCGTATGGGAGGGATATTCATGCTCGTGAGTAGAGGAATCAGTCGCCGTTGTCATTGATCTCATCACCGTCGCCGTTGTGTTCACTATAGAAAACAAAAAAATAACTCTTACATATTCGTTTCTCTGCATATGACGCGTAAAGTAGATGCAATGCGTGTGTGGGACTTACATTAGGTGACGCTACGTATATAATTCCATATTTTCTCAATATTCTCCAGCGCGCAAACACCGTCGTTGTTGTAAAATGCACATCGAATAGCTTTCGTTGAAGACATAGACTTCAGATTAGGGACGTCAGGCAGGATCCCGTAATAATCATCGTCAACGTCGTAGCCGCCGTCGTCTTCGACAGTTCGAGCATTGTTATTGCTGTTGTTGTTGTTGATTTTTCGCGCCGCCAGTTCGTACAAATTGCATACAGCCTCAACGATTATGTCAGGTAGTAGTTGCAGCATCCACGTTTTCTTTTCCGCACCTTTCACGATGACGAAGTCAATGTTCGCGAGTACGCTGGTGAGGAGCCCCGGAAGTTTGGAGTACAGAACATAGCCGTCAGACCAGCGAAGTCCGTGATGATGCTTCGCGAGCCAGGACGCTTGACGATTATCCCACGAATTCAGATGTTCCGAGAAGTATGGTGGTTGAAAGATCCAATGGCTGATTATCGTCGTAGTTGTCGTCGTTTTATCGTTGTTGCTGTTTGCGCGAATCGTGATCTCTTTGGCGACGAACTCACGTTCGATATTGAAACCTTGCAGATCGACAATGGCGAACATTATTATTCGTTTAGGTAGCACCGGCGGCGACGGTGTCGGAACAGTAACTGAGGTCTTCGACATCGACGTTTTAAAACAGTAGCAGTATGCGCAGCAGTAGTAGTATTAGTAGTAGTAGTAATAATAATATATGCACGCACGCTATATTAGTTTGCGTACCACATTGGTTAAAGGGCTCTATTCGACTATACGATCGTGTATTATCAAACAGGAAGCGGTAGTATTAGCGGGAACATTTTCTTTGCATTCGAAATCTATTCGCACATCCACCGTAGCGCTCTTCAACGACTCGTTTTGCCTGGAACAATCTATGACCGCGATAGGTGCGTATTGCAAGAATTCGATCACGTTCAGCAACGGTTCTCCGTGACCGTAGTACGAGCTGCCGAATTTCGCGTACATATCGTACAGGAGCGCGTATTTATACTTATCGAAATCTAAGTTCAAGTCGTCGTACGGATACGTCTCGGAATTTAGATACAGTCGAACGTTCGTAAGATGATTCGGGTCGAATACACCTGCGCATTTATCGGGACGATTCTGGACGATGCTGGCTCCACGAATGGAAACTCATCGCGATCGGCCGACCGCTTTCCAGGATACGCAGCATCGATAACTTATTCACTTCCTCCAAAACAATGTGGGGCATAGGCCACTGCACGTTGCGTATCTCTAGTTTTGGTATCGCAGTAGCGGAGGTGCAGTGCATCGCGTTCGAATCTACTTGCGATCCTATAAGGATTAGCTCGTGCCGGGCGTTCATCACGATGTGTTTGTAATCCTCGCAGAATCCTAATAACATGTTCAGAGGTACGCAGAAATTGAAAGCGCCTGAATGAAAAGTGTCTTTATCGTAATCGATGGCATAATTCCAACCGGCATTCGCAAGCACTTTGCTCCTCTCGGCCGACAACGAAACGTAATGTTTCAACATGGTAGTGATTCCTGGATTTCGGCAACGATCGATCTCGACACCGTTTAATTCGTATCGAATCTCATCGAACATGAACGCAAAGCAATTATTGTCGAGAACAGCGGCCGCGGACGTTGCCGGACCTTCCGCATCCTGCGCCGTCAACGTGCCACGACCTTCGATGTAGAGAAAACTTTCGCATGGAAGCGTGTATAGATCTTGCTGCTGTATTGGGATTCTTATCTCGTCGCTATTGTCGAACGTCGTGTTGGCGTATGGTTTGTACGTGTGTAACTCGATCTTCGTGATACGATTGTCAAAGGTTGGCGTATTCGCCACGTCCAGAATAATCGACATCGTGGTTGCGTGTCTAATAGGCGACGATGAAACCTAACGATCGTAAGAAACGTACATTTCGACGAGTCATCGTGGCTTTCTTTTCGTTATGGGTCCCCTTCTTATCGCTCCACCAGTCTTTATTCTTCTACTTTCGCCTTCTGGTAAAGGTTTGCGCCGATGACGCAAGACGGAGGCGGTAGGAGTAGCAGCGGCAGCGACGATTGATGATTCGTACGTGTGATCTAACGGACGTCGTTGAACGTGCAAACGAATAGTTATTTCTTCTCCGCGGAAATCTATAGGACGATCGTGTTGATCGACAATGCACAACGTTAGATCGTGTATTTGTCGTGCGGCGATCGGCAGGTAAATGACGTGTCGCGGAGTTTCCGATATCTTATATCCCGGCAGTAGTAAGGGTATGACAGTTCTAACCCAAATTTGAGTTTGAAGGCCATTTCCCCCACCCCTCCCCCGACCTTGAAACTCAAATTTGAGTTTCAAGGTCGCAGGAAATCCATCGCAGCGGACGACGCGACGGGCAACCGGGCGGCGGATCACGTCATACAGATGGGCGGAGTGGTGGGGGGTATTAGCGCGAGACCAGATATCGAATCAATCGATAACCGAATCCGCATCGAGGAGGAACCGCGGGTGAATTGCTGCTACTATCGGGCGTGGTATCGTCACAGTCGGTAAGGAAGGAAATATTAATTTAAGATATTAATATAAATGAAAAAACAGAATCTCGGGCGACGGGGCTCGAACCCAAGATCTCAAGGTACGAGTCAGCCGCCTAACCAACTCCCCCAACGCCGACGCTCTAACATTAGTCTTTAATAAATGGTACATATACAGAGCGTCACCAAGCATAATACATTATTTTTTCATCGGACGATGTCGGACGATCTCGGGTGTGATCGCTTTAACCTCGATTAGAACGTCTTCGGAGGGTCGGAAAGAGAGAGCAATATTTTAAAGCTAAATTCGAGAGAGGGAAAGAGACAGCGCTACATAGCAATACAAACACATTTTATTCTAAAGCTAACAGTATTCTAAAGCGTTCCGATTTAACGTCGCTGCATATCGTGTGTAATTTGAATCTCCTGGAGCAGTCGTGCAGGATGGTGACATTTGGCAGCGCGAATCATAGAAAGAAGTATGCGGCGTCAGCATAAACTTTTTTCCATACCAATATGTGATGGAAAGTTTTCCCCAACACAGAGAAATAATAATAATTTTTTAATCACCGATATAGCAAACTGTTATGTAGCAAACAGACATATTTTTCCGAACCATTATGTAGCGAGCATTCTAAAGCTAACAGTATTTCAAAGCGTTCCGATTTAACGTCGCGGCGTATCGCGAGATTTCGCGAAATCTGACTCTTCTGGAGCAGCCGCGCTAGATGACGTCATTTGGCAGCGTGAAGAACAAAATACAATACATGTAGAAACGTCGAATCTTAAAATTATGCGGCATCAGCAGAAAAAATCTTTTCCATATCAACAGACATTTTTTCCCAACGCAGAGAAATAATAATTTTAATCCCCTCCCTCACCGATCTACCGAACCAATATGTAGCAAACACACACTCTAAAGCTAACAATTTTTAAAAATGTTTTTCAATCTTAACATCGCAGCGTATCGCGCGATCACGTGTAATTTGAATCCCCCGTGATGGGACCGCCGTGCAAGATTACATCATTTGGTGGCGTAACGAACGCACGAATCATAAAAAGAATTATGTGGTGTCAGCAGAAATTGGTGAGGTGAGAAGGAGGAAGACGGATAAGTGAATAGAGAAATAATATGTTTAAGAAATTTAATTACAATTAAAAGAATATAAAAATATAAACAGAAATGGAATATAATTAAACATTTTTTTCCTACGAGCATCCGCTAAAATATCATTGATGACAGATGATACCAGTTCGCAATCTACAAGATAATCCTCGATGTACTATTCGCTATCACATATTATTTTAGCAGCACGACGCGTATATAATGTTTCGCAGGCAGCGTCGCTCTGTTACAACACAGTAACAAAAGTTTTAAAGTTTGTCCTCACATCTTCTGCAGTTTGATACAGCCGCGGATACACATAGCTTACACATGACTTAAGATTAAATAAAAATGATACTGTATGCAGTTTGAAATACAGCGACTTATTACGTAGTATCGTCTTTAGAATTGGAGGCGAGAATCATAGAAAGAATTATGCAGAGTCGATAGAAATTGATGACAAGTGAAGGAGGGAGACAGACAAGCAAATAGATTACAATATTTGTAAAATGATTACATATTGTTCAATTAATTAAACAATAGAAATATAAAAATAGAATATAAATAGTGTATCAGCAGAACCATCTCTCTCTCTCTCTCTCTCTCTCTCTCTCTCTCTCACTGTCTCTCAATCTCTCGTTCTTTCTCCTTCACTTTTTCTCTTCTTCACATCAATCGCAAGACAACATGAACATTCTCGAACAGCTGATGGACTTCCTATTTACTTTTCGCGACATCATACAATACATACTCTTCCACACAACACCTCGTCTACATTCATACGCACTCACGCTCTCGTGACCGACCCGAGTGCTCAGTTACACAGAACAGTAATAACTCAACAACATTCGCCGAAAGTGTTACGTATCTATTGTATCGCCTCAATCTCTAAATAAACCGCACGATTCTCAACATCTTTGAGTTCTCTCCATACAAATAGAATATAAAAAATACAATATAAAAAAGACAAAAATATAATAATAATAATAAAAATAATAATTTAATTTATTGCCCACTTTTGCGTTACAATTTAACGATGAAATAATCTTTCCATTTCATTCCCATGATTGTGTCAGTGTAAGTCCCACCCTTCTAATGTATCCTGCTGTGTCTTAACAATTTTTTCTATTTTACAAGTGTTTCCTAATCTATTCTATGTTGTATAATATTCTTTTATCACTTTCCTGTTCTTCCCATGTTTTCCTTCTCCCTATTATCTCCCATAGAATAGCCAAGTTTTTCCCTTCTCCTCTAATTACCTCTTTCCAATTCCTAAATACAACACAATATAAATATAAAAGAAAATACAATTAAATAAGAAGTATAATAAAAAAGAATATAATAAAATAAAAGTAAATACAATTAAAGAAGAAATATAATAAAAAGAATATAATAATATAATAAAAGAAAATAAAATAATAAAAAAAGAAAATACAATTAAATATCAAATATAATATAAAAAAGAAAAAATATAAAAATAGAATATAAATAGAATATAAATAGAATATAAAAATACGAAATAAAAAAATAAAAATATAAAAACTCAATTCAATATAAAAATACAATATAAAAAAAAATAATATAATAAAAGAAAATAAAATAATAAAAAAAGAAAATACAATTAAATATTAAATATAATATAAAAAAGAAAAAATATAAAAATAGAATATAAATAGAATATAAAAAATAAGAAATAAAAAAAATAAAAAATATAAAAATTCAATATAAAAGTGCATTATAAAAAAAAATATAATAATAATAATAATAATTTAATTTATTGCCCACATTCGCGTAACAATTTAACGATCATATACTCTTTCCATTTCATTCCCGTGATTGTGTCAGTGTAAGTCCTACCCTTCTAATGTATCCTGCTGTGTCTTAACCAATTTTTCTATTTTACAAGTGTTTCCTAATCTATTTTATGTTGCATAATCATCTTTTATCACTTTCCTCTTCCTCCCATCTTTTCCTTCTCCCTATTATCTCCTGTAGAATAGCCAAGTTTATCCTTTCTCATCTAATTACCTCTTTCCAATTGCTGCCATTCTCTCCACTTACTTCACATGCTTCAATCACGTGTTTCACTGTTTCTTCCTCTTTCTTACAAAGCCTACATATCCTTTCATCTTTCGATATCCAATATTTACTTGTCCTCGTTTCACTACCTTGTATGAATCTTCCTATCCATTCTAATTCTCCTCTCCTTTTTTTCTTCTTCCCTCATAAGTATTTCGACTTATCTCCTGGTTTGCTTGCCACCTCTCTTAATTCTCTTAGGAACTTTGACTCTTTTATTTTCATCTCTCTTTCTTGTTCTTGGATGTATATACTTATCTGCTCTACTTTCGATCACACTTCTTCACCAATAAAATATAAAAATACAATTGAAAAATAAAATAAAATAAAATAATAATAAAATAAAATAAAAGAAAATACAATTAAATACGAAAATAAAATACAGTACAATACAATATAAAAAACAATAAAATACAATTAAATAAGAAATATAATATAAAAGAATAAAATAAAATAATAAATATAATATAAAAAGAAAAAAAACATAAAAATAGAATATAAAAGAATATAATATAAAAAAGAAAAAATATAAAAATACAATAAAAATATAAGATAAAATACAATACAATATAAAAAAAATATAAATGAATATAAATGAAATTAAAAATATAAAAATATAAAAATACAATTAAAATAGATAATAAAATACAATGCAATATAAAACTCAATAAAAATATAAAAGAAAATAAAAAATATATATATATATATGAATATAAAAATATGAATTAAAAAATAAAAATATAAAAATTCAATATAAAAAATACATTATAAAAAGAAAAAATATAATAATAATAATAATAATAATAATAATAATTTAATTTGTTACCCACTTTTGTGTTACAATTTAACGATCATATACTCTTTCCATTTCATTCCCATGATTGTGTCAGTGTAAGTCCCACCCTTCTAATGTATCCTGCTGTGTCTTAACAATTTTTTCTATTTTACAAGTGTTTCCTAATCTATTCTATGTTGTATAATATTCTTTTATCACTTTCCTGTTCTTCCCATCTTTTCCTCCTCCCTATTATCTCCTATAGAATAACCAAGTTTGTCCCATCTCCTCTAATTACCTTTTTCCAATTGCTGCCACTCTCTCCACTTACTTCACATGCTTCAATCACGTGTTTCACTGTTTCTTCCTCTTTCTTACAAACCATACATATCCTTTCTTCTTTCTTCTTTCGATAGCCAGCCACGGAGACCTCTCCAGACCTGACCCACGCCCGAAATTTTTGTATACCTAGCCGAGTGAGGAAATGACCTTGGCCCAACCCCGAAAATTTTTTCCAAACCAATATGTGATCGAATTTTCCCCCCAACACAGAGAAATAATAATATATTTTTATCGGATGATGTTTCGGATAATGTCGGGAAAGATCGGCATTTTACAAACCACGTATTCGGAGGAAGGAAAGAGAGAGCATTACATTAAGATCTAAATTCGTGGAGGGAAAGAGAGAGCATTACATTAAGATCTAAATTCGTGGAGGGAAAGAGAGAGCAATACTTAGCGTCGCAGCGTCTCGCGCGATCGTGTGTAATTTGACTCCTCTGGAGCAGCCGCGTGCGATGACGTCTTTCAACGGCGCGAAGAAGGCTCGAACGAAATAGAATTATGCAGTGTCTGCAAATGTTAGAATTATGTGGCGAAAGGAGAAGGAAGACGGGTAAATAAAATGTAGAAATAATATAAGTTTAAGAAATATATATTGTTATAGAAAAAAATATAAATATACAACTAAATAGAAATATAATAAAAAAGGAATATAATAATAAAATATAATAAAATAACATGGAATAAATATAAGAATATGAATAATATAAGAATATGAAGAAGAATATGAATAAAAGTATGAATAATAATAATATAAAATAGAAAAAATAGTAAAAATAGAAAAAAATAGAAAAAAATAGAAAAAATAGAAAAAATATATACAAATGAAATTAACTAAACAAATTAAAATCTATATAAATTAATCTCTCCGCGCTGCGTTGGCGGTGGCGCGAGCAAGATCCGGGAGCATGTCCCGCAAACGCTCTATCTGGGGCGGTGGTGGCAGCGGTGGCAGGTTCTAAAACATGTAAACGCAAATATAATATTAATACATTCCGCACAATATCCTATCACAATATCCTATCACAATATCACTTACCAGCAAGCCATCAATGGCTGCAGCGATGTTGTCGCTGTCATCGCTGTCATCGGTGTCATCGGTGTCGGAGGATGAGGAGTCCTCGATGCTGTCCTCACCACCACCACCACCACCGACTGCTCCCTGCAAATCCTAGAACATAGAAACCTTGATATAATATTCACGTGTTAAACGTAAAAAAAAACGTACAAAACATTGTTATGTACATACCTCCTGATTATTCCCCCACATCTCCTGGTCCTCGTCGGGCGCAATCCTGAATATTCCCATTATTTTTGGTTGGAACTATTACCTTTAAAGAGACTGTTGCCGTCAAAGATTTGAAGACAACTGGTCTCGCTGCATCTCCAGGCTCTTGCATTTAAAATCTTATCATGAAATCGAGAAGTGCGTAGCTTTGCAAAAGTAAGATGCTGTTGTTCTCCACATTCATTTTCGCTGACCAGCCTCTCCTTCTAAACACGCATCTTCTTTCCCTTCTTCTTTGGACATACCAAGCGACTACACCAAATCACTTTGATCATGTATCGAACGGGTATTGAACGGCTTTGAACATGTACCAAACGGGTATCGAACGTGAATCGAACGTGAATCCTACCACTCTGAACGTGAATCGTACCCCTCTGAACGTGTATCAAACGGGTATCGAACGTGAATCGAACGTGAATCGTACCACTCTGAACGTGAATCGTACCACTCTGAACGTGAATCGTACCACTCTGAACGTGAATCGTACCACTCTGAACGTGAATCGTACCACTCTGAACGTGAATCGTACCACTCTGAACGTGAATCGTACCACTCTGAACGTGAATCGTACCACTTCGAACATGCATCGAACGTCAATCGTACCACTTCGAACGTGTATAGAACGTGTATTGGACATGTAATGAACCACTTCGAACATGTAATGAACCACTTCGAACATGTATCGAACGTCAATCGTACCTCTTCGAACGTGTATAGAACGTATATTGGACATGTAATGAACTACTTCGAACATGTAATGAACCACTTCGAACATGTATCGAACGTCAATCGTACCTCTTCGAACGTGTATGGTACCACTACGAACGTGTATTGGACGACGCGTCACGGTCATCGTATTACAAAGATACACAGCGTGCTTCAATTCGCTCAATCTCCATGGCTCCGCGATTACATCGAACTCAATACACGGTTTTGAACAAGCGCGACAAATGACTTTGAAAAAAATTTGTGAACAACGCGGTATTCGGTAAAACTATGGAAAATGTATGAAACCATGTGGATGTAAAACTTTTGATACATCGGGAAGGGCGATATGGCGCGTTGTTCATCAATTTGTACAAATTTTTTTCAAAGTCATTTGTCGCGCTTGTTCAAAACCGTGTATTGAGTTCGATGTAATCGCGGAGCCATGGAGATTGAGCGAATTGAAGCACGCTGTGTATCTTTGTAATACGAAGACCGTGACGCGTCGTCCAATGCACGTTCGAAGTGGTACCATACACGTTCGAAGTGGTACGATTGACGTTCGATGCATGTTCGAAGTGGTACGATTCACGTTCAGAGTGGTACGATTCACGTTCAGAGTGGTACGATTCACGTTCAGAGTGGTACGATTCACGTTCAGAGTGGTACGATTCACGTTCAGAGTGGTACGATTCACGTTCAGAGTGGTACGATTCACGTTCGATTCACGTTCGATACCCGTTTGATACACGTTCAGAGGGGTACGATTCACGTTCAGAGTGGTAGGATTCACGTTCGATTCACGTTCGATACCCGTTTGGTACATGTTCAAAGCCGTTCAATACCCGTTCGATACATGATCAAAGTGATTTGGTGTAGTCGCTTGGTATGTCCAAAGAAGAAGGGAAAGAAGATGCGTGTTTAGAAGGAGAGGCTGGTCAGCGAAAATGAATGTGGAGAACAACAGCATCTTACTTTTGCAAAGCTACGCACTTCTCGATTTCATGATAAGATTTTAAATGCAAGAGCCTGGAGATGCAGCGAGACCAGTTGTCTTCAAATCTTTGACGGCAACAGTCTCTTTAAAGGTAATAGTTCCAACCAGAAATAATGGGAATATTCAGGATTGCGCCCGACGAGGACCAGGAGATGTGGGGGAATAATCAGGAGGTATGTACATAACAATGTTTTGTACGTTTTTTTTTACGTTTAACACGTGAATATTATATCAAGGTTTCTATGTTCTAGGATTTGCAGGGAGCAGTCGGTGGTGGTGGTGGTGGTGAGGACAGCATCGAGGACTCCTCATCCTCCGACACCGATGACACCGATGACAGCGATGACAGCGACAACATCGCTGCAGCCATTGATGGCTTGCTGGTAAGTGATATTGTGATAGGATATTGTGATAGGATATTGTGCGGAATGTATTAATATTATATTTGCGTTTACATGTTTTAGAACCTGCCACCGCTGCCACCACCGCCCCAGATAGAGCGTTTGCGGGACATGCTCCCGGATCTTGCTCGCGCCACCGCCAACGCAGCGCGGAGAGATTAATTTATATAGATTTTAATTTGTTTAGTTAATTTCATTTGTATATATTTTTTCTATTTTTTCTATTTTTTTCTATTTTTTTCTATTTTTACTATTTTTTCTATTTTATATTATTATTATTCATACTTTTATTCATATTCTTCTTCATATTCTTATATTATTCATATTCTTATATTTATTCCATGTTATTTTATTATATTTTATTATTATATTCCTTTTTTATTATATTTCTATTTAGTTGTATATTTATATTTTTTTCTATAACAATATATATTTCTTAAACTTATATTATTTCTACATTTTATTTACCCGTCTTCCTTCTCCTTTCGCCACATAATTCTAACATTTGCAGACACTGCATAATTCTATTTCGTTCGAGCCTTCTTCGCGCCGTTGAAAGACGTCATCGCACGCGGCTGCTCCAGAGGAGTCAAATTACACACGATCGCGCGAGACGCTGCGACGCTAAGTATTGCTCTCTCTTTCCCTCCACGAATTTAGATCTTAATGTAATGCTCTCTCTTTCCTTCCTCCGAATACGTGGTTTGTAAAATGCCGATCTTTCCCGACATTATCCGAAACATCATCCGATAAAAATATATTATTATTTCTCTGTGTTGGGGGGAAAATTCGATCACATATTGGTTTGGAAAAAATTTTCGGGGTTGGGCCAAGGTCATTTCCTCACTCGGCTAGGTATAAAAAAATTTCGGGCGTGGGTCAGGTCTGGAGAGGTCTCCGTGGCTGGCTATCGAAAGAAGAAAGAAGAAAGGATATGTATGGTTTGTAAGAAAGAGGAAGAAACAGTGAAACACGTGATTGAAGCATGTGAAGTAAGTGGAGAGAGTGGCAGCAATTGGAAAAAGGTAATTAGAGGAGATGGGACAAACTTGGTTATTCTATAGGAGATAATAGGGAGGAGGAAAAGATGGGAAGAACAGGAAAGTGATAAAAGAATATTATACAACATAGAATAGATTAGGAAACACTAGTAAAATAGAAAAAATTGTTAAGACACAGCAGGATACATTAGAAGGGTGGGACTTACACTGACACAATCATGGGAATGAAATGGAAAGAGTATATGATCGTTAAATTGTAACACAAAAGTGGGTAACAAATTAAATTATTATTATTATTATTATTATTATTATTATATTTTTTCTTTTTATAATGTATTTTTTATATTGAATTTTTATATTTTTATTTTTTAATTCATATTTTTATATTCATATATATATATATTTTTTTTATTTTCTTTTATATTTTTATTGAGTTTTATATTGCATTGTATTTTATTATCTATTTTAATTGTATTTTTATATTTTTATATTTTTAATTTCATTTATATTCATTTATATTTTTTTTATATTGTATTGTATTTTATCTTATATTTTTATTGTATTTTTATATTTTTTCTTTTTTATATTATATTCTTTTATATTCTATTTTTATGTTTTTTTTCTTTTTATATTATATTTATTATTTTATTTTATTCTTTTATATTATATTTCTTATTTAATTGTATTTTATTGTTTTTTATATTGTATTGTACTGTATTTTATTTTCGTATTTAATTGTATTTTCTTTTATTTTATTTTATTATTATTTTATTTTATTTTATTTTTCAATTGTATTTTTATATTTTATTGGTGAAGAAGTGTGATCGAAAGTAGAGCAGATAAGTATATACATCCAAGAACAAGAAAGAGAGATGAAAATAAAAGAGTCAAAGTTCCTAAGAGAATTAAGAGAGGTGGCAAGCAAACCAGGAGATAAGTCGAAATACTTATGAGGGAAGAAGAAAAAAAGGAGAGGAGAATTAGAATGGATAGGAAGATTCATACAAGGTAGTGAAACGAGGACAAGTAAATATTGGATATCGAAAGATGAAAGGATATGTAGGCTTTGTAAGAAAGAGGAAGAAACAGTGAAACACGTGATTGAAGCATGTGAAGTAAGTGGAGAGAATGGCAGCAATTGGAAAGAGGTAATTAGATGAGAAAGGATAAACTTGGCTATTCTACAGGAGATAATAGGGAGAAGGAAAAGATGGGAGGAAGAGGAAAGTGATAAAAGATGATTATGCAACATAAAATAGATTAGGAAACACTTGTAAAATAGAAAAATTGGTTAAGACACAGCAGGATACATTAGAAGGGTAGGACTTACACTGACACAATCACGGGAATGAAATGGAAAGAGTATATGATCGTTAAATTGTTACGCGAATGTGGGCAATAAATTAAATTATTATTATTATTATTATATTTTTTTTTATAATGCACTTTTATATTGAATTTTTATATTTTTTATTTTTTTTATTTCTTATTTTTTATATTCTATTTATATTCTATTTTTATATTTTTTCTTTTTTATATTATATTTAATATTTAATTGTATTTTCTTTTTTTATTATTTTATTTTCTTTTATTATATTATTTTTTTTATATTGTATTTTTATATTGAATTGAGTTTTTATATTTTTATTTTTTTATTTCGTATTTTTATATTCTATTTATATTCTATTTATATTCTATTTTTATATTTTTTTCTTTTTTATATTATATTTGATATTTAATTGTATTTTCTTTTTTTATTATTTTATTTTCTTTTATTATATTATTATATTCTTTTTATTATATTTCTTCTTTAATTGTATTTACTTTTATTTTATTATATTCTTTTTTATTATACTTCTTATTTAATTGTATTTTCTTTTATATTTATATTGTGTTGTATTTAGGAATTGGAAAGAGGTAATTAGAGGAGAAGGGAAAAACTTGGCTATTCTATGGGAGATAATAGGGAGAAGGAAAACATGGGAAGAACAGGAAAGTGATAAAAGAATATTATACAACATAGAATAGATTAGGAAACACTTGTAAAATAGAAAAAATTGTTAAGACACAGCAGGATACATTAGAAGGGTGGGACTTACACTGACACAATCATGGGAATGAAATGGAAAGATTATTTCATCGTTAAATTGTAACGCAAAAGTGGGCAATAAATTAAATTATTATTTTTATTATTATTATTATATTTTTGTCTTTTTTATATTGTATTTTTTATATTCTATTTGTATGGAGAGAACTCAAAGATGTTGAGAATCGTGCGGTTTATTTAGAGATTGAGGCGATACAATAGATACGTAACACTTTCGGCGAATGTTGTTGAGTTATTACTGTTCTGTGTAACTGGGCACTCGGGTCGGTCACGAGAGCGTGAGTGCGTATGAATGTAGACGAGGTGTTGTGTGGAAGAGTATGTATTGTATGATGTCGCGAAAAGTAAATAGGAAGTCCATCAGCTGTTCGAGAATGTTCATGTTGTCTTGCGATTGATGTGAAGAAGAGAAAAAGTGAAGGAGAAAGAACGAGAGATTGAGAGACAGAGAGAGAGAGAGAGAGAGAGAGAGAGAGAGAGAGAGATGGTTCTGCTGATACACTATTTATATTCTATTTTTATATTTCTATTGTTTAATTAATTGAACAATATGTAATCATTTTACAAATATTGTAATCTATTTGCTTGTCTGTCTCCCTCCTTCACTTGTCATCAATTTCTATCGACTCTGCATAATTCTTTCTATGATTCTCGCCTCCAATTCTAAAGACGATACTACGTAATAAGTCGCTGTATTTCAAACTGCATACAGTATCATTTTTATTTAATCTTAAGTCATGTGTAAGCTATGTGTATCCGCGGCTGTATCAAACTGCAGAAGATGTGAGGACAAACTTTAAAACTTTTGTTACTGTGTTGTAACAGAGCGACGCTGCCTGCGAAACATTATATACGCGTCGTGCTGCTAAAATAATATGTGATAGCGAATAGTACATCGAGGATTATCTTGTAGATTGCGAACTGGTATCATCTGTCATCAATGATATTTTAGCGGATGCTCGTAGGAAAAAAATGTTTAATTATATTCCATTTCTGTTTATATTTTTATATTCTTTTAATTGTAATTAAATTTCTTAAACATATTATTTCTCTATTCACTTATCCGTCTTCCTCCTTCTCACCTCACCAATTTCTGCTGACACCACATAATTCTTTTTATGATTCGTGCGTTCGTTACGCCACCAAATGATGTAATCTTGCACGGCGGTCCCATCACGGGGGATTCAAATTACACGTGATCGCGCGATACGCTGCGATGTTAAGATTGAAAAACATTTTTAAAAATTGTTAGCTTTAGAGTGTGTGTTTGCTACATATTGGTTCGGTAGATCGGTGAGGGAGGGGATTAAAATTATTATTTCTCTGCGTTGGGAAAAAATGTCTGTTGATATGGAAAAGATTTTTTCTGCTGATGCCGCATAATTTTAAGATTCGACGTTTCTACATGTATTGTATTTTGTTCTTCACGCTGCCAAATGACGTCATCTAGCGCGGCTGCTCCAGAAGAGTCAGATTTCGCGAAATCTCGCGATACGCCGCGACGTTAAATCGGAACGCTTTGAAATACTGTTAGCTTTAGAATGCTCGCTACATAATGGTTCGGAAAAATATGTCTGTTTGCTACATAACAGTTTGCTATATCGGTGATTAAAAAATTATTATTATTTCTCTGTGTTGGGGAAAACTTTCCATCACATATTGGTATGGAAAAAAGTTTATGCTGACGCCGCATACTTCTTTCTATGATTCGCGCTGCCAAATGTCACCATCCTGCACGACTGCTCCAGGAGATTCAAATTACACACGATATGCAGCGACGTTAAATCGGAACGCTTTAGAATACTGTTAGCTTTAGAATAAAATGTGTTTGTATTGCTATGTAGCGCTGTCTCTTTCCCTCTCTCGAATTTAGCTTTAAAATATTGCTCTCTCTTTCCGACCCTCCGAAGACGTTCTAATCGAGGTTAAAGCGATCACACCCGAGATCGTCCGACATCGTCCGATGAAAAAATAATGTATTATGCTTGGTGACGCTCTGTATATGTACCATTTATTAAAGACTAATGTTAGAGCGTCGGCGTTGGGGGAGTTGGTTAGGCGGCTGACTCGTACCTTGAGATCTTGGGTTCGAGCCCCGTCGCCCGAGATTCTGTTTTTTCATTTATATTAATATCTTAAATTAATATTTCCTTCCTTACCGACTGTGACGATACCACGCCCGATAGTAGCAGCAATTCACCCGCGGTTCCTCCTCGATGCGGATTCGGTTATCGATTGATTCGATATCTGGTCTCGCGCTAATACCCCCCACCACTCCGCCCATCTGTATGACGTCATCCGCCGCCCGGTTGCCCGTCGCGTCGTCCGCTGCGATGGATTTCCTGCGACCTTGAAACTCAAATTTGAGTTTCAAGGTCGGGGGAAGGGTGGGGGAAATGGCCTTGAAACTCAAATTTGGGTTAGAACTGTCATACCCTTACTACTCCCGGCGGTACGCGAGGCGAAAATTCATGAATAGTGTGTACCGGTTTATCGTCGCTGTTCGCGCCGGTAGTGACGTTGCACCTTACTCTGATCACGTTAACGTTTATAATATTCACTGGTACGTCGGACTCGAGATTCTCAGATTCTCGGGAATAAGACGCGATTTGGAGAAAACCCTACCAACGAGCCCACATTGTTCGGTTTCGTAAAGTCTACAAAGAACGAACAGTACAATTCGTTTTTCATGGTGTTGTTGTTAACTCATAGCATTAGAGGGTATTTGTCGTCATCGTTGTTATCGTTGTTTCCGCGTCTTCGAGGATATCGATCGAGTAATCGTTGCTTCAGATAGTCGGCGATAGCGTCTAATTCGTAGGAGCCGTGGGGGATCGTAATGCATTCATGAGTGGTGTCAGCGATAGTGTTGTTTTCGGTATCATAATTCACGACGAAATAGAATTTATCGTTGCTCGAGTCGATGTTCGGTATTGTGTGACACATCTCCAAGTCCGCGAGTCCTAATTCGTATTGAGCATCACTCAAATCTATCGGAGGGAAATCGTTCCACCGAGAGACGCTCGGCCCGTTTCGATCTTCACGATCGACGACGTGGCATGCGACGAACAGAACGCGATACGCGAATACTTCTCCATGGGCCGCCACGCGAACGTGGAGTGCTTTTATTTGTGTCAGTCGTACGCTAGAATACCTAAACATTTAATCAGGGACAACACGAATTTTCTCATGCTGTTCAAACAAGACAGCATGATCTTGCGTCACGTGTACAACGATCACGTGAATACAGACATGACGTCCGAGACGTTCAACGACTTGTGCGCGAGATGTTGGCGTCGACGATACGATTTCGTGGTGATCGATAAGAATAGTTCTATGTACAAAGGTCGATATCGAAGAGGATTTAACGAGTTCGTCGTAGCTCGCTGACATCAGTAAACCGTGAGTCATTCATCGATCAACACGAAATGTCCAGCGACCCAACGACAACGATGGCGACTCCGATAACCTCGAGCAACGTTGACGCGAAGCATACGCGAAAACATCGTCGACTTCATCGACAAAAAGGGACGAAACATAAAAAAGGAACGAAACACCCAAAAAGAACGAAGCGTCAAGGTATGGACGCAAAGGTGCATGCAAAGGTGGAAATCGCTAAAGCCAGCGACGTTATACGTAAAAAGTGTTTAGCCTTAAAAATTGGTAAAATGACTACGGATGCAGCTGTGGATGCGAGCACGCGTCCCATAGTCGAACCGCTGAACCGATTGATCGAAAATTCGTCCGCGTTGAAAACGCGCTCAACGCCTCGATCGTGGTCAGTGAAGAGGAAACATGAATATGATCAACAACAATCATCGAAGAGACTTCGACCCGTTACTGCGTATACATACAAGGAACGTCCGAATAACCTTCCATATTATAACGACCACGACGATGAGGACGACGATGACGACGACAATGACAACGACAACGACAACGATAACAACGATGTTGATGATGTTGTTGATGATGTTGACGACGAAGACGGTGAAACAATTCAGGATGCTGAGTCGTCAGCAAAGGTTTGCGATTTGGATACGTTACGCAAACCCACCGATGATATCGAAGTGTATCTACGGAACACCAAAGGACCGTTGTCGCGAGAATATTTACGACTGTTATTCACCGACACAAAGAAACGAATCGACAACGTGTACGGCGTATACTTGGGGTCCGATGAAGACCTAATGATCGGTGATTCCGTACTCTCCATCGACGAGGATGGTGACGACATTCGCGTCAACGGAACGCGACACGCGGGCACTCGAGGTTTGTATGAACTGTTGTTCATGCGAATACCCAACATTTGCACGTGCACGGACGCGGATTTTCACTCGTACCGATGCATCTTATTATCAACGAACACGCATAAGCGAAACCATTCGCCGAGCAAGCGCACGCTGGGTAACAAGGGGTACAAATATAAGAAAATTATATCCGCGATAATCGGCGGGGTGCGGACATCGGGTATCAGACGCGTTAGGGACAGGGGTATCGGCGCGGGCGATACGGGCACCGCGGGTATGCGACAAGGTCTAGGATTGCCCATCGACGAATCCATGACGGTCACCGATAACGCGATCGTTTACGTGTACTGGGACAATTCGAACGAATTGGTCGATAGACTGAGATTGCTCATGGCATCGCGCGCGCCAGATCACACGGGTCACGATAACGTAATCGCAACCATCGTGGAGGAACTTCGCGAGGCCAGACATATCTTAAATTGAACGATCCTGTGATCGCCGCGTCAGTAGTGTTCGCGCGCACGCATCGTTATGTCGGTGAACAAGTTTGGCACCTCGTTACGTAATAACAACATCAACAACAATAACAACGAAGCGGTGATGACAATGACTAGACTATTCTCCGCGGTGGACGATCGCTTTACCCGAAAAATCGAAACGGCTATCGCGAACGCGCGACTGGACGCTGAGCATCAACGATCTCAACTCGAGACGCGAGTTAACGCGCAATCATCTCGGCTAGAGGACGATTTAAATAACGCGATGTAACGACGCTTGGATCAATTGAAAGACAGAGTCGAAAAGTTCACGACGTCAGCTGCGACGCCGACTGTGATAACGATCACGGATCTGCACAAACAAAAGGAGTCGCGAAAAGCTAATGAGGGTCGACGACGCCGATGATTATTGATCCTGACCGTGACGATAGCGGCTACGGCTCCGGATCGTCCAATGATGACGAACGATCGCGAAAGACGTGCACCGATTGTATTTTACGAACACTCGAGGAACTAATACTACTTCTAACGCCCTTGAAACGTCAAGATCATCCCCGCCCACCCACGAAGCATGAACAAGGAGCGAGTACAGTTACTAAACGAATTACATGCTCTTGCGAGACGAAATTTCCCACGGCGTGGTGTCGTGATTCGCGGCTACGATGATTTGTGACAGGCCGATTTGGTGGAGATGCGCCCGTATGCGAAGCAAAATCGAGGATATCACTATATACTAACGATCATCGATGCGTTCAGCAAGTATGCGTGGGCCGTACCCGTGAAAAAGAAAAGCGGACGCGACGTGACCGCGGCGTTCGCGACCGTATTGCGGCAGAGCGATAGATGTCCGCGAAATTTACAAACCGGCATGGGAAAGGAATTCTACAACGCGGAGTTTCAACGATGCGCGAAGATGCGCGGAATCAACCACTATTCCACGTACAGCGTGATGAAAGCGTCGATCATCGAACGTTTCAATCGTACGCTGAAAAACCTCATGTGCAAACAATTTTCCTTGAACGCGTCATATCGCTGGGTTGACCTGTTACCTGCGCTCATACGCACCTACAATCATCGCAAGCATCGAACGATCAACGCCCGACCCGTTCACGTGACCCCCGGGACACGTTTGTCGTTCGCCGCGAATGAGCCCATCCCCCCATCAACATCGAAAGGTATTCGACGACGCGCGAAATTCAACGTCGGTGACAAGATACGCGTGAGCATGTTCAAGACCCTCTTCGAGAAGTGTTACACACCGAACTGGTCGACCGAGGTGTTCGAAATCGTAACCGTACAACGAACGTGCCCGGTGACGTACATTCTGCGTGATTCCGCAGGAGAGCCGATCTCGGGTGGATTCTACGAGTATGAACTACATTCGGTCGCGAATCCAGACGTCTATCTGGTCGAGCAGATTATTCGTCGCAAAGGAAACCAGGTGTACGTTAAGTGGCTAGGATTCGATTCGTCGCGGAACTCGTGGATACGCGACAAGGATATTCTATGATTCGCGATCATAAACGCGCTCTATGTTACTAAAATAAATAAATACATATAAATATATATATATATATATATTGTGCGTTTATTCAATTATTCGTCTCCTTCTTTTTTCTCACATATGCGTATAATTAATCTTAATAAAGAAGTAAAAATATATCTTTGACTATTCTACGCTATATACATATATTAGATATTCGTAAATAGACTCCTAATGGTATGAATAAAGAAAGGCTTATAACGTAAGGTATATACATATATATATGCAAGCATACAAACACACTATACAACGATTGACTCGTGGGGCTCTAGGGACTCATGGGGTTCTAGGGACTCGTGGGGCTCTAGGGACTCGTGGGGCACGATGGACTCGTGGGGCTCTAGGAACTCGTGGGGCACGATGGACTCGTCGGGCGCACGTTCGAGTAACTCGTGGGTCTGGAGTTCGGGGATTCGATAATGCCCCCACGGAAGGGTGCTGATCCGAGCGGCTAAAACACACCGTTTATCATCGAACGGACTGAGGGCATTCTTTTCCTCACTCACGGAATACACATCATGCTTCTTGGAGCGTATATTGCTCTGTCGAACCTATTTCTCGATTAGATCATAAAGACAGCGAATGTAATCGCCAAATTGCTAATGCAACATGGCTAATGTCCTGAATATGAGGTGACGTGTTTTGTTTTCGCTCCGTGATTTTGCTGTGTATTATCCGGTTAATCTAGTGCTCTCGTCTAATTTTTGTGATCAAAGTGCTCATCCCTGTGCCTACAACTTGTTTTCGTATAGTCTGGACCTTGTGCCTTGTCCATTCCGCAGGAGAGCCGATCTCGGGTGGATTCTACGAGTATGAACTACATTCGGTCGCGAATCCAGACGTCTATCTGGTCGAGCAGATTATTCGTCGCAAGGGAAACCAGGTGTACGTTAAATGGCTTGGATTTGATTCGTCGCGGAACTCGTGGATAAGCGACAAGGATATTCTATGATTCCCGATTATAAACGCACTATGTGTTACTGAAATAAATAAATAAATAAATACATATAAATATATATAAATATATCCCTCGTCTGGCGGCATAGGTACAATTGTAACTTTTGCGTTTTTTTAAATTGGGATAACATTTTTTCGAGAAGCCGTGGAGAGCTGATGTTTCGTGTCTTCTCTAAATATTTGGTCTAGATTACATAGACCAAATTTCAGAATAATATCTCTACCCCTTCCGAGATAGGGGATTGAGTTCAGGATTGCAAAAATTGTGCCGCCTGACGACGGATATACATTGCCCATTTATTCAATTATTCACATTCTCCTTCTTCATCTCGTATATGCGTACAATTAATCTTAATAAAGTAAGAAAAAATATATACATATATACATATATACATATATACTAACACGTATAAAATACAATTTTGGCTATTCTACGCTGTACATATATTAGATATTCATAAATAAATAAATAACATGAACAAAAGGAAGAAACGTATATACATATGTACATGCAAACATATAAACATACAACATGCAAACATATAAACATACAACATGCAAACATACTATACAATGGGTTTCTCGTACTCCTCCGTCGAGTGACAATGGTCGCGCACTTTTTTGTCCTTGTCGACGAAGGGTTGTCCGCACACATGACACACAATCGCGTTTTCAAAACTGAGACGTTGTTGTCTCGTCAACGAGTTCATTGGTTTCGCGTTCCGCAACCACGAATACGCAATGTTCGCAAAGTCACGTAGTTCCTGCACGAACCACTTCACGCACACGAAGTCGTGACGATACGCGCGATAACGGCACAGAGACGCGTCGGTGGAACAATGAACGTAGAATCCCACGCTGTACGCTCTGTGTTGCTGATACGTGTACGTACGACTCCGCTCCGCAGGCTCGACGTCCTCCAGCATACATTCGAAGTCCGCGTACGCGATGAATGGCGCTCGTTCCTTATTTTTGAAGTTCTTGAACTGCAACCATTTATCATCCAGGGACGGCAATTCGACGGCACACTTGTTCAGACGCTGGCAGTCCACGTTGTGCTTGGTCAATTGCTCGGACGAATGGAAGAAGTTGAGACATCTGCAACGATAACAATAGCATTAATAATAGAACATAAGAATAAATAATACATCGATTGAAATATTCCGTATTTTACTCACCTTTCGCAAAGGAATACTTGATGCCTATGATTGCCGAGCTGCTTCGAAATCAGTCTCGACATGCTGCGAATCCATGCGAAATGATAAAGTTGAGGCTCCTTGGGATCCTGCATCAGTAGTAGGTTCGCGTGTCTCTCTCTCTCTCTCTCTCTCTCTCTCTCGCTTGTCCTCAGTCAAACGCAGAGGCACGCAGTTTCCGTCCGACCACGTGTACACGATTCGGATACGTCGTTGAACCTCTCGAACTTGACCAGCTGGTCTAACGTCACGGGAACAGTCATATCCTGCGTGCGAAGCACCTCCGAGTAGTGTGGATACGATGAGATCCTACTCACGTTCGTAGCAGCAGGATACAAACGGGCGACGACAGACCACTAAAAGCACGCATTGTCCCCGCTCTTTACGTTCACAACCGCCTTTTTTCAGCACGACGGCGTGCGGAAGCGGTATGTCGCAACCGGCTCGAAGTGAATTATGCTTATTAATATTCACTAGAATATTTAGCACAGCCCTTAGGGTCCATCCACTGTCGCGATATTGAAACTCCTCGAGCATCACTAGCGTGGGAGCGATCACGTACTTCGAGTACCACTCGCGCACGTTCGAAGTCATTAACAGTACACGATTTCGCGTACCGAAACTTTTCGTGTCCGTATTTTCACCCAAGATAAACTCCGCGTTCAAGTTTGTATTCACGGGCACGCTCTTATGCGTCATGATAGCGTCCGTAACGCGCGAGATTACAGTTCGTCGAGCACCCTCTAAAAAATCGACGCGTATCGACGTGTCCCACGTTGATGACAGCGCCGGTTGAAATACGTCCAATAAACGCGGATTCCACGTCTTCCCATACGACTTTAGGTGCCGTCGGTCGAGCCGAATCCCCACACCCTACTCGCGAAAACTGTTCCCGCACGGTCACGCGCAATGTCTTTATTCGCGCGATCAGCGACACCATGCGTTGTTTCGCGGCCACGGACACTCCTCCGCTGCACTGGTACTCGTCGATGAGCTGCAGGCACGTGTCGCAATGATCAGTCCAGTCTCAGAATTCCGCAATTCTGCGTAAAAGCTTAGACATCCGGGACAAAACCCTGTATGTGTCCATGAACCCCTCCATATTCACTTATTCACAAAGAGTTCACTTCTTCACAAATAGTTAACTTCCCAGAGACTCTCGATTTCACCTGATTTCATGATGCGGCTTTTCCAGGTGATACGCTCATACTCGCAATCCGGAAATCGAAAACTCAGCGGTAGAAGGACGAGTGTCGAGTTTAGCGGCAAGCCCGTACGATCATCCAAATATCGGGCCAATTCCCGACCCAAAAACCTATTCGCTGGAATTGTTGTTGTATCAGGACTCAGTACTTTCAGTACTTCGACCATTCCGTTCTCAATGTCATGTAGAAGCGTCAACGGCGTACACACGATCGCGGTAATGTACTTCGTACGCTTAAGGTACACGTCCTTATCAGCAACGATGCAATGTAATGTGCATTTACACACAGTACTGTATCGCGCGATATAACGTAACACTTGACAATGTTCGCGTGACAATTGCATAAATCCATGTTGAAAGATGCTGATGCATGACGACTCGGAGAATGTTGGTACACTTAACACGTCGCGGATCTTATGTCTCTCGATCGTTAGTGATTCGTCATCCAACTGCAGCAACGTCCATAAATGGTTTTCCTCACCATCGCTATCGTTATCGGAAGACGATGACGCGAGCAATGCGTCTCGCGTGTCCAGTTCAGCGACTATGCACGCTATTTTGTTTCGAACACACGTTCGCACTATTTCAAAACTTCTCGTAAGTAATGTCGAACGTTGTTGTTCCGATTCCGATACTTTTCGGGTCTTAAAATGATCGTGGATGAGGTGCAAGTACTCGCCACATGATATTAACCATTCATAGCACTGTTCTTCAGTACGCAGCCGTGGAATCATATCCCGCAACGATTCGTACGATTTCACGAAAGAGTTCATGTCCCGTGATACTTATGCACGCGTAACGTATTTCACTCTTTTGATAAAAGATAAAATACCGTTATGTAAAAACTCAAACATTGTATATTCAATTCCTTGCATGGGTTGTAACCAGGTTTACATTGGACAAACTGCTAGACTTTTAGAAAGACGCATTTATGAACACAAAAGAAATATCTTTTCGTCTCCCCTCCAACATACTGCTTTAACTAAGCATTCACTTGAATTTGATCATAGATTTGACTTTGACAGCGTTAAAGTGGTTGATAGAGAAGTTAACTTGAACCAGAGGATTCTTTTGGAGACTTTGCATATGATTAAACAGCCGAGCGTAAATCTTAGGTATGAAACTCCTAAAATACAAAATTACTACGCAACATTACTGAGGAAGTAATGTCTTATGATGTATTTCTCCATTGAATCTCTCTAATTTAATGTCTATGATCTGACGGCTTTACATATCTTTTTAATGGTATGTAATTAGTGCTGTTCAACACCTATTAGTGTATGTATAATTTACTACATTAGTAAAAATGTTAGTTTTCAAGGCAGTAAAATTTGGAGCATATCTTAGTTCACCTTCTACATGCTCTTGGTTTGTCTATTGTTTACCTCAGTCACCAGTAAACCGGCTCACGAGTCCCACGTTTCATTTTAAACGGTAGTGACTAACTTCAACAGCACACGCAATATATTTTTTGATTTTATTAACTTTCCTTGAAGATGGTCAGAATTTTGACCGAAACGTTGGAAATAAACTCACAACATTATATTCGCAAAATAGCGTTGAATTAATTTTTAATAATTGTTATATGACCGAATATGTGCGCCGATATCATAAATTGTTTAAATAGACGGTCGAAATTAAAGATAACTTGTACTTAGGTATATATGTAATGACTGTGGCAGTCTGTAATAGACTTATTTTTAATTTAACATACATTGTTATTGCTGAAATTAAATTTTATATTCTTGGAATAATAATAAAAAAAATTTCCTATACAAATGCAAGAGTTTTTCAACCCAAATGATGCCACCATTCAGTTTGCACAATAAATACCTTTTTGAATGCTCCGATATAGGACTATTTTTTTTTATCAAAGCAGCATATCCCAAGAGTATAACTGTAAATTTTTTCCTAAAAATATTAAAAATTAAAAAAGTTATGATTTATAAGCAAAAGTCTTTTTGTCGGAACTCTTATTGTTTTAATTTTTTTTAAACATGATCACACATTAAGTGTCAACTTTCAACAATGGACATATATTCTACAATATTCAAACTTTATCCCAGAATTTTTGAAACTTAATTTAACAAATAGTTTTTAAATAACAACTGATTAAAAATTGACAGGGTCAAATTGACCCAGTGTGACAACGGCGTTCGAAAAAGTAGATGTGACAACAGAGGGTTAAACATCCGACAGGTGTCGCCACTACGAAATGTATGGAATACCTAAAAAATTTACCAAGGTGGGCCCAAATACCAACGCGGACCCAAAATATCTTAAACATCCAACATCCACCAGGTGCGCGGCATGGAACGGTGCAATGTCGTGTTTATTCCATGGGCTATCGCGATGATTGATTTACAATAATTATCGTTGTATGTTTACATCATTGCACGTGTGCTGTATAGGTCCCACGATTCAAATATTTCCTGAGAAAAAAATCTTTTCTCCTGGTCCACCCTCTTTCTCAGAAATCATCGTCGAAGACGCGAATTTCACTGATCCCCGCACGCGTAAGGAGATTGCGTGGCGGCGACGCGTGCCCAAAGTACCTTAAACATCCACCAGGTGGCGCCAATACGAAATGTATGAAAAAACCTAGAAAATTTACCGATACGGACCCCAAATACCAACGCGGACCCAAACTATCTTAAAAATCCAACATCCACCAGGTGGCGCCAATACGAAATGTATGAAAAACCTAGGAAATTTATCGACGCGGGCCCCAAATACCAACGCGGGCCCAAAGTATCTTAAAAATCCAACATCCACCAGGTGGCGCCAATACGAAATGTATGAAAAACCTAGGAAATTTCCCGACACGGGCCCCAAATACCAACACGGACCCCAAATACCGACGCGGACTCAAAGTATCTTAAACACCCGGTAGGTGGCGCCAATACGAAATGCGCGCGACGCCATTTTGAAAATTTTGAAATCCCCCCCCTGTGACGTCATCCCCCTCACCCATCTCGTCGAAGAGCGTGGTACCCCCTCCACCCTCCCCTCGCCCGCGCGGTACCCCCCTCGCACCACCGCACCCCGTCGCCCTAGGGATCAGAACTGTCATAGTATACCTACTCATATCTCATCCTGGTTCATCATGTTTAAAACGCAGTAATCATCCTTGGCATACTGGTAAACTACTGGACTGCGCTGGCACCGGTAATGAAGATTCAACTCAATCTGACATCTCCGCATCTACAAATGATGTGCTCTACGATAAACTTCAAAATTTATTCACGACGGAGTTCGCTAAAATCCATAGCACTATCTTGACATTGCAATGAAATTTCAACTGTCTAGCAACCACGCTGACAAATCTAACCACTAGGATAGCTAACCTCGAAGCAGCGAGCTCTCCTTCTGCTCTACACGAAGAAGACATTATTGATGAGATGAATGAGAGAGTAAGGAGATCGCATAATATTATCCTCTTCAATCTTGCCGAAGCAGACCAATCGTCTGACACTGCTTCTGTGAAGAGCATTCTCCGATCGATTCACTCTGACTTGGCATGGGACGACGTTAAAATCAAAAGACTGGATAGCCTTAACCTGGACTTCCGTTTCCGGTCGCGTGCGAGAGAGGAGTGCGAGAAAGCGTGTGGTCAGTGGAAAGAGGAAAGAGGAGTGAAAGTGCGAGGCAGAGTTTAGTGAGTGAGTGGGGAAAAACGTGTGGATTAGGTGAAGGGAAGAGGGCAAAGGGTTAAGTAAGGGAAGTGGTTTAGGGAAGGGAATAAGGTGATAAGTAAAGCATTTGGAGGTTAAGGCGGCAGGACAGGTGTAGAGTGGCGGGAAGGAAGAGCAGCAGTAGACAGGTAGCGGGATCTGGGGGGAAAAGGAGGAGTTAGGACGACTGACGGGAAGGAGGGAAATTTAAACAGGCGATAAAGGAAAGAGAGTACGGGAAAAAGGAAATGAGATAAGGAGCAAAAGGTTTTTATGAGGGAAGGGCATAGGGTGGAGAGAATAAAAGGAGAGAAGGGAAGAAGAAGGTAAATGGAGGAAGGAAAGGAAAAGGAGGGATGGGAGGGAGGAAAGGGGGAACGAAAAGAGAATGAAAGGTCGCAAAAAGGGGGGAGGGTGAGGAAGGATAGCATGAGTAGTGTAGGGAGTGCGGGAAGTTTGGATAGCTTCTGGGGCAAAAAGAGGAAGGACAGGGAGGATGAGGAGGGGGGGGGGCGAAAAGGAAGGGAAGGGTTTTAAAAGGAGTGGTTTGACGCAGAGATCGCCGGTGAGAAGGGATACGGGGAGAAGTTTGGAAAGAGAGGAGGAAGTGGGTGGGATGGAAAGAATGTTAAAGGAAATGATGCTGGAGATGAGAAAGTTGAGGGAGGAAGTGAGGGCAGACAAAGAGGAGAGAAGAAGGATGGAGGAGGAAATGAGGAAGGAGAGGGAGGAGAGAAGGAGGTTAGAGGAGGAATGGAGGTGGGAAGAGGGGATGAGGGAAGAGAAGAAAAGGAGAGAAAAGATGGAGGAAAGGATGGACAGGTGGGAGAGTAGGGATAAGAAGATGGATGAGGTGTTCGACAAGGTATTGGGGTGGGAAAAGGAAAAAACGAAAGCGGGGTCTAAGGTAGATGAGGGGGAAGGGGTAGGGGAGGAATGGAGATGTAGGGTTAGACGGATGGAGATAAAGCAAGATAAAAAGGAAAGGGAGGAGAGAAGGAATAATGTTGTTGTGAGGGGGTTAGGGGTGGAGGGGAAGGAGGTGAAGGAAGAAGTGAGGAAGCTGTGGGAAAGGATAGGGGTGGAAGAGACGGGAATAAAAGAGGTTGTGAGGATAGGAAGAACAGGAAGAGAAGGTGGCGGAATGGTGTTGGTAAAGCTGGTGGGTAGGGATGATAAGCGGAAGGTGATGGAGGCTAAGAAAAAACTTAGGGGAAGGAGGGAGAGGATAGAGGATGATCTTACGGAGGAGGAAAGGATGGTGAGATGGAAGGTAGAGAGAGAGGCGGAAAGGGAAAGGGAGAGGGGAAGAAAAGTTCAAGTGGGATACACGAAGATGTGGGTGGATGGAAAGGTAAGAAGGTGGGACGAGTTGGGGGAACAATGGTATGAGGAACAGGGAAACGAGTGAAGAGGGTAGAAGGGTGGGCGGATGTAAGGAGTAGGGAGGAAGGGGGGAAGGTAGGAGTTACAAAGTGGCTTTCTGGAATGTGGCAGGAGTGAGAAGGAAAGATGGGGAGTTCTGGAAAGGGTTGGAAGAGTGGAATGTGATGATTCTGAGCGAGACGTGGCTGGAGGAGAGGCAGTGGGAGTGGGTGGAGAAAAAGATGCCCAAGGGGTATATGTGGGAAAGGCAGTGGGCGAGGAGGGACAGTAAGAAGGGAAGAGCGATTGGAGGTATGTTGATGGGGGGTGAGAAGGGGTATAGAAATGGGGGAGGGGGGAGGAGGTGAAAAGGAGGGAATGATGATAAAGAAAGTGAGGATGGGGGAGAGTGGTGGAAGATAGTGGGGGTATATGTAAATAAGGATCTGCAAAGGAAGATGGAGGATTTAAGGGAATGGACGGAGGAAAGGGAGAAGGGAGTAAGAGTTGTAATAGGGGGGACTTTAATGCGAGGACAGGGGAGGAGGGTGGAGAGGTGTGGGAGGAGGAAGAGGAGGGAGAAGGGAGAATGGGAAGCAGAATGTCGAAGGATAAGGAGGTGAGTGGAGAAGGAAGGAGGCTATGCCGATATCTGGAGGAAAGGGGATGGGGTATAATGAATGGAAAGGTGGTAGGGGGTGAGGAAGTGGAGTGGACGTTTACAGGGGGGAGGGGGAATTCGGTAATAGATTATGTGATAGGGAACGAGGACACAAGGGTGAGGGTGGAAAGGCTGGAAGTAGGGGAGAGAGTGGACTTGAATCACCACCCGGTGGTGGTGTGGGTGAAAGGAGCAGGGAAGGAGGAGTGAGGTGGTGGGAAAAATGGTAAGGGGAGGAGAGGGGGGAGGAAAAATTGGACAGAAGAGGGTTTGAATGGAGTTTATGAGGGTTTTTGGGAAAAGGGAGGTGGGGAGAGGGGAGTTGACGAGGATTGGAGAGAGTTGAGGGGAAGGATAAAGGAGGCAGTAGATAAGATGGAAAAGGGGGAAAAGAAAGTGGGATGGTGGGATGAGGAATGCAGAGAGGAAACGATTAAGGTGAGGAGAGAGCTGAGGAAGTGGAGAAGGGAAGGAGGGGATGGGGGAGTGTACAGGGCGAGGAAGAGGGAGTATGGGAAGATGTGTGAGGAGAAAAAGAAAAAGGAAAGGGAGAGGTGGGAAAAGGAAGTGGAAGGGGTAAGAACGGAGGTGCAGGTCTGGAAAGTAGTGAACAGAGGACGGAAGACAAGAAGGAGGATAAAAGAGGGGATAGAAATAAGGGAGTGGGACGAGTATTTTAGGGGTTTGTTAGGAGGGGTGGAGTGGAGGGTCAGGATGGGAGGCGGGAGAAGGAGGGGGGAGGACGGGGAGGGGGAGATAGGAAGAGAAGAAATAAAATGAGTGGTGAGGAAGTTGAAAGATGGGAAGGCGGGGGGTGGGGATGAGATAGAGAATGAGGTGTGGAAATATGGGGGTGGAGAAGTGGAAGAGTGGCTGTCGAAAATATGTAATAGGGTATGGATGGGGGATGGGTGGCCGGAGGGGTGGAGGGAAGGAGTGGTGGTTCCGGTGCTAAAGAAAGGGGCAGGGGAGAAACCGGAAGATTATAGGGGAATAACGTTAACGCAGACTGCATATAAGGTGTATGCATCTGTGTTGGCAGAAAGACTAAGAGTGGAGGTAGAGGGGAAGGGGATGCTGCCACCGAGTCAAACGGGGTTTAGGAGGGGGTGGGGTGTGTAGATAATATTTATGTTCTGAATTATCTCGTGAACAGGCAAGTGGTGAGGAAGGGGAAGAAGATGGTGGTTCTGTTTGTGGATTTGAAGGCCGCGTTTGACTCGGTGGACAGGGGGTACTGATGAAAGCGTTGAGGGAGAGGGGAGTAAAGGAAGGGCTAGTGGAGAGGTGCGGGGAGGTTTTGCAGGAGACGGTATGTAGGGTAAGGGTGGGGGAAGAAGAGGGGGAGAGGTTTTGGACCGCAAGGGGGGTGAGGCAGGGGTGTCCATTAAGCCCAAGTCTGTTTACCTTGTTGATAGCGGACGTGGACGAGGAACTGGAGAGAGGGGGATGGGGTGGGGTAAAGGTGGGGGATAGAAAGGTTTACACGCTAGCATATGCGGATGATGTAGCTATGCTAGCAGAGGATGAAGAGGGGATGAGGGGAATGATAGCGAAGTTGGAAAGGTACGTGGATAAGAAGGGTTTGCAAGTAAATGTAGAGAAGATGAAAGTAATGAGGTGTAGGAGGGGGGGGGGTGAAAGAAAATGTCATGGAAATGGAAGGGGAAAGAGCTGGAAGAAGTGAGGAGCTATAGGTATCTAGGATATACGGTGATGGGGAATGGGGGGGCAGGAACAACATGTGGAGGAGAGAGTAAGGAAGGGGGCAGCGGTAATGGGGAAGGTGTGGGGGTTAGGAAAAAGACTATTTAGAAAGGATTGGGGCAGAAGGATTTGGTTATTTGACAAGTTGGTGTGGGCGGTGGTGGGATATGGGGTGGAGGTGTGGGAGTGGAGGGAGAGGGGGAAAGTGGAGGCGCTACAGGACAGGTATCTGAAGTGGGTGATGGGGCTAGAAAGGAACACGCCGGGATATATGGTTACGGAGGAATTGCAAAGGGGGTTGTTGAGGGGTAGGGCAGGGATGAGGGCATGGGGGTATGAGAGGAAGTTGGAAGAGGGGCAAGGTGGGGAGTTGGCGAGGGTGTGTTGGGAGGAGATGAAGGGGAGGTTTAAGAGGGGAAAGGTGTTGGAGGGATGGGAAAAGGAAAGGGAGTGGTTTTTTTAGGAAAGGGGGTGGACAGTAGAGGAGGTAGAAAGGGGGAGGGAAAGGGGGGAAGTAAGAGGGGAGGAGATAGTGGACCGGGAAAGAAAATTACAGGAGGAGGAGAGGTGGAGGAGGATAGGGGTGTCCTCAAATAATAAGTGGTATGGGAGAGTAAAGGGGCCAGGAGTGCCAGGGTATTTAAAGAAAGGATGGGGGGAGAGCAGGTGGCAAAGGGTGGCCAGGTTCAGACTAGGTAATGGAATGAGAGAAAGAAGGTATTGGGAGGGGGAGGAGGAAAGGAGGTGCAGGGTATATGGTTGGGAGGAGGAATCATGAGAACACGTATGGGAGGTTTGTATGGGGTGGGGAGGGGAGAGGGGTTGGCAGGAGATGGTGGAGGTAGTGTTAGGGGAGGAGGGGGAGGGAGAGGAATGGTTGAGGAATATAGAGGAAAAGAGAGAGGGGTGTATGTGAAAAGAGGGAAGAGCGGTGGTATAAATGAGGAAATGAGAGTGAAAGAGCGGCGAGTGGAAGCGGGGGTCCAGGAGGGGGAGCGGATGGGAGAGCGAGAGAGCGAGCGAGCGAGCGATGGCGAAATGGAGGAGTTGTAAATAAAGTAAATTAAGGAATAGGTTAAGAATAGGTTAAGGTAGAGTTAAGTTGGAAATGTATTGGGAGATTATAACCCTTAGGGGAATAATAAAGTTATATATATATATATACCCTATATATATATATATATACCCTATATATATATATATATATATATATACCCTATATATATATATATATATACCCTATATATATATATATATATGGATATATACCCTATATATATATATATATATATAGGGTAGCCTTAACCTTGAACGGAAACCTTGTCCTACATGTGTTACTTTCTCATCTCCTGTCTTTCCTCGCATAATTTTGAAGAACAAGTCGAAGTACCAAGGCCCGGTGAAAATTGTCCAGGATCAGACAATAAAACAACGTTCATTTTGAAGTAATCTACGAGGAGAGCTAAGTGAGGCGAATGACCCCAATAAAACTATTCGCTACGTTCGTGGTATGCTTAGAATCATTTCTGTAAATCGCTCTTCAAAAAACGGGTCTGTTGTCCCTGAGTGTACTACCAGTACGTTCGTGGTCTCCGTACCAAACTGCATACATTGCAACGTGAAATTACATGTACATTACACATTTATGACATAATAATCCAGGCAGGGACACTTATAGAAGCGGTGGTTATGTGTGTGTGACTGACGCACGCAGGCACAGTTTACGCACACATAACCACCGCTCGTGTAGGTGTTTCCCCCTCCATCAGCGATAGCTGGTGCCCGCTGATCCCTGCGGCTAACATCAGACCCTCCTTGAATGTAAAGGAGGATAGCAATAATGAAAGATACAGAGGTTGTGTAGTGAAGTTAGGAAACATATCAATGAAACAATACTTATTTGGTTATCAATATCTCTTCTACACTCCGCAATTTTTATTATCTTCTCTCATTCTGTGTAATTCCTCTTCTCCATTGACGGTCTTCCAAGTATTTTATCAGATCGCTCGTAATGAAATCGCTCATTTGCTGTAACAACGACACTCCTAATTCCGAGTGTTCGTTTCTAGCTTCTTTCTGGCCGAAGGGGGTAGCGAGATGGAACGCTTTGCCTGCGCGACGAGCGCCAACGCAAAGGGCGGAGTGTCAGGCTTCTGAAAGACGGAGCGAGACAAAACATCATCCCGTCGTCTGTCTCGTACCGCCCTCGCTCACTTTCAGTGCCCCTCGCTCGCTCTCGTTCCATCTCGTTCTCGCCTTCGCCGGACAAGAGTGAGACAAAAGTGGTGAGGATAGCGAAAAGTCCACATCGTGTACACCAAACCGAGCCCGTAATGAGACAATACTGTAGCATCTTTTATTTGAGTTTATCCAGGTATTATCTTTGCCCATCTCTGTTCTCCAGCCGCTTCGCCGTGATTCATTCAAGCCTCCGAGACGACAAAATAGTGTTAGGGGAAATGCGGCAACAGCGCGATTCGACTCTCGATACGTCTCGGCAACTATGTCTTTCCTACATTTATTGGCTAGCTTGGTCTTCCACCGATTCTGATGGCACACGGCGCGAATATACTGTTGCGCCGCACAGTGCGTTGTTCAATGGACAAAAATCTAAAAATCAATATTTTTTGCGATGACCATTATTTGTATATGAACACTCGAAAGAATGCAAAATAAAAGACCCCAACACTCAGAAAACACATTAGTATTGAGAGAATCTATTTAATGCATTTCCTTAATGTATTTAGTTCTGTCTTATACCTCAAGGCCACCTACATTATTAACATTAAGCATAAATAAAAATAATTTTGAATGGATCATTTAACGGAAGGTACTACATAATCTTTATTTTGATTGTGAAACGAATTTTTGTACTTACTTTACATTCAGTTTCATTGTCTCGAAGTTACATATCCAGTAAATTGTTAAATTATATGTTTCCAAACTTTAACCTGAGTTTTCTCGAAAAAGGTAAAATACGTCATAGGGGTTTATGTTGGAAACTATTCCTGAAACAGTACCCAATATTATCATACAAAAAAATTTTGCACATGTTTGCACTTTGTTTAGTTATAGCAATTTAGTCAGAAATATGTTTAACGAGGACAAATCGAGATATATTTGAAAAGTGGTTTAGTTCTGCCACAAAAGACAAAAAAGTGGCAGTTCTTTGATTAATCCAGAACTTATTTCTCTTAACTGACAATACAGAAGAAATTTAAAATGAGTTAGACAAATATTGTAACCTGGATACTGTCTTCAGATTTAAAATAGCTGTCAAACGCGATACACGTGAAAAAAATAATTTCATACAAAAATGTTTCGAACAACAATTAGTCAGTATTCAGTTGACAACAAATTGCAATAGTAAATATTGATAAAAAGGTTTTTATTCAATAAAAAATCGAGATCACCTCAATTTTGTTTAATGCAACTGTATATTTTGTCTACACCAATCGATGCATCTATATATTCTGGTTAAGAAAGTATTGGGGTATATAGGTCGAAAACTGATTAGTTCAGAAGTTATGATTTTTGTCTCGACTTCCCATTGATTCAACGCACTGTGCGCCGGGATGTTTCTGTCGACGACCACCCCGGCACAAATGAATATAGAGTGGCACACGCCCGTGGACACATTGCACGATGCAGCTATATTTCCATATATCAGATAATTACAACATAAAGAGAGCCCGACCGACACGTCCGGTCGTAATGGCGTATGCTATCTGACTGTCTTCTCGAAGGGGGTAGACCCCCTTCTGTCTTCAGCTGCGAGCACCAGTAGGCTATGCACGGGTCTATACCCGGTGTTCGCAACAATATCATCAACGCCGGTAACGGAGAATCCTTGAAGCATAAATCTGACATTTCTCGAGTTTGTCTCAGTACATGAGTCATAAATTCATTATTATTTCAACGTACGGTGCTTATTAGCGTTCAAACGCACCAGACCCGTCTGCACGGATGTCTACTGGGGGCAACTATACCCGCAAAAGCTTCCTTCTTGCCGATTCCACGACGTAAGTTGGTTGAAACGGATTGTTTACTACATCGCGTATACGTACACGCTTTTCCTAGCTTGTGTGAGCGTACGCACACATTCAACGCCCGGTGGGACGGCAGCCTTAAGAGTGTATTTTCGCAAACAGATGACGAAGAAATTGTCGAATATTTAAAAGATATGGTCCCACAACTCACATACGAGGGTAGGAAGAAAATAATTTAGAAGAAATTCATATTTACATCGATTGTGAAAATATTTAGAGGAACCGTGTTGCCCCATTTTCGGTACCCCGTCATACCCCATGGCAGGGGCAACATGGTTTTCCATTACTTTTTTTTAAAAGTTTAATAACTTCCAATTTTTATTTAAATGTTGCTCAAACTATGTACCAAAGGCTAAAGTATTAACTTATAATTATATATTGAATCATAAAAACTTAAATAAAAGGTATATTTATGAATTTTTTGCATGTTTGCTTAGCTTCCCTGTCATGCAAAGGTGAAAGTTTGTGCGTGCACCTTCGAAAAGCGTCAAAATTCGTCAGTGACGCGGGGCCACCAGTCAAAGGACGCCACAAACACACGACATGGGAATTTTGCAGGACGAGTTTCCCCGAAACTTTCACTGAGTTGTACGTGTCTGTACTGTCGAACGCTATCTTGGAAAGTCCCTGGTGTAATCACGGATAGTCTCAGATTTGAAGGTTCAACAGACGCGCTACGCCTCAGAGTTTCCTCTATAGCAGCAATTCAAGCTTTGCAAGATGTTATTAGCGAGTGAATAAACTCTATCGGCCATTGCCAAGGGAAACAGCGTGCTGAGATGGTCTGGCACGCGACTTGGAAAAACCCTGCCGTCATCTGTTAGGAATCTACCCGTTAGGGAAGCGGCTCGTTTAGTCAGCGCTCCGCGCCGCTAGCGACGGGGAGCGCCGTCCAGCGGGGACCACGAGGAGGTAGTGCCGCCAGCATTCGCTGGATCCTAACAGGTTGGTTCCGGCAGATGCTTTCACCGTGAACCTTGCAACCACAATGCCGGAGCATTGCCTACACGGGTTGCTAAGGTTTATACATACCTGTAATTATTGTGTGTTCCATGACTGGGCGCGAGTTAGGGCGCGAGTTTGCCGTCTTCCGTCTGGGTTGTTCCGTGGTTGGGGATCCGGTGTTTGTACGCGCTGTGATCGGGAGGTTTGTTCCCATGTCAGTTCTTCTTTCCAGAGTACGGGCCTTGCCGTCTTGGAAAATTCCAGGCGTTTGTCAGGCGTTTGATGGTGGGTGGCCATTGAATTCCTAGCTCTGAGATTCGGTTTCGCGAGAGACGCTCTTCGTTGTATAGTTTGGAGTGTAGTAAAATATTTTGCGGTGTTTCGGCTGTTATTGTAGGGCGATATTTGCAGTTTCCGTTGATTTTAAGTTTAAATGCAGCGAGTTTTTCTGCAAAGTCTCCGTGCCCGGATAGGAATTGGCTAATATACTGCCGGAAGGGAATTACACTATTCTATACATTTATTCTTAATATATGTCGCGTGACTTTTGACCACGAATTGATTGTCAATATGTACTCCAAAGTAATTTACTGTTTTGCGCATCTTGATATGTTTTCCCTGGATTTTTATTTTCGGTAGTCTTTTTATGCCCAGCTTGTCTTTGAGTAGAATCAGTTCGGATTTACCGACCGAGAGAGATAATTTCTCTTTCAGGAACCAGTCCTCCACAATCCTGACTACGGTTTGGCCGCGCTTTTCCAGGTCTTCACGCCTGCTTCCAGAGACGAGGATTATAAGATCGTCAGCATATGCGACCGCTTCGTGCCCCTTTTCAGAGAAAGTATTAAGGAGGTCGTCGAAGACGAGGTTCCAGACCGTAGGTATACCCGTAGTACCCATTATGGACCCCATTGTTGTCCCATTGTGGACATCCTCTGGTTACTTGTTTTTGGACTTCTCCGTGCTTGCCAATAAAGCCTGACCTCACGATTGCGCAGGTAATCGGCTATTACATTGTATACATTCCTGGGGCACTGTCTCTCCTTTAGTCGGTGGAGTATGCTGGGCCATGATACGTGATCGAATGCACCGGCTATATCGAAAAGTATGGCCATGACATAGCATGCTCTGTGAAATCCATCTGTGATTTCCCTTAATTTGATAATTGCATCTTCAGTGGATCTACCTTTTACAAACTCAAATTGTCGATCCGATGTAAGGTGGGAATTTCGGATGACTGGTCGAAGCCCCTGAATGAGCAGTTTATCAAATGCCTTGCCGAGGACAGGTAGGAGGCACATCGGTCGGTACGATTTGGCGAGCGATTCGTCCCTGTTGGATCCTTTGAGGAGATTCCTAGGCGGAGACAATTGTTGAAGATCTGCCTCTACCTCGACCCGGTGGATTCCTGGGGCTTTCCCGCTCTTCATGTTCATTACGGTTTTGCGGATTTCCGTCTCATCGAAGGCCTGAGCGTCCTGTATTTCTAGTGGGATATCTCGGACCGTTCTTCTGTGTCGTTGTTCAGTGTGCATGTCCTCCATGTCATCCGGGACCAGAGCGTTAAGTAGACCAAGGGCTGTGGAGTCCCAGGTAGCGAAGCCGTCCTGCTCTTCGATTGTCGAAGTCAGCGCCTTGTCGGGGGTTACTTTTCCCATCCTAAATTTGTAGATTACTCCCCACAGGTTGTCGTTCCTCGTCTCATCGACATAATTCCGCCAGCTGGACTTTTTGGTTTTGTTTACTATTGTCGTGTATTTTCTCTTTGATCTGAAGCAAGTTTGTATCTTGAAATTTTGTAGTCCCGGGTTCGTTTCGCGTTGATAGATTTTCCTAATTTTGTATGTCTCCCCTTTTAGGATTGTAAGTACTTCCGTCCATCAGGGCACCGATTTATTGTGTAATTGCTTCTTTTTCATGGCGACGTCACAGGCATTTATGATTGCCGTCTGCAGGGCAGCCACGCAGATTTAAACTTGTCCTAGTCTGTTTTTCTGCTATTGAATCTTCATGTTTGCATGATATAACCGAGATTGTGCTCTGATGAGAAACTGAAGGTGGGACGAAGTCACGTCACGAGCCGTGCGAACGCCCAGAACCGAGACAAAGGGCTTAGTTCGCGCCACGACCGCTCGGCGGCTGCGACCCCGAGACGGCTCTCGCAAGCGAAAATGTACGGCCTGTCAATATAACAGCCGCGGTGAGCGGAATCGGGAGCTCTTGTGCATGTCGCGATACCGCTTCACGCAATACATCAAGACGCTCGCTTTTTGAAAACCCGAGGTGTGTCAGTGTCGGCCATCGCCACTACTGTACCATTACCAGCCTCTGTCCGAAATAGGCCAAGATTTATCTCGTGCCCTGCCTACGTCAGAAAGGTGTCTCTGCGCCCCTTAGGCCGTAACCCTACTGCACTCTGAAACTCTGTTATACGATTCTCGACCGAACGCGCCTCTTAAGGCCATTCCGAGCAGAACGTTACATAAAACCGCATCCCACCTCCTACCGCTCGCCGAAAAGTCGCCGCCGCCGCGAAACGACGCGCCGAAACGCCGACAACTCCGTAGCTCTTCCGCCGCGCTCGGAAATAAATGTAAACAAAATCACACAGCTTGACAATAAATACTGTTATCGTTGGAAATACGACTTTACTCATTCGCCGAACCCGGCCATACCGACTGAGACGGCAAGACATCCCTTCTCCGTCCCACCAGTAATCGTTCCGCAACCAAATACGATTACAAAGGTAATAGTCTAAGAGCTAGCTACATACAGGTCAATGTGACACAATGCAGTCACAGTTCTTATTTAAAAATGTTGAGTTAGTGTTGCCGAATACATAGTCGCCGGTCTGCCGTGTCAGTCCGGGGAACTAACGCGGGGGTGGACGGTCAAACAGGTAACATTTCTAGCGTAATAATGTCATTCTTGCAGTTCTGAAATTTCATATACTTATTGTTTACGCATTTAATGAACGATATGCAAAATGGCAGACCATCAAGAGGGGGATAAGACCTTGGCAGACGTCAATGAAAAGCGCGATACGTGGCTTGCGCGCTGGTGCAAGGGAGAAGAGTATACATCTGTTTCTCCCTTGCACTAGTGGGACCGCCGCCGGCCGCATGTTGGAACGGCAGCCGTACGGCAGTCTTTAGGATCGTTCCAATATGCGGCCGCCGGCGGTCAGATAATACTTCCTCTAGTCCCTCTGCACGGTTGTCGAACTGATGAGAGTGCCACAGAGGTGACTTTGCGTTTGCATCTGCCGCGATTATGAGACGTTCGCCCGGGAGTTGGGTGACTAGTTTCCTGAGCTGTGCCAGATAAGGTGCAATGCTATGCGAGCATTGGAAATACATGCTTGCTATATAAACTATGCCGAACGGGCCTGTAATTTGAATGCAGGTGCAGTGCGAGTTGCTTAGATGCGTTATTTTTAATATTTGAAGATGTGGATTCCTGATGTAGATGCCTGCGTATGCTGAGGATCCCGCTTCCGCCTTGAGACGACGGGGCGCGAGGCCGATGTATTTCCCCTTGGGTTGTAAGATTCTTGCATAAGGAGAACATCGATGAGTTTGGTGTCCATTTCTTTTCGGATTTCCAGGGACATATCCTGAGATATTCTCATGTTATGTTTTGCGATTTTTAGTTCCGGCCATTGTGATTTTAGGTGCTTATAAACCATAATCAGTTCGTTATCTGGTGGCGGCCACGTAATCGTGAATTTTGCAGCAGTTCCAGCCAACATAACTTCGCTCCTTTTTGAGAACAAAATCTCTAGCTGCTTTAGAAACATCTAGGATCCAGTTGCGTGTATCCCAGGATTTATTTCCAGTTTTATTTTGGTTTCTCGTAGTCGCTCAGGTTTTGATCAATGATGTCTGCGAGGACGGCGTTGTCGTCCTCTGCCTTAGGGACATCGTAGATAATTATACGCGGATTCCTTTTAGCTGGGGCTCCTGCGATGAGTCCGGCAGTCTCGAGTCTTTCGTTCTTGACAAAGATTGAGATGTCCATGCGCTTCGCAGTTTCAACGAGGATGCCGTTTCCTTGGATTTTGTGGACACTCCTGACCTGTATTTTTACGTCCTCTGGAGAGATCAACTTCAGGACAGCCTGTTTGGTTTTTTCCCTCGAGTAGTAGACTTTGGTGTCTTGAGTAGTATAACAAGACGGGTTCTAAGCCATGGGGCACTGAGGGGAGCGCGGGGGCGGGGGAAGGGAGGGCGCGCGGGGGAGTGCAGTGGAGGGAAACATGGGCGCGGGGGAGGAAGACAGGATAAGCGCGCACGAGCCGCGGAGTGGGGGAAGCCGCGATGATGGAGTGGATCCAGTGATGCTAGAATCGTCGGACGTGGGACCAAACGCATACCCCCACTATGACCTACCGTCGTCTCCTACTATGGCCTACCGTCGTCCCCCACTTTCTTCCCATCGCACTGCACACAAGCATATTCCTACCCCTGTCCGTGTGCTCGGCAGCCCAACAAACAGCTCACACGGACAGGAGTAAAAATATGCTTGTGTGCAGTGCGGTGGGAAGAAAGTGGGGGACGCCGGTAGGGCATAGTGGGAGACGACGGTAGGTCATAGTGGGGGTAAGCGTTTGGTCCCGCGTCCCACAATTCTGGCATCACTGAGTGGATCAGTTCGGGCCGAGCCGCCGCAGGGACCTGACCCACCGCTGGAAATTTACACGGACAGAACAAACCCTCTGAAAAAATTTTGGGGGACGGGTCTTGTCTGAAAAATCTTTTTCAGACTCGATGCACCCCCAGAAATGTTTTCCAAACTCTGATCCACCGTCGAAAACTTGTTCAGACCGGGCCCACCCCCGAAAATTATTTTCCACACCAACATTTTCCCCCAACGCAGAGAAATAATTTTTAAATCAGCGATCCAGCGAATCATTATGTAGCAAACAGACATACTTTTTTCCGACCCAATATGCAGCAAGCATTCTAAAGCAAGTTTTTAAAGCGTTCCGATTTAACGTCGTAGCGTATCGCGCGTAATCGCGTAATATCAGCCCCCTCCCCGGGGACACCTGCATGTGATGACGTCATTTGGTGGCGCGAAGTACGGTTGAACGAAATATAATACATGCAGAAACGCCGAATCTTAGAATTATGTGACCAGGAAAGAAGGATGATGATGAGTAAATAAAATGGAAAAAAATAATATGTGTTTAAGAAATTTTATTTAAAATTAAAAGAATATAATTTAACATTTTTGCCTACGAGCATCAGCTAGAATATCATTGATGGCACATCCTAACAATTCACAATCAACATGATAATCCTCTCAGTAATGTTCGCTATCACGTATTATTTTAACAGCACGACGCGCATCTAATGTTTCGCAGGCAACATCGCTCGGCTGTAGCACGTTAACAAAAGTTTTAAATTTCGTCTGCACATCTCTTACAATTTGATGCAGCCGCGGATACACATAGTCTATACATGGCTCAAGATTTAATAAAAATGTTACTGTATCCGGTTTGAAATACAGCGGCTTATTATGTAGCGTCATCCTTACAATCGGAGAATTATAGATCTCACAAAAGTCCATCGTTAATTGATCCTTCTGCATCGAAGGTGATCCAGGTAATCGTGAACGTTCTTCAATGGCTGTACGACTGTTGCATAGCACATGCCATGTATGCGATGATAACGCGAGATACATCCCATGATTGTCGCCGAGAACAATTTCTACATCGACCGTAGGCCGTACGGTGATTCCAATTTCCAAATATTTGCTGCCCATGGATGTTAATGCGTATCTTCTGACCATGATACGCGATGTTCGGTGCGGGCTGAGAGAACAATTAAAGCTATGAAATTGTTTGCTCGTATTAGGAATAAACATAAAAATTTTGAGAATATGTGAAAATTATGCCTTACCAAACAACTATATCCCCTCCGCATAGAACCATGTCATCATCTCGCACGATCGGAACATAATTCATGCGTTTAACGTTTCCTTCGGCACTGGTACTGCATATTTTTTTCAGAGCACTATTTGTTCGGTCGAAAGTCACTGAGGCTACTGTCACGTCCCGGGTGGAGGGCTTTAGGGACGATGACACGTGGGGTAATTGTCAGGCGAGAATGCAAGCTTTTCGCACGCTGAGGTTTTGGAGGAACTCAGGCGAGAATGCAAGTTTTCCGCACACTGAGGTTTGGGAGGGACTCAGGCGAGAATGCAAGTTTTCCGCACGCTGAGGATTAGAAGGAACTTAGGCGAGAATGCACGTTTTCCGCACGCTGAGATTTTAGAAGGAACTCAGGCGAGAATGCACGTTTTCCGCCCGCTGAGATTTTAGAAGGAACTCAGGCGAGAATGCACGTTTTCCGCGCGCTGGGATTTTAGAAGGAACTCAGGCGAGAATGCACGTTTTCCGCACGCTGAGGTTTTAGAAGGAACTCAGGCGAGAATGCAAGTTTTCCGCACGCTGATCGACCAGGGAAGGCTTAAATGGCGAATATACACCCGGGGAACACCCGTTAGAGCACTTTGTTTTGTTTTGGCTGGGTGATTGCATTTGCAGTTGCATTCACATGAGAAATTCACGTAATACTTCCGCGAAATCAGTCTAGGCATGCGACGGTATACGGCCCATGTAAAATAACGTTAATAAACACAATAGGCACTTTCGCGTTGCGGACCGAGATCAGCTGTTGCTACAGTTTGTTTTGGTTAGAGAATCCCTGTATTCGAAGAGTAGACACAATAATTTGCAGCGTGATTCAAAAATGAGAATTGTTTATTCAATTCTAAGCACTTTGATAGAATGTTTATAAATATGCGTTGGACATTTAGCATTGGCACATAACATTTATATAATAATAAGCAATAGCAATGTGTGTATGAACATGAGTTACAATATATGATAATAAAGTGGAATAATATGAGAGCAATAAGCAATAATTATACAAGATAAAATGAAAGCAATAAGCAATAATTATGCAAAATAATATGAAAGCAATAAGAAATAATAAGACAAGAATGAAATAGATGATGGTGATATTCAATTTGGTTAAATGGTAATTATAAACGCTTACAATAATTGATGAACGTCGTTGATTTACACTGTTTTAGAAATACTTGTTGAATAGTCCTTTCGCGGATAGGTTTCGTTGAAAGAGGACTTCTGTCTCGGTCCCCTCGTATTTATATGTTTGTCGCGGGGGTACGCGCGGTATAGACCTTGACATATTTAACGAATAAGTCGCAGCAGGATTTCCGGGGTTTTTACAATAGGTGCGTCTATTATTAGACGCATTTCTATCACGTACACCAAGTTTTCGTCGTAATTATACTTCCGGGTTTTTTATGACTGTGAATTAATATGCTCAACCCATCGAATGGATTTTGGGAGTTTTAATAGGAAAGAGGTAATTGTGGGCTTGACTTGGAGGGTCTTAGAGAAGGGGTGATACGTGGTCTCGATTTAAGAGGTTTTTGGGACGAGGGACTTGTTTAGATTTAGTAAGAGGGAGGAATATGTGCCTCGTAGGGCGAATGAGTGAATGAGATTTCGTACTGACCATCTTGAGATGGGGACCGCTAAGGTACATCGTCAAGGTGATCAGCGATTGGAGAAAAGGGGTAAGAGTTGAGTTGAAAGGACTTTGGTGGAGTGATCTTGATAATAGGAGAGTATTTTTAGAATTGTACCGCGCGAAAAGATAGTGGGATATCACACTACTGAGCGATTGATGGAATAGTGTCCGGGAGCCGGCTTAAATAGTGGTGCAATTGCTTCCCCCCACCACAGCATTTTATTTTAAAGCTACCAACTTTTCCATAATGTTTTTCAATCTTAACGTTACAGCATATCGCGCGATAGCATGCAACTTGAGTCCCTCCGTCAAAGATAAAAGTCTTGTGCGCCAATTCGTCATAGGCGTGAATCATGGGTAGAATCATGCTGTATTGACAGAAACTGCTATTCGAGGGAGATGGTACACCAACAGAGTCAGACAAAGATCGCAAATCATAGTGCCGGGCATAAAAGAGCGCTCTAAACTGCACAGAGCCTCAAATCGTTGCAACCTGCTGCGCGGAAAAGGCATTACATTTTTTCATTCCATTTACGATCATGGAAGAATTTGCGCAAGTAAACTGCAAATTGTTGGATCAATCTGCACGATTGATTTCACGGGAAGAATACCTCGCGCGGGAAGAACGGTGCAACGAGTGTATCAAATCTGTTGTTTGACGCGCTGGTTAGACCTCTCCTAGAATACGCGTCGGTGATTTGGTCTCCGCATCAAGCTTATCTTATGTTGATTCTCGAGAGAGTCCAACACAGGTTCCTGCATTTTGCGTCTTTCCGTCTGGGGCAGCCTCTCAGCGTTTTTGATCACGATTACGGACCTGTACTGCGTAGATTTAATGTTTTGACGATGCAGCAGAGACTAGTGCTGGCGGATCTGTCCTTCCTGTTCAGGATTATTAACGGAGACATTGATTCTCCCCGGCTATTGGAGCTAATAAACTTCAGCGCTCTGTCCAGACCGTTGCGCTATACTCCGCTGTTTCAGGTCAAATTTTTTCGTACAAACGTACGCCAGAGTGACCCTATCACTAGGGTTTGTATGCGTGGAAGCGAGGTAGCTGACCGAATAAATTTCTTTGGTCCCTCGCTGGAGGTTTTCAGAAGATCGGCTATCTCTCTTTTCGTTACATCCATGGCATAGATGTTTCATGTTTTTTGCGATTGTCAGTACACAAATGTTATAGTACACTATTGTGTACATTTTTGTTATGTTCCTATTGGGCTTGTCCCGTCTAATAAAATAATAATAATAATAATAAATCGTTGGAAGAACACAGCCGAGAGAAACGTCCTCGATTATCGATCGGTGTTCGACAATGGTTGGTTGCTCAAATCGCGCAGCTCGAAGGACTGCAACATTCGTTGCGCGGACATTTCGTGCATGAAGGTACTGGACATTCGAGCACCGGACTTTATTGGCGCGAAATAGACACTGCGTTCGATAGTCACGTATCAACCGGTGTCGTGCTCAATTCGAATTACATCGAACCGTGCAACTTCCTCCAGGATGCGGGGACCATTATGCTGGAGCATGTGCGGGGTGCTTTGAGGAAACAGCGGAGCCCCAAAGTGAACACGGTGTTTAACGGCGAATTTGGGGCGGGCGATAAACGTGCAAGTAAGAGCATCAACACCCGGAACTGCGAACTCTTCCGCACATCCGATCTACAGGAGTGGTACCAGCGATGTGTCATCGCACCCACCCTGGCATCGCTGGAAGAGTTACAGGAACGCGACTGCGGATGGGCATTGACGCGAATCCTGAAGATTACCGTCGATGTCAATAAGTACAATCCGCTGCGCGCGGGGTGCCACATTAAGTTGCTGCAGGTATTATCTTTGAAGAAAGCCACAATTAGCGTACAATCCTCGGACAATGCTTGTTTCGCGTGGGCAATGGTCGCCGCACCACATCCCGCGGAAAGATACCCTCATCGCCCAAGTTCGTACCCCGACTATACTTCCATATTAAATCTCCAGGGCATTGAGTTCCCAATGTCATTGGAGCAAATTAGAAAATTTGAGCGGCAGAACACCATCCCAGTCAACGTCTACAGCTTCGAGGTGGAGAAGACGAAGGGGTCAACAATCTTTCCGCTGCGTCTCACCAGCCAAAAGAGGGATCGGCACGTCAACCTGCTCTACACACCGAATCAAGAGCACGGCGATGTAGGGCACTTTGTGCTAATCAAGGACTTGTCTCGGCTGGTGAGCGCCCAGTTGAGCAAGAACAAAGCCAAGAAATTCATCTGCGATCGGTACGTATACAGGGTGTCCCAAAAATGCTGCGGTTCCTTGAAGGGGGTGATTCAGGGGGTGATTGCAAACAAGTTTTTCCTTTGCGAAAATTCTCTCCGAGGTTTCGTTAACGAGATATTAACAAAAAGCACCGACTAATCAGAGTGCGAGTCTGCAAGCAACTCGGCATGCATCGAAGAAAATTTCGTAGAATGGCAAATGAAAAAGACGTAACAAATAAAATCGAACATGTTGTCATGGTTTGTTTGTTATTTAAAATGAATAATGAATAAAGGATAAATGGATGAAAATCACGTGTAACGTAAATAGACGAATACACAGTTTTTTTTAGAAGATTCGAAAATAATAATTATTTGAAGTGGGAGGATAAGGAATACGTAAATTTCCTTGTGTTAATAACTTAGCCACGAAAAAGTAATGTAACAGGAAATTAACGAAAAGTTATCGTAGTTCGTTATCAAACGAATAAGTCTGTTTAAAAAGCCCGAATAAATATTTTCCTACGAGAATTTGGAGAATTATCGCCGGAAATAAGCTATAGCTTGAGTAGTATGGTAAGGCCGATTCCAACCCAGGTCCTCTGAGGGGAGCGCTGGGGCGGGGGGAAGTGAGGGCGCGCGGGGGAGCGCGGCGGAGGGAAACATGGGCGCGGGGCCTGCGGGGAGAGGAAAACCGGTTGCGCGCGCACGAGCCGCGGAGTGGGGGAAGCCGCGATGATGGAGGGGATCACTCCAGGCCGAGCCGCCGCGTAGACCGGACCCACCGCCGAAAACTTTTTAGAGGGAGTGAATGACCCCCGAGAACTTTTTTAAACCCCGATCCACCACCGGAAATTTTTTCCGAGCGAGAGAATGACCTTGGCCCACCCCCAAATATTTTTCCAAACCATTATGAGACATGCGGCGCGAAGAATGAAATAGATTTATGCAGTGTCTGCAAATCTTAGAATTAGGAGGCGAGGAGGAAGACGAGTAAATAAAATGGAGACAGAATATGCGTTTAAGATATATATATATTGTTACATAGAATATAAAACTAGAATAGAAAATATAAAAAATATAAACTATTCTAAGGACGCAGGTGGCGAGTGGTTTTGGCTTAATTATCCCACTCGATAACATCATCAGCAAATAGCATATTTAATGATAAATCTACAGGAACTTGCGCAGGGTCAGTTTGAACTGCAACAACGCTAGCCCAAAGCCCCGATATTTTATTCGCGAAAATGGAATCATCATCAATCTCTGTTTTCACGTTTCGCCAAACCACGCTCTTTGGAACACCCTCACGATTCCGCCGAGCTATATTCCCACGTATATAATAATCATCATCATCATCATCATCGTTGTAATTGTTTATAAACATTTGGTCTGCGTATCGGCGCAACCAATATTGCTCATCATCGAGGTACTCATACGCATAACCATTCGTTAGGTTGCGAAATACTTTTAAATAAATGTCACCATCCTGATTAGCTTCCGCCTCATAAAGTTCTGCGCATCGAATTTCTTCGGTTTGAACCGCAACATTTCGACACGCCACATACACTTTCGGACTGGATGAATGAATAATGGTCGCAGCAGCGGTGATCGTAGCGGTAGCTGGACGTTCCAAATTTATGGGCAATGACATAATCTGAAACCGATTTTTTTTCTTATAATTCTCAAAGTTACTAACATAGCGATTCGCTAAACGAAAAAATATGATAATGGAAACTCACGGTATTATTCGATTGTATTTTCTATGCGTTGAACGACTGACGATATCCTTGGAAAGCAATCGTCTTCAAAGCAATTTCACTTAAAATGCAAAAGTGTTACACAAAAACTTTTCACAGAAATCAGACTGTTCGCCTTCCACAATTAACAGACGACTGGTCTCGCTGCATCTCCTAGCTCTCACATGTAAAAACCCCGTCCTATCATGAAATCGAGAAGTGCGTAGCTTTGCAAAAGTACGATGCTGTTGTTCTCCGCATTCATTTTCACAAACTGCACATTTCTTCGTAGACCATCCTCTCCTTATTCCCACACATCTTTTTCCCTTCTTCTTTGGACACATCATGCGACAAGACCACATCACTTTGAATACGTATCGAACGGGTATTGAATGTTTTTGAACATATATCAAACGGATATTGAACGGCTTCGAACGTGCATTGAACGGGTATTGAACGGCTTTGATCGGATATTGAACGTCTATCATACCACTTTGATCGTGCATCGAACGGCTTTGATCGGGTATCGAACGTGTATCGAACGACTTCTGCATAAGTATCGTCTTAATCTAGCGGACATCAAACGCATGAGGTTGGGTTGGGTGAGGGTGAAGAAAATTATACGCATTAAAAAATTGATTATATTTTATTTATGAATTTCCCTGGTGTTTAGACCACCAGTTGAATATTTTAAATACATTTTGCATGGCACAGTGTTTCGCGTGTCTACCACATCGCAGAGTATTAACTACATTTAGCTTATTTAGAGATTTGATATCCTCGTAGTCAATGTCCAGCGTCTCGATGACCGCGTCTGCTCTCGTACTTTCATCGAGGAAATCCGCAAGCCAGTCGCGTTTCTGCAGCCCTTTAACATATACGACATGGCACGTGTCATCCTCTTCTTCATCGATCGCATCAGCTACAGCTTTCGAAATTAGCCGTTTAGCCATACTGTATGGAACTTCTCCATCGTCCCAGCGTAACCCATGATGTTTCGCCGTTAACCAGCGGATGCTTGATTTGTCAGATTTCGAAAGAAGATAATGCGGCATCGAACTCCCAAAAATATAGTGCGAGAGAATTGTTCCCATTCGTAGGACAGCCACTTCCTTGACGACAAATCTTCCATCAACGATGAACCCTTGCATGTCAACGAACGTTGGTACAGCCATTATCGATACAATTTGGAGGTCCACTCGCTTCCAAGACAGACGAGAGAATGCAGTCTTTCTCGTAAAACATCTCGATTTTCACGATGAAATTTTTTTGCGAATTTCATACAGGAGAGGGCGGGCAAGTAGCGTGGTAATTTAATTTATTTTGCGCACCATGTTTGTCAATGGATTGTATTCCACCACTCTATCGTGTAGAATCAGACAGTAGGCTGTAGTATTTGCAGGCACATTCTCTTTACACTCGAATTCTATGCGCACGTCCACGGTGCCATTCTTGATCGACTCATTTTGTCGCGAGCAATCAATTACCACGAGGGGGCCAAATTGTAAAAATTCAGCCACGGTGAATAATGCCTCGTTGCAACTATACCCATAATATGATTTACGGAATTGCGTATACATGTGATACAAGATGGCGTGCTTATTCTTGTCAAAGTCCAAGTTCAGATCATCATATGGGTAAAATTCCGAGTTGAGAAAAAGTTTTACATTGGCCAATTTGCAGTTGTTGAACATAGTAACGTCTTCACTCATCACATTCCTTCGACCAGTCTGTAGAGCAAGGATCACGCATCGCGGCTTCTCCAGCGGTGCAGATGCCTTCACGGCCCAGGAATACTTAGACGTGCTCTGTAAGAGAGGATACTCGTACAGATCCCACGATTGAAAATGCTCAGGTTTTGTACACTTTCCAAAGTATGTAGCAACGATAGCTTATTAACATCATTTAACGTCACATGGGGCATCCGCCATTGTAGTTTAACCAATTCAATTTCTGGTTCCAACATCGACGATCCTATCAGAGCATAGTTGCCGTTGCGCGATCGTATTAAAATCAATTCGTGACGCGCATTAATAATCATGCGTTGGTAGTCCTCACAAAATCCCAGCAAATATTTGAGTGGGATGCAAAAATTGAAATGACTTTTCACTATTGGCCCATCCCGCCGTTTCAACCCCCATCCAACATTCTCCATATTTTTGTCTTCACCAGATGTCAGCGATACATAGTTTTTAAGCGTGCTAGTTATTCCAACGTTTCTGCTGCGATCAATCTCCACGCCACTCAGCTCGTATCGAATCTCATCGAATAAGAACGCCATGCAATTATTTCCCAACGTCACCGTTAATGCATCTTTTGGCTTATTTATCTTCAATTTCCCCTCCACATAGAGAAAACTTTCACACGGCAATGTGTATAAATCCTGCTGTTGTATCGGTATTCTTATCTCATCGCTGTATCCAAACGTTGTGTTGACGTATGGGTTGTATGTGTGAGTCTGAAGCTTGACGATGCGGTCATCAAACGTCGGCTTCCCTCCAATACTTAGAATGTCAACCATTTTTCAACCTAAATGCGCACAATGAATCCCACTGATTTCAAAAATGCAATGTTCGCAGCACTGAGCCTCTTCTTTTTAGCGTGATCGGAGCTGTTGCAGTTGTTGTTGCAGTTGTAAACAATTTCACTTGGAAGAAACGGGTTTCTAGAGTCGTTCAATACAAGCATCTCTTTCGTTCGCACCACATGTATTATCGTCGTCGCCGTCGTACGTGCAATCTGATGGTAATCTCTTCACCTCGAAAATCGAGCAACCGTCCGTTTTGATCCACAACGCGTATCGTTAGATCCGTAATGATCCGTGCGGTGATTGGAAGGTAAATGATCTGCGCGGGCGTTTCCGATATCTTATATCCCGGTGGAACTCTCGGAGAAAATTCATGTATCGTATGGACACGCCTCCCACTGTTGTACGCGCCAGCGGTCACGCTACATTCTATACGAACAATGTTCACGTTCATGATATTAATTGGATCGTCCGATTCGTGCCACCGTCCTGGTTCTAATACCCGATTCGTCGAGAATCCCAATAGCGATCCAATGTTATTAGGCTTTGTAAAATCTACGGTGAACCAACAGTACAGTTCGCTTTTCATGGTGTTGTTGTTGGGACGCAACACTATTGGATACGCATCGTTGTCACTGTCATCGGTACCGTCGAGATTTTGAGGATACCGTTCGAGTAATCGCTGCTTCAAATACTTGGCAATGGCGTCTAGTTCGTAGGAGCCATGGGGAATCGTAATGTATTCAGGAGTGGTGTCGACGCTGTTGCTGATGTCATAGTTTACGGTGAAGTAGAATTTATCATTGCTCGAGTCGATGTTTGGTATGGTGTGATAAGTTTCAAAGGTTGTTAGACCAAGCTCGTAATCATCGTCGCTCAAATCTATGGGTGGAAAGTAGCTCACCGCGAGGGTGCTACTCTTGCCGGTTAGAGTGAATGTTAACGACATATTCCGAACTGTACGGCTCGATTAGTACTGAATCAGAGTGGCAGGAAGTCAATCCTTAAATTTGGTACCGATCGTTTGTAGAAAGCGTAGACATAGTTGTCCACAATTGCTCTGATTGTACTTCTGATAAGACGTTCGATTGTATTCAATTTTCACAGCATCCTTATCCAGATATTTTACCAATTCCTTGGGCGGTCGAAGATTTCCAAAGCTGTCGAAATATATAGCTCGACACCCTCTCTTCGCATATGCCACCCAATGAGTCCCCGACCCCTCGACATTGTCCAAATTTACAATACCGCTCTCGTTTCGACGTACTCCTCCGACTGGTAGCGCGTTTCGCATAAAAACACCTCTAAAGAATGGAATACGCATACGTTTTGCCAACTCCTCCAATTGTGCATCGGTAGTTACACCCGCGGGCATTTTTATTTTCTTTTCGGCGTTTTTTTTTTCGTTTCGATATTCCCTGTCCACGCTTGTATGGTGCGAGATATAGTCCGCGGCCTTCCATGGAGCGATTATGACGTTGCATTTCCTGCAGCTGATGTTGCGCCGCCTTATTATCGTTTACCGCCTTGGCGATTCCCGCCGCTCCACCAGCTAATGATCCGAGAACACCTAGCAGCGGGAGAAGTGGTACTATACCACCCCGTTTTGCCACCGGAAGAATCCGCTTTTTCGGCGCTCTCTTTGGAGTACTTTTGCGGGGTTTTGTTTTCATCCCCATTCCGATTTTCGTCTTGGCTTTCATAGCTGCCCAAACAGCTGTAGGAGCACCTCTTTCACCCAGAGTCGAGTCTCGCGCAACGATGCGTTTTCGCGCTTTGTCAGCGAGAACTTTATCTGTCGCGTGCCTTTCGCCGAGGTCGTTGCTGCGCGAATATGCAATATCGTGTTCGCGACACGCCGCGTCCAACGGATTGATGCCTTGATCCCCTCTAGCCAATCGTTTTGCCAGATGTGTTCCTGGACCGCAAAACTGGTATCCCGGAATATGTAATTCGATAGGTAGCGCGTTTATCGCTCGATTTAACAAACCACAGCCTTTCTTTACTCTCGTCGGCGACATTCGCTACAGTTTTTAATCAATGGTGCTGGACCGTCGATATGCGTTCGCTGCCAAGGACGATTATAATGCTCCAGACACCGACGATACTGCCGAACCTCAGAATCGGCTTTTATGTGCTCGGGGAGTCTATCCCACAACTGATCAATGTGTCTCCCAAACTCTCGGAGTAGAATAATCTTTGGTATATATTTCAACTGCTCAGAGGTTAGGTCTCGAATATCACAATTATCCGACAGGATCAGAAGCATTTTGAATACTGAGCTGTTTTGTGTCGATGCGGACCTATAAATAGGGCGCTTCGACGTATCAAAATCATTTTTCACAGTTTGCGGAGAGGATGCGATTCGTGCGACAACCTGTAACGATACGCGTGACAAATTTTGACGATAAATCACAAGTTATGTCTTCGAAAACCAGACGCAGACATGGTAGCATGCTACCAAACACTATACGCTGCCTCGTTTGTGGCCCATCAAATTGCGGAAAGACAAACGTGTTGGTGAGCTTGTTGGAAAGTCCTCACGGCGTCCGCTTGGAGAATGTGTACGTGTACTCCAAGTCGTTGCAACAGCCGAAATATCAGTATTTGGAGAATTTATTGACTCCGATAGATGAAATTGGCTACTTTACGTTTTCGAATAACAGTGACGTCATCCCACCGTGCGAATCGCTTCCGAATTCTATTTTCATCTTTGATGACGTGGCATGCGACAAGCAAGATACGATAAGGGAATACTTTGCAATGGGGCGCCACTCGAACGTTGACTGCTTCTATCTCTGTCAGACGTATGCAAAGATACCCAAACATCTTATCCGCGACAATGCCAATCTGTTGATTCTGTTTAAGCAGGATGGTACCAACTTGAAACATGTGTACAACGATCACGTAAACACTGACATGTCTTACGAGGATTTCTGCGCTTTGTGTCATAATTGTTGGCAACGGGAGTATGGTTTCGTGGTAATAGACAAGGATAGCGCGATGTCCAATGGACGTTACAGAAAGGGATTTAACGAGTTTGCCATACCATGAGACGGTCAATTGTCATCAACACGTCGGTGGGAAAGCAACGTCAGCGGTACAACGATGATTGATATCGATACTCTGGAGATTAAGGATCGCGAGAGAATAGCGAAGGAAATTGCAAAAACTAGCGAATCCATTCGCAAGAAACATCAGGCTTTGAAGACAGGCAAGAAGGAGGAAGATGTCGCGTTGGAGAGATACTTCAAACCTATCGTCGAACCCTTAAAACATATTGTTGAAAATACCTCAGCGACAGAAGCTAGCACATCACCACCGATGAGCATAGACGTTGAAGGGAATGAAACATTAACGCCTAAAAAAATCCATCTGAAAGGGAACACATCGCGCAAGACAAAGAGGAAACGGCACATGTCGTCTGAATATTCACCCATAACCTCAACACCAGTTCAATCGAAGCATAAACGACGGAATGCTACATCAAACGAGTCTCCCGTTCCTCACACACCAATAAGTACATTTCCCAGTGTACAATCGCTCGCAACCATTGATGACGACGTTTTCGAAACTAGTCCCAATGAGTCGTTTGTAACATCAATCAGACAGCAACTTCAAACATCCGAGGGACAAGAAACGTTTCGCAGTCATTTCGGTCCGCTGGGGCAAAAATACATGAGCGCGATCCTAAGTGGTGATAAGGATACAACAATGGACTATGTGTACGGTGTATACTTTGGCAATAGTGGAACGATGCTTGGGGATAAGGCTTTCGATATAGACAAGGATGATAATATAATCATAGATGGTGTAAGATACGGAGGAACATCCGGTCTTTACGAACTGATTTTCAAGAGAATTCCCAATGATGCTATATACACCGATGCTGATAAACAAAAATACAAAAGTATACTGCTGGCGACGAATGCCCACAGACGCGGTCATGGTGCTAAAAATCCCATATTGAGCAACAAGGGATACAAGTACAGACATGTAATTGCACCGCTAATCCCACGCACATCAGTCAATAAAGCAGGGAAAGGTCTTAGGACACCACGAGCCATGGTGGTAAACGATAACAAGATCGATTACGTACACTGGGACGATCCCAACGAGCTGGTGGATCGATTGCGTTTGCTGGAAGCGTCACGTCAGGCGGGTAACAACTCTCATGATCCCAAAATTCTATCGATTGTCGAGGAACTACGCGAGGTAGGCCTCATTATATAAATTAAGCCGCACGTCAATGATGTGCACTGTATGCGTCGGGATGCCGATCAACAAATTTGGGGTATCGCTCGAGAAGAGTGGAACAGCTAGAATGGACTATTACAAATGGAGTGGTTTGCTTCGAAATTATATGCGAGATAACGCTCTTTGCGTGGTTGGTGCCGACTTTGATGCAAAATCATGCAAGATACGACGCGTAGCTCAACCGGTGGCCGACACCGATGCCGTCAATAAACTATACATGGAAAAGAACATTAAACTTTTGAGAGAGCGGCAGGAAGAATTAGAGAGGAAACTGATCGCGTTTCAAAGAGATATGCTGACGCTGCAAAACAGCGTTCAAAAGATATCGCAGGCGTCGAATTCTATCCCGCAGCAGCGCTGTGATGGAGAATCATGCGAGGCGGATGAACTTGCCCCTGGGCTGATTGGGAGCACTTAATGAACGTGCCCGATAATTATCGCATCATTCGTGTCAAAGACACCTCTGCGATCAAACATGCATTATCGAAATCCAAGAGTAAAGAAAACCACGGCCGCAAGAAGCTACAACTCGTTGAGGAATTGCATGCTCCAGCTCGAAGACATTTTCCGCGGAGGCGTGTCATAGTGCATGGATACGATGATCTGTGGCAAGCTGACATTGTAGAAATGCGTCCATACTCACGATTCAACCAGGGACACCACTACATACTCACCGTCATCGATGTGTTGAGCAAGTATGCATGGGCGTTGCCGCTCAAGACTAAAAGTGGCGCTGAGGTGACTAAAGCGTTTGCAAAGATATTTAGAGATCGATATCCGAAAAATTTGCAAACCGATCAAGGAAAAGAATTTTACAACGCTGATGTGCAGAAACTCTTGGCAAAGCATAACGTTAATCATTATTCGACGTATTCTGTGATGAAGGCCTCCGTCGTAGAACGTTTCAATCGAACTTTGAAAAACAATATGTGGAAACTGTTTACGCTCAATGGAACCTATAGATGGACCGATGCGCTACCAAGTCTACTTGCAGAGTATAACGCACGAAAACATAGAACCATCGGAATGCGTCCTTGCGATGTTACCCCTGCGATCGCCGATAAGTTGCTAGCCAGCGTATACAGCAACATAAAGATCGCTGTTCCAGCGAGATTCAAGTTGGGCGAGTTTGTGCGCGTGAGCAAATTTAAAACCATATTCGATAAAGGCTATACGCCGAATTGGACAACGGAGGTGTTCAAGATAGCCAAAGTACAAGCAACTAATCCTGCAACGTATCTGCTGGTCGATTCCTGTGGAAAACCTGTTGCCGGAGGATTCTATGAACACGAGCTGCAACGCGTCACCGATCCTGATGTGTATCTAGTGGAAAAAGTCTTACGTAGGAAGGGGGATAAGGTGTACGTCAAGTGGTTGGGATTTGATAAATCACACAATTCTTGGATAAATAAAAATAATGTATTGTAGCATAATAATACATGGTTCAATAAATACAATGATACATATATATGTGTGAACAATTTTTTTATACATTAATTCCACCATTTATATTTTACACAATAAATAGAATAAACACAATAATAATTTTATATTATACATTCTCAAATAATTTTATATTATACAATAAATACAATTTCTATTTTACAATGGGATATTATAATGACCCCAGGGCAGAGTGTCGATCGAATTGGGTACGATATGCCGCTTGTCATCGTGTGGGCTTAGAGCGATTTTAGATTCCGAAATGGTCTACACTTTATGCAATTTAGACCGTATGCATGATTGTCTGCGAATCATTTCGATCTCCCTATGCAAACATTGCGCGTAGTCGTCGAAAGTTATCGTTCTGGCTATGACGTTGGTCTTGACGCCTTTCGCCTTTTTCGTATCTTTTTTGCCGTCTACGCGAAGTGCATACATTTTCGCTCTAAGACCTACGAATTCGGTCATTATCGCACCGTTATTTTCATCCTTCATCAGCCCCGGAACCTTCTTATTTACGTGCGGCATATTATATGGATTGTCTGTAGGATAATCGCTCGTGTCGAATCTATCGATATTGTGTTTCATGGACTCGTAGATATCATCGCATTGAATGTGATAAATGAGACTATCTGTGTCGGTATATAGAATTTTACAATTTTTTCCATGCTTGGGCGACATGTACTCGTGGTGAAATTCGTACAAACAAATTTTTGATATGTCCAGAATGCACATACCCACATATATCGGCTTGTTGAATTTCACCTCGAGTTTTCGCAATTCAACAGCTATTAAATTTTCCGAAAAAACACTTCTGCTGTGGAAATTCGGTTTCGCAATCATTGCCCCCGCACCATATCGCCCTTCCCAATGTGTCAAAAGTTTTACATCCACGTGATTTCGTACATTTTCCATAGTTTTACCAAATACCGCGTTGTTCATCAATTTGTACAAATTTTTTTCAAAGTCGTTTGTCGCGCTTGTTCTAAACCGTGTATTGAGTTCGATATAATCGCGGAGCCAGGGAGATTGAGCGAATTGAAGCACGCGGTGTATCTTTGTAATACGAAGACCGTGTCGCGTGCACTGTTGCAGGTTGCGATAATGAATAACGTAACGCTGCTTATCGTATACCGTCGCGAGTAATTTGTCCTGCTTGCAACCAGGTGGTTTGGCACGCGTCGGGCAGAACGGTAGATCGGCATGAGCGTCGTGCAGACGTTGCGGATATTCCAGATCTACCTCAAGAATGTATCCCGTAGGTGAATCGATCGGGATTGAAGACACGTCAAAATTCGCAACATCTTCGACCCATTGAAATTTAGCGTATGGCAGGGGCTGACACATTGCCCATCCATACAAATTGTTCACGTCAAAGTACATCAAGTACGATGACTTTTCCGATGCGTCGTAAGATGACATGTACTTGTTATTGGCATGTGCGTATCTTCCGGAACATTGGCTTAAACCCCCACGTATACCACGTTCGATAAACATAACCATATCAATGTCTGTGAGCAATTCGAATGTAATTTTAGTATGTTTTAGCATTGCATCCCATGTGAAACCAGGTAGAGTATAATAATGTGCTGAATCTAATCCGTAACTCTTGATACAACTTTCGCGAAAATTTTCAAAAATATCTGCCAATAACAAGACATCTGTTTTCAAATACAAGTCGCTGTATTCGCCCAAGGTTCTAATCTCGAAACGCTGCCAGACAGTTTCGGCGTGCGCGTAATCGCTCTCGGATACAGTCTCACCCGTTAACGAACTGTAGAATGATTCGCGCGGCGGTAAGCATGGGTCCTGCAGCTTGTCCTCGCAATCGAGGTATTCGTACGGAAAAACACCCTTTCGTGTCAATAAAATGAAATCCTCGGTGGATAATGTTTCAAATTGGGATTGTAAAATTTTTAATTTATCTGTGCTAAGAAAGGATGCTAATTTGTCGAGACTGGCGTTGAGAAATTTGTACGAATCGCGAGTCTGAATCACCCGTATCTTCGACATTTTTTGTGAAAGAAATATACTTTTCTTTAGTTATGGGTAATACGTCAACGTGACCTTCGAAAGCGATAGCTATTTCCTCGATAATGAAATGTGAATCATAGCCGGATAAATTGTGGAAAACTATGGGGATGTAAAACGCGTTTTTATAATTTAAATTGCACTCCGTATGTGCTGGGCCTCTAAACCGTCCGGACAGATGGCAATGATCGTGGACTCGTACATCGCTAGCCTCGAATGGTTTTTCGCAAATATGACAGTGTGTTGCATTGTGAAATGTCGACAACTGTTCGGGAGTTAAATCCAGCATTGGAACATTACTGGCCAGAATGGGTTTGACAAAATTCGCGAAATTTTTGAATTCGTCTACGAACCATGAAACGCAATCTGTGTCGCGGCGACTTCGATACGTCGACAGCGATGTATCGTACGAACAATGCATATAATAGGCAATACTGTGTACTTTATGGTGCTGATACGCGCATAATTTATCACCCATTCGGTGACTGTCCTCCGTTTTTGCGATGATGCACTCCAGATCTGCATACATCACGAAGGGGAGTCGCTCCTTCCTGCAATGGTTGTCGAAGTTGAGGAGATTTTTGCCTTCGCTGGGCAGCAGGATGGCGCAGTCATTCATCTTGCCACAGTCCAGCGAATGAAGCTCCAACTTCGCGGCAGATCCGAAATAGTGCATGCATCTGTAAACCCAAAATTTTTTTTATTTAATTTGTTTCGCGAGACATTTCATCATTTTATATACATACCGATCGCAGATGAATTTCTTTTTTTGGTGCCTGCTCAGCTGCATGCCTACCAGCCGGGACAAATTCTTGATCCACACAAAGTGTCCTACATCGCCGTGCTCTTGATTCGGTGTGTAGAGCAGGTTGACGTGTCGATCCCTTTTTTGGCTGGTGAGACGCAGCGGAAAGACCGTCTTCGTCTTCTCCATCTCGAAGGTGTAGATGTTGATGGAGATTTCATTCAACCGCTCAAATTTTCCAATTTGTCTCAGGGACATTGGGAACTCAATGCCCTGGAGATTTAGCACAGACGTATAGTGCGGGTATGAACTTGGACGATCGGGATGTCTTTCCGCAGGATGGAGAGCGGCGACCACTGCCCACGCGAAACATGCATTGTCCGGGGATTGCACATTGATCGTTGCATTCTTCAACAATAAATCCTGTGGCAACTTGAAGTGGCACCCCGCGCGCAGCGGATTGTACTTGTTGACATTGACGGTCAGGTTGAGGATTCTCATCAATGCCCATCCGCTGTCGCGTTCCTGGAACTCTTCCAACGATGTCAGGGTGGGTTCGACGACGCTTCGTTGGTACCACTCCTGTAGATCGGATGTGCGGAAGAGTTCGCAGTTCCGGGTGTTGATGCTCTTACTTGCACGTTTATCGCCCGCCACAAATTCGCCGTTGAACACTGTGTTCACTTTGAGGTTCCGCTGTTTCCTCAAAGCACCCCGCACATGTTCCAACACAATGGTTCCCGCATCCTGGAGGAAGTTGCGCGGCTCGATATAGTTCGAATTTAGCACGGCACCGGTTAATACGCGACTATCGAACGCAGCGTCTATTTGGCGCCACAAAAGTCCTGTGCTCGAATGTCCTGCACCTTCGCGCACAAAACGTCCGCGCAACGAATATTTTAGTCCTTCGAGCTGCGCGATTCGAGCAACCAACGATTGCCGAACACCGATCGATAATCGAGGACGTTTCACTCGGCTCTGTTCTTCCAACGATTCGATGCACTCGTTGCACCGTTCTTCCCACGCGAGGTATTCTTCCCGTGAAATCAATCGCGCAGATTGATCCAATAATTGCACGAATTCTCCCATGGTCGTAAATGGAATGTAAATGTAATGTCTTTTCCTCGCAACACGTTGCAACGATTTGAAGTTTTGTGCAGTTTGGAGCGCGCTTTTATGACTGGTGTCATGATTTGCGATCTCTGTCTTACTCTTTTGACGATCCAACCCAACATGGTTCTATGCAGTTTCTGCTGATACAGCCAAATTCTTTCTATGATTCACGCGTATGGCGCGCAAAAGTATTATATTACATTCAGCACGTGTTGAGACTTTTATCCTTGAGGATTGGGTCTCAAGTTACATACGATCTTTAGATATGCTGCGACGTTAAGATTGAAATGCATTATGGAAAAATCGGATGCTTTAAAATAAAATGCTGTGGTGGGGGAAGCAATTGCACCTCTATTTAAGCCAGTCTCCCGAACGCCATTCAATCAATCGCTCAGTAGCCTCAGTGACTTTCGACGAAACAATTTGTGTTCTGAAAAAATGTGTAGTACCAGTGCCGAAGGAAACGCTGGACACATGAATTATTACGTTCCGATCGTGCAAGATGATGGCATAGCTCAATGCGGGGAGGATACAGTTGCTTGGTAAGGCTTAATTTTCACATCTTCTCAAAATTTTTTATGTTTATTCCAGCACTTTCATAGCTTTGATTGTTCTCTTAGCCCGCGCCGAACATCGCGGATCATGGTCAGAAGATACGCATTAACATCTATGGGCAGCAAATATTTGGAAATTGGAATCAGAGTACGACCTACGATCGATGTAGAAATTATTCTCGGCGACAATCGTGGGATGTATCTCACGTTACCATATAATACATGGGGTCTACTATGCAACAATCGTGATGCTATCGAAGAACGTTCACGATTACCTGGATCACCTTCGATGCAGATGGATCAATTAACGATAGATTTTTGTGATATCTATAATTCTCCAATTGTAAGGATGATGCTGCATAATAAGCCGCTGTATTTCAAACCGGATACAGTATCATTTTTATTAAATCTTGAATCATGTATAGACTATGTGTATCCACGGCTGCATCGAATTAGCAGAGATGTGGAGGCGAAATTTAAAACTTTTGTTAACGTCCTACAACAAAGCGATGTTGCTTGTGAAACATTAGATGCGCGTCGTGCTGCTAAAATCATATGTGATAGCGAACATTACTGTGAGGATTATCATGTAGATTGCGAACTGGCAGCATGTGCCATCAATGATATTCTAGCTGATGCTCGTGGGAAAAAATGTTAAAATTATATTCTTTTAATTTTAAATAAAATTTCTTAAACGTATATTTTTTCTCCATTTACTTATCCGTCTTCCTCCTCGCCATCTAATTCTAAGATTCAGCTTTTATTTCGTTCTTCACACTGTGAAAATGATATCATCGTATGGAGATGCTCGGGGAGGACTCATATTACACACGATCGCGCGATACATTGCGGTGTTAAGATTGAAAATCATTTTAAAAAATTGGTAGCTTTAGAATAAGATGCGGTGGTGGTGGTGGGGGGGGGGGGGGGGGGGAGCAACCTCTATTTAAACCAGTTCCCGGACGCTATTCAATCAATCGCTCAGTAGCATCAGTGACTTTCGACGGAACAAATAGTGCTCTGAAAAAATGTATACCATTGATGAAATACTCGCTGGGTGTGAGGATTGTTTCGTTCCGATCGTGCGAGATGACGGCGTAGCTCCATGTGGGGAGAATATATATCGTGACCGGTACGGTGTAATTTTCACATCTTCTCAAAATATTTATGTTTGTTCCTAATACGAGCGAGTACTTTCATAGCTTTGATTGTTCTCTTAGCCCGCGCCAAACGTCACGTATCATGGTCAGAAGATACGCATTAACAACCATGGGTACCAAATATTTGGAAATTGGAATCGACGTAGGCCGTACGGCCGATGTAGAAGTTCTTCTCGGCGACAATCATGGAAATCATCTCATATTATCATGGCATACATGGGGTCTACTATTCGACAACTGTGATAACATCGAAGAATGTGCACGATTACCTGGATTATCTTCGATGCAGTTTGATGATTTATCGTTGGACTTTTTTCGGATCTCTGATTCCCCAATTATAAAGATGACACATGGTGATGATACAGTGTATTTCACACTGGATACAGCAATATTTTTATTTAGTCTTCGGCCATGTATAGAGTATTTGTATCCGCGGCTGTATCAAACTGCAGAAGATGCGAGTGAAAAATTTGAAACTTTTGTTAACGTGCTACGGCAGAGCGATGTTGCCTGCGAAACATTAGATGCTCATCGTGCTGCTAAAATAATACGTGATAGCAAATACTACGACGAGGAGTATCTTGTAGATTGCGAACTGGTAGCATGCGCCATCAGTGATATTCTAGTTGAAGCTCGTAGGAAGAAAAAATGTTAAATTATATTCTTTTTAAATAAATTTCTTAAACGTATATTCTGTCTCCATTTTATTTACTCATCTTCCTCCTCGCCTCCTAATTCTAAGATTTATAGACACTGCATAAATCTATTTCGTTCTTCGCGCCGCATGTCACATAATGGTTTGGAAAAATATTTGGGGGTGGGCCAAGGTCATTCTCTCGCTCGGAAAAAATTTCCGGTGGTGGATCGGGGTTTGAAAAAGTTCTCGGGGGTCATTCCCTCCCTCTAAAAAGTTTTCGGCGGTGGGTCCGGTCTACGCGGCGGCTCGGCCTGGAGTGATCCCCTCCATCATCGCGGCTTCCCCCACTCCGCGGCTCGTGCGCGCGCAACCGGTTTTCCTCTCCCCGCAGGCCCCGCGCCCATGTTTCCCTCCGCCGCGCTCCCCCGCGCGCCCTCACTTCCCCCCGCCCCCGCGCTCCCCTCAGAGGACCTGGGTTGGAATCGGCCTTACCATACTACTAGCTTGCATTAAATTTAAAAATGAATGATCACCAATTAAGTAACTAAAACTCACCCTTGTCGGAAATTCACCTGCAGCTTGAAAATCTGTGTCACTGGGTCACTGAACCGATCCTGGTCATCGATGGACGAGCCCTGTGCACAGCTGGTCCCAGGTATACGACACTACCCAAAGTTAAGGGTCGCAATGTCAGATGCGTCCAGGTTAATGTACCGAATATTCACTTCACTACACGGCTACTAACACTGATCACTTAATTTATTTTCCATGGAACGTGTTGTTCCTACGTTTTAAAAATTGGTGGTCCCGAAAGGGGCCGATTGTAATCAATTAAAAAATTGCTCCATGTGGCCACCGCCATTTTCAATGCAGGCTTCAGCGCGGAGAATTAGTTGTCTCTGCACGCCCTGCAATGTTTCCGGCGTTATGTTCGCCACCGCCGCGTGAATCAGCGCAACTGCTTCCTCGGGGGTAGCCACCGGCTGACGATACACCTCATTCTGAAATGATTGTTGTACAAGAAGTACGAAACGTAAGTAAAAAATGAATACCTACAACAAGAATAAGTAAAGAGTAACAGCAATAATGAAATTACCTTCAGGTAGCCCCAGAAGAAAAAATCCAGCGGATTCATATCCGGTGACCGTGGGGGCCACGCAACGTGAGCCTCCTCTTCACTGCCGCGGCCGATCCACCTGTCCTGAAAGGTTTCACCTAAATAGGCGCGGACATTCAACGTGTAATGTGGCCCAGCACCGTCGTGCTGGTAGTGCATGTTCTGTCGGATCTCATATGGAATATGGTCCATAAGATCCGGCAGAACATGTTCTAGAAAATATTTATACGTTGGGCCGTCCAGCCTGTCTGGCAGAATGTACGGCCCAACGATAAATTCGCCACAAATGCCGGCCCATAGGTTGATCGACCAACCGACTTGTGCTGCACGTGTACGAAGCGCTAGGGGATTTTCGTCGTTCCACACATGCATATTGTGGGAATTGAAGCATCCTTCGCTGTTGAAAAGAGCTTCATCCGTCCACAATATGTATTTGGGGAACGACGGATTCCTTTGCACTTCTCCCAACAGCCACCTGGAATATTGAATCCGCTGGATGTAATCCCCGGCGTGCAAATGTTGCACCCGTACATATTTGTACGGATGCAACCTGCGATCCCTGAGAATTCGGTGCACCGTCGAGCGGGTGACACTAGAAAAAAATGCAAAAACATCCACTATTAGATAACATTTTTTTTTCTTAATTAATAATTGCTGCAGTTATCTTGAACTGTGACTTACTTTAGGTGGCGGCTCAAGACGCGCACACTGATAGTTGGATCGGCTTCAACGGCGTCGAGGATTCTCTCGACGGTGCCCAGATTTCGCGCTGCTGCGGGTCTGCCCACCTCGCTGCCTCGCGGCATCATGGACCCAGTCGCGAATAGCCTCGACGCTAGCCGACGAAATGTATCCTCGCTTGGCGTTTGGATCTCAGGATATTCCAGCGCAAATGCTCGCGCAGCAGCACTTGCGTCCCCGTCGTTCCGGGCGTACACCCAGAACATCCTGTAGTATTCTTGTGCCGTGAACATTTCTGAGACGTGATTGCTAGCTGACTGACAAGATTTTTTCCCAAACAACTTCCTCTACCCCCAAGTAGCTTCTCTCGTTCCGTTTATGAGTTAACCCCCACCAGCGCAAGGGGTTTTAGGTCTTTTTAGAAGCCATCACATTTTCGAAACACACGTGTTTTGCAGAAGTGCAACGAACGAACCATCGTACACTTTTACAAAAGCCCGCTCTCCGTCCTTTTACTGCCAATGTACCCATTGCTTCGAGATAGAAAGCAGACACACACCACGTGTATCGGTTCGAAAGGGTCCGAAGGGAAAAGAAACAGAAACTCTTCGAGTTGGTATAAAGAAGAAAATGCATAACATTCCTGTTTCCCCTTTCCGATACCCTGAATTCACATCTGCTACGAGGCGGAACCAATTAAGTCATAAATTATCCAAAACTGTAGGAGACCGTTCTCTACCGCCGACTAGCGGGACAATACGGTCATAAACCGCGACCCTGGCAAAATGCTTTGGCCGATCAGCTTGATTAATTTTGGGGAACTAGAATTTAAAAAGTATTATTCAACATCAATACGCCTCGCGGAGAGGCACAGGAAGAAAAGGGGTAGTCCGCTGACTGCGCGTAGTCCCGCCTGCGTCGTCCTCCCTACAAATTCAAAACAGATCCCTTATCTCTCGAGTATAAACACGCGCTCGAATTTCAAAACAAAAGCACGCGTCGACGTATTCCGTGCGAGAGACGGTGGGCTTGAAGTCCGATTGGCCCTAATCTAACCAATCTACCCTGCATCCCTCCCATAACGGCCACTGTCCCAAAGAGGCCCTCTTCACAGCAATATCTCCTCCCCAAGGCCCACCTTCTTTCGCACGGAATACGTCGACGCATGCTTTTGTTTTGAAATTCGAATGTGTGTTTAGACACGAGAGATAAGCAGGCCTGATTGGCTAGTTTGGGACCAATCGAACCTCAAGCCCACCTTCTCTTGCACGGAATACGTCAATGACATCGAAAAGTCCTGCGCCCCGTCTCAGGTAAAGCAACCGCGTGCGATTACAGTCACCTGACCGTACCGCTACAACCCCATATTTCTTCAGTGAGGTCAAATAACAGTCGGCAGAAGAATTGCAGGAGAATTTTATTAACCCACTCTTGGCCAATGACACTTTTTCAACAAATAATCAAAATAAGGACAAGCTGGAACTTACAAATCTGAAAATTATAAAAACAGTGTCATCCCGATACAGCAGGATACAGCCAGGATAACAATCTCCTCAGTTTTGACAACCACTGCAGGAAGGAGCGACTCCCCTTCGTGGTGTACGCCGATCTCGAGTGTATCTTGGTGAAAACGGAGGACAACCACCGAATGGGTGATATAGACAATAAATTGTGCGCGTACAAACACCACAATGTACACAGCATTGCATATTATATGCATTGCTCGTACGATACATCGCTATCGACGTATCGATGTCGCCGCGATGCGGATTGTGTTTCATGGTTCGTCAATGAACTAAAAAGCTTTGCGAATTTTGCCAAACCCATTCTTACCAATAATGTTCCCATGCTTGATTTAACTACCGAACAGTGTACGACATTTCACAATGCAACACATTGTCATATTTGCGAAGAGCCATTCAAGGCTAGTGATGTACGAGTTTGCGATCATTGCCATCTATCCGGACGATTTAGAGGTCCAGCACATTCGGAGTGCAATTTAAATTATAAAAATGCGTTTTACATCCCCATAGTGTTCCATAATTTATCCGGCTACGATTCACATTTCATTATTGAGGAAATAGCTACCGCTTTCGAAGGTCACGTTGGCGTATTGCCTATAACTAAAGAAAAGTATATTTCATTCACAAAAAATGTCGAAGATACGGCTGAAGAATCAGACTCACGAAATTGTATTAAATTGCGATTCATCGATTCATACAAATTTCTCAATACCAGTCTCGACAAATTAGCATCTTTTCTTAGCACAGATCAATTAGAAATTTTACGATCCCAATTTTAAACATTATTCGCCGAGGATTTCAATTTATTGACGCGAAAGGGTGCCTTTCCGTATGAATACCTTGATTGCGCAAACATGCTGCAGGATCCATGCTTACCACGGCGCGAATCATTCTACAGTTCGTTAACGGGTGAGACTGTATCCGAGACCGATTACGCACACGCCGAGACTGTCTGGTAGCGTTTCGAGATTAGAAGCTTGGGCGAATTCAGCGATTTGTATTTGAAAACAGATGTCTTGTTATTGGCAGATATTTTTGAAAATTTTCGCGAAAGTTGCATCAAGAGTTATGGATTAGATCAGCACATTATTATACTTTACCTGGTTTCACGTGGGATACTATGCTAAAACACACCAAAGTTACATTTGAATTGCTCACTGACGTTGATATGGTCATGTTTATCGAACGCGGTATACGCGATGGTTTAAGTCAGCGCTGTCCAGCGTAGGGGCCCCTCACGCGCCAGCTTCCCCTTCCAATCTTTCTCTCGCACAACGTGCCTTCCATCGTCAAGGAGACCGCGCGACGCTAAGAAGGCCATGACGGGCTAGCGTCTTCGCCCATGTTGACCTCCTCAGACGTTAAACAAAAGACGATTAATCCGAAATTCGCGGGAAGTAGTAGCATTGGCTGGCTGTGACGCTGCGTGTCACTAATACACATGTCGTATCGGGCGTCCGAGCTCGCTCGACGACGGACGCGCTGGTCTGTCATGGCGCCTCTTTAGCGTCGCGCGGTAACCCTGACAACGCGGACGAGAGTGGGAGAACCCCGGCCTTACGCGTAAGCGACCTTGGACAGCGCTGGTTTAAGTCAATGATCCAGAAGATATGCACATGCCATCTTACGACGCATCGGAACAGTCATTGTACTTGGTGTACTTTGATCGGAACAATTTGTATGGATGGGCAATGTGTCAGCTCCTACCACACGCCAAATTTCAATGCGTCGAAGGTATTGCAAATTTTTATGTGTCTTCAATCGGTGTCGATTCGCCCACGGGATACATTCGCGAGGTAGATCTGGAATACGCGTGCCAAACCGCCTGGCAGCAGACAGGACAAGTTACTCGCGACGGTATACGATAAGCAGCGTTACATTATCCATTATCGCAACCTGCAGCAGTGCACACGTCACGGTCTTCGTATTACAAAGATACACCGCGTGCTTCAATTCACTCAATCCCCCTGGCTCAGCGATTACATCGAATTCAATACACGGTTTAGAACAAACGCGACAAACGACTTCGAAAAAAATTTGTACAAATTGATGAACAACGTGGTATTCGGTGAAACTATGGAAAATGTACAGAACCATGTGACTGTAAAACTTTTAACACATTGGGAAGGGCGATATGGCGCGGAGGCAATGATCGCGAAACCGAATTTCACAGCAGAAGTGTTTTATCGGAACATTTAATAGCTGTTGAATTGCGAAAACTCGAGGTGAAATTCAACAAACCGATATACGTGGGTATGTGCATTCTGAACATATCAAAAATTTCTTTGTACGAATTTCACCACGAGTACATGTCGCCTGAGCACGGACCAAATTGTAAACCGATATATACGAGACCATGAAACACAATATCGATAGATTCGACACAAGCGATTATCCTACCGACTATGCATATAATATGCCGCACGTAAATAAGAAGGTTCCGGGGCTGATGAAGGACGAAATAACGGTGCGATAATGACCGAATTCGTAGGTCTTAGAGCGAAAATGTATGCACTTCGCGTAGACGGCAAAAAGGATACGAAAAAGGCGAAAGGCGTCAAGACCAACGTCATAGCCAGAACGATAACTTTCGACGACTACGCGCAGTGTTTGCACAGGGAGATCGAAATGGTTCGCAGACAATCATACATACGGTCTAAATTGCACAAAGTGTACACCATTTCGGAATCCAAAATCGCTCTAAGTCCATACGACGACAAGCAGCATATCGTACTCGATTCGATCGACAGTCTGCCCTGGGGACATTATAAAATACCGTTATAAAAGTCCGTGGTAAAAATATCGATATAAAATAGAAACTATTGTATTTATTGTGTAATATAACATTCTTCGCACATGAGAAGAAAAGAGAGAAAATTCTTTTCCTTGATCAGTTTGCAAATTTTTCGGATCTCGAACTCTAAATATCTTTGTAAACGCTTTAGTCACCTCAGCGCCACTTTTAGTCTTGAGCGGCAACGCCCATGCATACTTGCTCAACATATCGATGACGATGAGTATATAGTGGTGACCCTGGTTGAATCACGAATATGGCCGCATTTCTACAATGTCAGCTTGCCACAGATCATCGTATCCATGCACTATGACGCGTCTCCGTGGGAAATGTCTTCGAGTTGGAGCATGCAATTCCTCAACAAGTTGTAGCTTCTTGTGGCCGTGATTTTCTTTACACTTGGATTTCGATATTGGCTGCATGTTTAATTGCAGAGGTGTCCTTGACACGAATGATGTGATAATTATTGGGCACGTGCATTAAGTGCTCCTCATTGGCCCAGGGACAAGTTCAACCGCCTCGCATGATTCTCCTTCGCAGTGCTGCTGCGGGATAGAATTCGACGCCTGTGATATCTTTTGAACGCTGTTTTGCAACGTTAGCATATCTGTCTGAAACGCGACCAGCTTCCTCTCTAATTCTTCCTGATGCTCTCTCAAAAGTTTAATGCTCTTTTCCATGTATAGTTTATTGATGGCATCGGTGTCGGCCACCGGCTGAGCTACGCGTCGTACCTTACTCGATTTTGCATCAATGTCTGCACCGGCTACGCAAAGAGCGTTATCTCGCATATAGTTTCGAAGCAAACCGCTCCATTTGTAATAGTCCATTCTAGCTGTTCCACTCTTCTCGAGCGATACCCCAAATTTGTTGATCGGCATCTCGATGCATACAGTGCACATCATTGGCGTGCGGCTTAATTTATATAATGAGGCCTACCTCACGTAGTTCCTCGTAAATAGATAGAATTTCGGGATCATGAGAGTTGTTACCCGCCTGACGCGACGCTTCCAGCAAACGCAATCGATCCACCAGCTCGTTGGGATCGTCCCAGTGTACGTAATCGATCTTGTTATCGTTTACCACTATGGCTCGTGGGGTCCTAAGACCTTTCCCTGCTTTATTGACTGATGTGCGGGGGAGTAGCGGTGCAATTACATGTTTGTACTTGTATCCCTTGTTGCTCAATACGGGCTTTGTAACCCCATGACCGCGTTTGTGGGTATTCGTCGCCAGCAGCATACTTTTGTATTTTTGTTTATCAGCATCGGTGTATATAGCATCATCGGGAATTCTCTTGAAAATCAGTTCGTAAAGACCGGCTGTTTCTCCATCTATGATTATATTATCATCCTTGTCTATATTGAAAACCTTATCCCCAAGCATCGTTCCACGTTATTGCCAAAGTATACGCCGTACACATAGTCCATTGTTGTATACTTATCACCACTTAGGATTGTGCTCATGTATTTTTGTCCCAGCGGGCCGAAATGGTTGCGAAACGTTTCTTGTCCTTCGGGTGTTTGAAGTTGCTGTCTGATAGATGTTAGAAACGATTCATCTGGACTCGTTTCGAAAACGGCATCATCATTGGTTGAGAGCAATTGTATACTGGGAAATGTATTTATTGATGTGGGAGGAACGGGAGGCTCGTTTGATGTAGCATTCCACCGTTTATGCCTCGATTGGACTGGTGTAGAGGTTATCGGTGAATATTCAGACGACATGTGTCGTTTCCTCTTTGTCTTGCGCGATGTGTTCCCTTTCGGATGGATTTTTTTAGGCGTTAATGTTTCATTCCCTTCAACGTCTATGCTCATCGGTCGTGATGTGCTAGCTTCTGTCGCTGAGGTATTTTCCACAATATGTTTTAAGGGTTCGACGATAGGTTTAAAGTATCTCTCCAACGCGACATCTTCCTCCATCTTGCCTGTCTTCAAAACCCGATGTTTCTTGCGAATGGATTCGCTAGTTTTTGCAATTTCCTTCGCTATTCTCTCGCGATCCTTAATCTCCAGAGTATCGATATCAATCATCGTTGTACCGCTGACGTTGCTTTCCCACCGACGTGTTGACGACAATTGACCGTCTCACGGTATGGCAAACTCGTTAAATCCCTTTCTGTAACGTCCATTGGACATCGCGCTATCCTTGTCTATTACTATGAAACCATACTCCCGTTGCCAACAATTACGACACAAAGCGCAGAAATCCTCGTAAGACATGTCAGTGTTTACGTGATCGTTGTACACATGTTTCAAGTTGGTACCATCCTGCTTAAACAGAATCAACAGATTGGCATTGTCGCGGATAAGATGTTTGGGTATCTTTGCATACGTCCGACAGAGATAGAAGCAGTCAACGTTCGAGTGGCGCCCCATTGCAAAGTATTCCCTTATCGTATCTTGCTTGTCACATGCCACGTCATCAAAGATGAAAATAGAATTCGGAAGCGATTCGCACGGTGGGATGACGTCACTGTTATTCGAAAACGTAAAGTAGCCAATTTCATCTATCGGTGTCAATAAATTCTCCAAATACTGATATTTCGGCTGTTGCAACGACTTGGAGTACACGTACACGTTCTCGAAGCGGACGCCGTGAGGACTTTCCAATTTCCGATTTATCGTCAAAATTTGTCACACGTATCGTTACAGGTTGTTGCACGATTCGCACCCTCTCCACAAACTGTGAAAAATGATTTTGATACGTCGAAGCGGTGATGCGTCCTATTTATAGGTCCACGCAGAAGCAAAACGGCTCAGTATTCAAAATGCTTCTGGTGCTGTCGGATAATTGCGATATTCGAGTCCTAACCTCTGAGCAGTTGAAATATATACTAAAGATTATTCTACTCCGAAAGATTGCGAGACACATTGATCAGTTGTGGGATAGACTCCCCGAGCACATAAAAACCGATTCTGAGGTTCAGCAGTATCGTCGATGTCTAGAACATTATAATCGCCCTTGGCAGCGAACGCATATATGTCGCCGATGAGAGTAAAGAAAGGTTGTGGTTTGTTAAATCGAGCGATAAACGCGCTACCTATCGAATTACATATTCCGAGATACCAGTTTTGCGGCCCGGGAACTCATCTGGCAAAACGATTGTTTAGAGGGGATCAAGTTATCAATCCGTTGGACGCAGCGTGTCGTGAACACGATATTGCGTATTCACGTAGCAACGACCCCAGTGAAAGGCACGCGGCAGATAACGTTCTCGCTGACAAAGCGCGAAAACGCATCGTTGCTCGAGACTCGACTCTGGGTGAAAGAGGTGCTGCTACAGCTGTTTGGGCAGCTATGAAAGCCAAGACGAAAATCGGAATGGGGATGAAAACAAAATTGCGCAAAGGGACACCAAAGAGAGCATCCAAAAAGTGGATTCTTCCGGTGGCAAAACGGGATGGTATATTACCACTTCTCCCGCTGTTAGGTGTTCTCGAATCATTAGCTGGTGGAGCGGCGGTGATCGCCAAGGCGGTAAAAGATAATAAGGCGGCGCAACAACAGCTGCAGGAAATGCAACGTCATAATCGCTCCTTGGAGGGTCGTGGACTTTATCTCGCATCACACAAGCGCGGACAGGGAATATCGAAACGAAAAAAAACGTCGAAAAGAAAATAAAAATGCCCGCGGGCGTAACTACCGATGCACAATTGGAGGAGTTGGCAAAACGTATGCGCATTCCATTCTTTAGAGGTGTTTTTATGCGTAACGCGCTACCTGCGGGAGGAGTACGTCGAAACGAGAGCGGTATCGTAAATTTGGACAATGTCGAGGGACCGGGGACTCATTGGATGGCGTATGCGAAGAGAGGGTGTCGAGCTATATATTTCGACAGCTTTGGGAATCTTCGACCGCCGTAGGAATTGGTAAAATATCTGGGTAAAGATGCTGTGAAAATTGAATATAATCGAACGGCTTATCAGAAGTACAATCAGAACAATTGTGGACAACTATGTTTACGCTTTCTACAAACGATAGGTACCAAATTTAAGGATTGACTTCCCACCACTCTGATTCAGTACTAGTCGAGCAGTTTGAACAGGATATGTCGTTAACATTCACTTTAACTGGCAAGAGTAGCACCCTCGGGGTTTGCTAATTTCCACCCATAGATTTGAGCGACGATGATTACGAGCTTGGTCTAACAACCTTTGAAACTTATCACACAATACCAAACATCGACTCGAGCAACGATAAATTCTACTTCACCGTAAACTATGATATCAACAACAACGGCGTTGACACCACTTATGAGTACATTACGATTCCCCACGGCTTCTACGAACTAGATGCCATTGCCAAGTATTTGAAGCAGCGATTACTCGAACGGTATCCTCAAAATCTCGGCGGTACCGATGGCGGGGACAACGATATGTATCCTACAGTGTTGCGTCCCAACAACAACACCATGAAAAGCGAGTTGTACTACTCGTTTGCTGTGGACTTTGCAAAGCCTAATAACATTGGATCGCTACTGGGATTCTCGACGAATCGGGTATTAAAACCAGGACGGTGGCATGAATCGGATGATCCAGTTAATATCATGAACGTGAACATTGTTCGTATAGAATGTAGCGTGGCCGCTGGCGCGTACAACAATGGGAGGCGTGTACATACGATACATGAATTTTCTCCGAGAGTTCCACGAGGATATAAGATATCGGAAGCGCCTGCGCAGATCATTTACCTTCCAATCACCGCACGGGTCATTACGGATCTAACGATACGCTTTGTGGATCAAGACGGTTGCTTGATTTTCGAGGTGAAGAGATTACCACCAGACTGCACGTACGACGGCGGCGACGATAATACATGTGGTGCGAACGAAAGAGATGCTTGTATTGAACGATTCCAGAAACCCATTTCTTCCAAGTGAAATCGTTTGTAATAACAACAACAACTGCAACAGCTCCAATCATGCTAAAAAGAAGAGGCTCAGTGCTGCGAACATTGCATTTTTTAAATCATTGGGATTTATTGTGCGCATTTAGGTTGAAAAATGGCTGACATTCTAAGTATTGAAGGGAAGCCGACGTTTGATGATCGCATCGTTAAGCTCCAGACTCACACATACAACCCATACGTCAACACGACGTTTGGATACAGCGATGGGATAAGAATACCGATACAGCAGCAGGATTTATACACATGACCATCTGAAAGTTTCCTCTATGTGGAGGGGAAATTGAAGATAAATAAGTCAAATGATGCATTAACGGTGATGTTGGGAAATAATTGCGTGGCATTCTTATTTGATGAGATTCGATACGAGCTGAATGGCGTGGAGATTGATCGCAACAGAAACGTTGGAATAACTAGCACGCTTAAAAACTATGTATCGCTGACATTTGGCGAAGACAAAAATATGGAGAATGTCGGATGGGGCTTGAAACGGCGCGATGGGCCAATAGTGAAAAACCATTTCTATTTTTGCATCCCACTCAAATATTTGCTGGGATTTTGCGAGGACTACAAACGCATGATTATTAATGCGCGTCACGAATTGATTTTAATACGATAGCGCAACGATAACGATTCTCTAATAGGATCGCCGATGTTGGAACCAGAAATTGTATTAGTTAAACTACAATGGCGGATGCCCCATGTGACGTTAAATGATGTTAATAAGCTATCGTTGCTACATACTTTGGAAAGTGTACAAAACCTGAGCATTTTCAATCGTGGGATCTGTACGAGTATCCTCTCTTACAGAGCACGTCTAAGTATTCCTGGGCCGTGAAGGCATCTGCACCGCTGGAGAAGCCGCGATGCATCATCCTTGCTCTGCAGACTAATCTAAGGAATGTGATGAGCTAAGACGTTACTAAGTTCAACAACTGCAAATTGGCCAATGTAAATCTTTTCCTCAACTCGGAATTTTACTCATATAATGACCTGAACTTGGACTTTGACAAGAATAAGCACGCCATCTTGAACCACATGTATACGCAATTCCGTAAATCATATTATGGGTATAGTTGCAACGAGGCATTATTCACTGTTGCTGAACTTTTACAATTTGGCCCCCTCGTGGTGATTGATTGCTCGCGACAAAATGAGTCGATCAGGAATGGCACCGTGTACGTGCGCATAGAATTCGAGTGTAAAGAGAATGTGCCTGCAAATACTACGGCCTACTGTCTGATTCTGCATGATCGGGTGGTTGAATACAATCCGCTGACAAACATGGTACGCAAAATAAATTAAATTGCCACGCTACTTGCCCGCCCTCTCGTGTACCAAATTCATACAAAATTGCATCGTGAAAATCGAGATGCTTTACGAGAAAGACTGCATTCTCTCGTCTGTCTTGGAAGCGAGTGGACCTCCAAATTGTACCGATAATGGTTGTACCAACGTTCGTTGACCTACAAGGGTTCATCGTTGATGGAAGATTTATCGTGTAGGAAGTGGCTGTCCTACGAAAGGGGACAATTCTCTCGCACTATATTTTTGGGAGTCTTATACCACAATTTCTTCTTACGAAATCCGACAAATCGAGCATCCGATGGTTGGTGGCGAAACATCATGGACTACGTTTGGACGATGGAGACGTTCCGTACAGTATGTCTAAACAGCTAATTACAAAATCTGTAGCTGATGCGATCGATGAAGAGGATGACGCATCCCATATCGTATAGTTAAAGGGCTGCAGGAACGCGACTGGCTTGCAGATTTCCTCGATGAAAATACGAGAGCGGACGTGGTCATTGAGACGCTGGACATTGACTACGAGTATATCAAATCTCTGAATAAACTAAATGTAGTTAATACTCTGCGATGTGGTAGACACGCGAAACACTGTGCCATGCAAAATGTATTTAAAATATTCAACTGGTGGTCTAAACACCAGAAAAATGCATAAAAAAAATATAATCAATTTTTAATGTATATGAAAATGTTTTTCTTCACCCTCCTCCCAATCCAACTTCCTACATATGATGTACCCTAGATTAAGGCGATACTTATGCAGAAGCGGTTCGATACCCGATCAAAGCCGTTCGATACCCGATCAAAGTGGTACCATACACGTTCAATACGCGATCAAAGTGATTTGGTCTAGTCGCTTGATGAGTCCAAAGAAGAAGGGAAAGAAGATGCGTGTGAATAAGGAGAGGATGGTCAGCGAAAAAGGATGTGAAGAACAACAGCAAAGTATTTTTGCAAAGTTACGCACTTCTCGATTTCATGACAAGGGTATACATGCGAGACCCTGGAGATGCAGCGAGACCATTTGTCTTCAAACTGTGACAGACAGCAGTCGTTTTGACAGTTCTGAAAAATATTTTTTTGTGCAACAATGGGACTAGAACGGATCGCTCCGGAGTGCGACCCTGAGGTATGTACTTATCAATATTTTGACATTTATCGCGTTTAACCGTTGAAATCGAGCCAGATTAAATCTGGCCTTCGTGGGAATATTATATTGCTAATAATGTTGTAGAACTCGCCAGCACCGTCGCCCACATGGTCGGCGGATTGGGGCTCGCCACCACATTCGCCGCCGTCGCCGCCTTCCCCGCCTTCGCTACCTCCGCAGGTATGTAATATACTGCATTGCTTTGTGCGTTTGATGTGCGAATATTATATCGATGTTTGTGTGTGTTCTAGGCGCCATATGGGGTACCGGGGGGCCTGCGATGGGTACCAACGCGAAGAATTGCGGGAAATGTGCAGCACCAGCCACCGCACAGTGGTCCAGGAGCACCTAAAAAGTGGCCAAAATTCAAGATTTCATCAGATATTTATGAAACTTATTATTTAAGGGTTTTCGAGGTCGCTGATGAGTAATCCGACGTTAATAACCTAAAATTCAAAATCACATATTGAGTACAGTTGCTATAAAATTTTAAAAATAGGATTTTTTAATAGGAACGTCTGTAGTTTACCTACAATATCTGTAGTGTCTAGAGCCTATCACGAGAAGGTTGCAGTGCCATTTTAGGCTCCATAATTACCATTTCTGGTAATTTGGGGCACTTTATTAGAGTGGGTCCCCTTTTCTCTCGCTACTAGAAAAGTGAGTTTCATTGTTATTAATGACTATCTCAGCTAGACTGTCAGTCAGTTTCTGTCAGTTCTTCTGCCAGTTCCACTTCTTCTAAATACGTAAAAGTATGTAGAAGATCTGTGTGCGTATCATTATTATCGTTATCGCTATCGCTATCATTATCGACATGAGAAGTAGTATGGCTGCTCACATTTACTTCAGGAGCAGTTAACAAATGGGTTACTTCTTGAGGAATAGATTGGAATTTCTTCTTTCTTAAACGTGAATTGAGATTGAGACTGGATATTATAATATCTGATGTATCCATTAATCTATAAAATACGTCTGTCAATGTTATTGTATGACTTATTTTTCTACTATGATGTTCTCTGTAATTTTTGTAGTGCTTATTACGAGCTTCACTAGCTTCTCCGCCAAGCATTCCTACAGGTATGATGCTTGTACTTATAACATCTGCCCCATGAATAAGAATTTTATGTAATGTTGCAGGCATAGGAAACCATGAGTAGTTTGCAACATATAGTTCAGCTGTATGTGAGCATAATCTGTCAAATTCATTCGAATTTATTGAAAGATGGATAGATAAAGCAATTAAAATGGTTTTAAAATTCTGTAGTAGTTGACAATTTAAGCCGAGATATTCAGCAAGAATTGCAGGATTTTCAAAAGCTCTTCGAGCTGTATTGCCGTCGTTGCTATTGCCGGAGCCTCCTGGTTTTGGCTTATCTACTATGAGACCCTGCTTTTCCCGCAAAATATTTTGCACTTCTCGTTTTCTTATTTGCAGTTCACTTTTATTTTCCTCACCCTTAACTTGCCAGACTTTAAGATGGATCCGATATGAAATATGAAGACAACACTCGAAAATTCTTATCCATGCATGTAATGGACTTATCCCGTGCATAAGTGCCTTGCTATTTGGTAAAAAAGTGCCATTCGTTTTATTCGACAAATCATTAAAGGTTCGAGGTGTTGCGAGGCAGATTGGACATGTCTGCATGGATTTCGTTCCTGTTATAATATTTAATACCTTTCCGTCTATTAAGGTTAAGAATAGTGAAAAATGAATTTGAATACGATGAGTAACATCTAATGCAACTTCTAATGCTTGTAACTGGTTAATTTGTTCCTGTACATTTCTTTTTTCAGTGAGAATAAGAGTTTTGGATTCTTTGATAGTTTGGAGTTTTATCGGTCGACAAAATCTAGCAGATTGTGGAGTCTTGTCATTCCATAAAATACTATTATCTGTACCTAATAGACGAAGGGGAATAAGCATTGTGGCAAATAAGTTGCTATCGCTTAGGTTTGGATCACGTTCGTCAGATTCATATCGTTGTTTGTACTCTGAATGACCTGTACTTCCATCGAAGCCCCAAGAACACAGTAACACAGTTTCAATTATTGTACTGTTTTTACTTTTCATAACTTGAAGTATTACTTCTCGTTGCAATTTGATCAACCTTTCTGAAGTGTGGTTCAATAATGCCTGCAATGAGACTTCAACTTCAGTCTCCCTCATAGAAATTGCTTCTTTTGGTGGCCGACATTCGGCTTTGGCTTCAAGAACTTTATTATAAGATGGCCAAATATCCGCACCACATGCTTTTACTTCTAAACGCATATTGGTGTACACATTTTTTGACATACGGTTGTCCAAAAGAAATGCTAAAGCTTCTTCAGGTTTCTTACAATTAGTTATAGGAGCTATATTTGTATCTAACAATTTTCTAATTTTTCTTGGTTGTTCCGGACTTTTAGAAATTTCTTTCAAAATAGCACACAAATCTTTTTCTTTAGATAATTTAGCTGCATAACGACATACCTGTAATATTCTTTGTGGGTTGTGATTAAGGCTTTTGCTTATGTTTGCAGCCTCTAGTCTCTTTGATCGATCCGATTTATTTTCAAATGATAAAGACAGTCGACCTACTCACGAAGAAGAAGAAGGAGAAGATTGTTGATTTTCATCATTAATTGTAATATTGGGAATTACAAACTCGGAATCTAACCAACTAGAATTTCTTTTTTCGAATTTCTCTTTAATTCGACATGCCTCTTGAAATTTCTTATTTCGTTTCGTTCTTAAAGTCGAAAGAGTAGCTCTTAAATGCTGCACATCCTGTGGACAAGCATCTTGCAAGACAATATTCAATTCTTTCAGAATATAATTGTTCCGCGTTGCATAGAGTCGCGGAAAAATTAGTCGAGCCTTCAGGAACCGTTAGGAAGTTGATTTATTAATAGGCATTCCTTCGGTCCTCACATCTGCGTTGCACAAGTTTTTAGATGGCTTGGCCGGTACACGGGCCACTTAGTCACGGTCAATATGTCGTAAATCGTCATAAACCCCAAGGTAGGCCAACACTTCTGGCTGCTTCATGGGAATCCCCGGAAGGGTCGCCGGTTAACGCGCTCGCACGTGCAATGCAGATGTGGGCGCCCTTGCGCTTTCTTGCCGTCTTACGCGGGCAGGTAAGAAAACTTTGCCGCCAAATTTCTTGCCACAGCGATTCCCGCCAAATTCAGCCACTTTCCCAGAAAAGGCGCGCCAAGGGCGCAGGGAATAGATGGCGCGTTTGGTCCTAGGGAAATTATCCGATTGGTTGACACCGACAACGTTGGCCAATCAGATCAGAGCCACCCCGCCGGACTCACTTCAAGAAATCGGACGAGTCCGGCAGCGGGTCAACAAAAATCAGTCAAAGAAAAGGATCTCGACCGAAAGGTCAGAGGAAAAAGAAATTACGCGTTCGTACGTGACTCACACGAACAACACTCATAGTTCACTTTGTATTCGTTCATTTTATCATTGTTCACAGTTTTATTAAATATAATTTCTTTTCTGTTATTACCTGTTAAAACTGTGCACCAATTTATTAACCTTAGTTCGGTAACGTGTCTAAGGTATCCACGAAACTCCGGTGTCAAAACATTTTGGACGGAGCCTTACAACCTCCGTCGACTAAAAAATAATATACGGGTCGCATCGAGTTAACGTGTGAACATTTTTTGGTCCTTCAAACCGGATCCCAGTGGCGTGTGGATTCCGGTAAAGAACATATACATTCAGTGTTTTGTGAGTGATTTCACGCTGATCACAGCGTCTTGCCGTTTCATCAGAAAGCGGAAAACGTCTCAACCAGAGGCCAATCAGCTGCACCGCCTAGTGCAGCATCAATTTTGTATTACACCAAGGTTCCGGACATCGTACGAGACTTCAGCAACCCTGACGTCCTCGCATCAACAAGGTAGGCTCGTTTCATTGTTTCGCCAATTCCATCAAGCCACCTTTTCTTTACACGATGCCGAAACTAAGGCGTTCCGACCAATCCTCCCATCAATTGCCGACAGACAATCTGCCGGCAGATAAGCAAGGGTCCGAAATCAGTACTCTGCGTCGCAAACGCGGTAAAGTTATAGGGCAAATTACCGCATTTACTAAATTCCTCGACGGAAGTCCAGAAGATGGACAACGCGACATATTTCTTGTTGAGGCACATTTGACGGGTTTGAATGAATACTGGAAGAGATTCGACGACATTCAGTCCGACATCGAAGACCTCGATGAAGGTGAAGAGACACGTCGTTATGAAATCCAGAATGATTATTACGCCGTATTAGCACGAGCCAACAGGCTTATTCAAGGGGAGCGTCCGGCAGGTTCATCGACACGCGATACAAACGCGTCACCTGCGCTATCGGTATCAACTCCGACGCCGGTTAAATTACCCGATTTGAATCTAGCGACATTTGATGGTACCATCGAAAAATGGACGTCGTTCTACGACATATTCTCTTCTACGATTGGCCGTAACGACGATTTAACGCCGGTACAAAAATTACAGTACCTTCGATCGGTCCTGACCGGAAAGGCCGCTGCAAGCATTGAGTGCCTTAGTACGACAGATGCAAATTATGATAGCGCGATTGAACTACTAAAAGAGAAGTTCGACTGTACGCGAAGAATTATCTTACGACATTGCGAAGCGATCCGACAAATCCAAAAGCCCGCAAAAGATTCTCCAGAAGCGTTAGGAGACCTAGTAGATACGATGAACCAGAATTTGAGGGCATTAAAGAATTTAGGAGAACCGATCGAGACGTGGAACGCGATGCTCATATCTATAATCCTTTCTAAGGTAAACGCCGACACGGTATGGCATTGGGAGATCACGTTAAAAGATAAGAAAATGCCTTCCTATCTTAAATTACTAGAATTTTTAGAAAAACGCGCGAATTGCGCTCCAACGCCCCCATCGAAATCAGGGTCATCAGAAAACCATAGAAGCAATCGACAGGGTCCTTCACGTAAACAATCGGTCAATACCACGACCAGCTATCAATATATGCCCACTATGTAAGGGACCTCACGGGGTTTGGAATTGCAGCACTTTCAAAGCGCAAACTGTAAAAGAACGTCAAGCAACCGTCGAAAAGGCGTCTCTATGCCCAAATTGTCTTCAAAAATGGCATGCTATCAAGTTTTGTAAATTCAATCCATGTCGCATATGCCACAAACGACATCACGCGATGTTACACAAATCTGGGCGAATCCAAAACGAAACAAATGACTCTTCCTCACCGCCTGGCGCGATCATCGGATCCGGAACATCGGCAGAGGAAAATCCAACAACGTCAAATTGACCAGCGTGTCCTGGGACTTCAATCGGAACAAAACATCAAAATGCATTTGTCGTCAATCCAATCACCAATGAACTCCTCGTCATGGCGCAAGTAAACGTCATGGACAAGGATAATAAACTAATACATTGTCGAACATTGCTCGACACCGCTGCGGCGACAAATTTCATGACCGAGAGTTTTGCTAAGAAACTCGGTATTCAAAGGAAAAAATGCCACGTTCCGGTTGGAGTCCTCAACGCCCTTTCTACGGTGGCAAAACACACCGTTACAGCAACTATCCAGGCACGCGTCAATGAATATGAGCGAACGTTGACCTTCCTGACCATCCCCAAGATTTCGTCGCTAGTCCCAGACCAAGCGATCGACCGGTCGACTGTTGCCATTCCAGGTAACGTCAGGTTGGCCGATCCTTATTTCTATCGCCCCGCACCTGTCGACCTGCTTCTAGGCGCCGGGACGGCACTGTCCCTTTTATGCGTTGGGCAAATCAACCTGTCGCCTCCAGACGGTCCAGACCTGTACCTGCAGAAAACCAGGCTCGGTTGGGTCATCGGGGGGAGCGCACCAACCACGCAGCCAAGTCGGAGCAGATGCTGTCACACAACCGCTACTCTTCAATTTGATATCAACAAATTCTGGGAGCTTGAAGAAGGACCGCAGACTCAACATCTTTCTGCGGCAGAAGATGCATGCGAACGACACTTTCAGGATAACACGACGCGGAACACCGATGGAAGATACATCGTGGCCCTCCCCTTCAACGAGAAGGTGTCACAGTTAGGAGAATCAAGGTCGAGGGCCATGAAACGGCTCATTTCTCTCGAACGGAGGCTACAACGGGATACAATTCTAAACCAGCAATACTGCGCGGTTATCAAGGAATATCAAGATCTTGGTCACATGTCAGAGGTCATAGATAGTCAGACAAATAGTGACGGTTATTTTTACCTCACCATGGAGTCATCAAGACCACAAGTCAGACGACAAAACTTAGAATCGTCTTCGACGCTTCTGCCGAGACGAGCACAGAAATATCGTTGAATGATACTCTGCACATCGGACCGAAAATTCAAGAGGATTTAATGTACATCCTTTTACGATTTCGCATCCACCAGTACGTTATCACCGGCGATATCGAAAAGATGTACAGGCAATTCCTCGTCCGACCAGAAGATCGGAAATACCAACGAATTCTCTGGCGCGATTCCGACGGGAATATCAAAACATATCAATTAAATACGGTCACCTTCGGTTTGTCAGCCGCACCATATCTAGCTATTCGCTGTCTTACGCAGTTAAGTCGGGACGAAGGCCATCGATTCTCTTACGCCTCCAAAATTCTTCAACGGGATTTTTACGTGGATGACGCCCTCACTGGATCTTCAACAAGAGAGGATGCTTTTGCCCTACGAGAAGAGCTCACCGCACTTCTCAAACTGGCCGGGCTGAATGTTCGTCAATGGGCATCCAATGATCGAAGTCTATTGGAAGGATTACCTAAGGAATCAATCAATAATAAGCTTCACCTCGGCGAATCATCGACCGTGAAGACGCTCGGAATCATCTGGAATTCCGCAGATGATTCCATAACTTACTCAGTCAAAGTCACAGCATCTCCGACATGTATTACGAAACGATACATCAGTTCCGAGATCGCGAAGGTTTATGACCCGTTAGGACTCCTCGGGCCAGTAATTATCGTGGCGAAGATTCTACTACAAAAGATCTGGACCTTGAAGATCGATTGGGATGAATCGCTACCAATGAGCATCCATTCAGAGTGGATTCAATATTATTCACAATTACCCTTGTTGAACAACATCACATTCGAACGTAAGACGATTGTCAATTCAGCAACAGAGGTTCAATTACACGGATTTTGTGACGCCAGCGAAAGAGCTTATGGAGCATGTATTTTTCTCCGATCTACCGACCCACATGGCCAGATATGGATCGAACTACTAATAGCCAAATCAAAGGTAGCTCCTCTAAAGCAGCAGACGATTCCACGGCTAGAGTTATGTGGAGCATTACTTCTCGCGACTTTAGCCACTACAGTCAAAAAGGCGTTACATATCCACATCAATAAGGTCATTTACTGGACCGATTCCACGATTGTTTTACATTGGTTAAATACGTCTCCTCATCTTTTAAAAACCTTCGTTGCAAATAGGGTATCGGAAATACAGACGAAAACGGAGATCATAGATTGGCGTCATGTGCGAACCACCGATAATCCAGCAGATTTGATTTCTCGTGGTCAATTACCTGAAGAATTTCTGCAAACATCAATATGGCAACATGGTCCAGAATGGCTCACCAAGGATGAATCACACTGGCCAATGTGGGAGCTGACGCCAAATATCGACTTTCCTGAGCAGAAAAAGACTATCTGCTTAGCAACAATCTCCATTGATACCCAGCTTTTGGAGAAATATTCATCATGGGGAAAATTTCAGCGAATCATAGCTCGATGCCTACGATGGAAATGCAACGATAGTAAAAGGGGTGGTCTCACAATGGCAGAACTCAATCATGCTCACAACGCCATCATCAAATTATTGCAACGCCTCCATTTTTCGGAAGATCTTCAGTCCCTCGCCAAAAAGAGAAATGCGGAAATAACAAGCAAATTACGACGTTTGAGTCCGTTCGTCGACAAAGATGGAATTTTGCGAGTCGGAGGCAGACTGAAGCATTCCGTAATGCCGTTTTCACAAAGACACCCGATTATTTTACCGAAGGCTCATACGACCACACTAATCATTGAAAACGAGCATCAGATGCAATTACACGCCGGCGTCCAAGCAACCTTATACGCTGTAAGGCGAAGATATTGGCCCATCGATGGACGAAATCAAGTATGGAAGGCGGTGAAAAGATGTATACGATGTTGCCGAGCCTGCCCACCTCCAGTAAATTATGTTATGGGCAATCTACCAAAAGCAAGAGTGACAGAATCTCGCCCGTTTACCAACGTGGGAGTGGATTATTGCGGACCATTTTTTATCAAAGAAAAACGTCACCGTAACCGCAACAGAATTAAGGTATATGTCGTTGTTTTTGTGTGCCTCGCGGTGAAGGCCGTTCATCTTGAAATCGTCAGCGATCTTACTAGCGAAGCTTTCATCGCAGCTCTCCGACGCTTCATTGCCCGCAGAGGACTTTGTTCAAACATTCATTCGGACAATGGAACTAACTTTGTTGGAGCGAACAATGACCTGCGCGAACTTCGGCAACTGTTGCGATCAGACGACCATAATGAAAAGGTACAGACGTTTCTCGCGGACAAATCAATCGAATGGCACTTCATTCCTCCTCATGCGCCTCATTTCGGCGGACTTTGGGAAGCAGCCGTAAAATCCTTTAAATACCATCTTAAACGCGTCGCAGGTACTGATTTATTCACTTTCGAGGATTTCAATACTTTGATTATTGAAATCGAATCAATCTTGAATTCACGTCCGCTCACGTCTATTTCGTCAGATCCTAATGATTTCCTAGTCCTTACTCCCGGTCACTTCTTAATTGGCGACTCAATTACGAGTCTACGTGAGCGAGATTTTACAAAGACCTCATCCAATCGCCTCTCGAACTGGCAGCATATCCAGAAGATAAAACAACATTTTTGGACCCGATGGCATCAAGAATACCTCAATGAGTTGACCACACGTAGCAAGTGGTCCAAAGGTGATCATCCCATCGAGAAAGGTACGGTCGTTCTTATCCGTGACGACCATGTTCCATCTATGCAATGGGCTCTTGGCAGAGTAATTGAGGTCCATCCAGGCTCCGATGGCATTATTCGTACGGTAACGGTCAAAACAGCCACGAACGTGCTGAACCGGGCTGTCAAGAAGCTGGTTCCGTTACCTAATCAGAAGGAAGCGGACGATCCAAGGGAACCAGCATCCAATGTCGGAAATGGATGAAATGTTTATATGTCCTTTAATTATAACATGTACCTTAGTCGTATATTATTTAATCATAACGTGTAGCGTACTTATATATTACTTAATCATAAACATATAATTTAATCATAAGTACACACTCACATATACTCTCTGATTGTTGTTCGGTATCCTCTCAACGGGGGGAGAATGTTCCGCGTTGCATAGAGTCGCGGAAAAATTAGTCGAGCCTTCAGGAACCGTTAGGAAGTTGATTTATTAATAGGCATTCCTTCGGTCCTCACATCTGCGTTGCACAAATTTTTAGATGGCTTGGCCGGTACACGGGCCACTTAGTCACGGTCAATATGTCGTAAATCGTCATAAACCCCAAGGTAGGCCAACACTTCTGGCTGCTTCATGGGAATCCCCGGAAGGGTCGCCGGTTAACGCGCTCGCACGTGCAATGCAGATGTGGGCGCCCTTGCGCTTTCTTGCCGTCTTACGCGGGCAGGTAAGAAAACTTTGCCGCCAAATTTCTTGCCACAGCGATTCCCGCCAAATTCAGCCACTTTCCCAGAAAAGGCGCGCCAAGGGCGCAGGGAATAGATGGCGCGTTTGGTCCTAGGGAAATTATCCGATTGGTTGACACCGACAACGTTGGCCAATCAGATCAGAGCCACCCCGCCGGACTCACTTCAAGAAATCGGACGAGTCCGGCAGCGGGTCAACAAAAATCAGTCAAAGAAAAGGATCTCGACCGAAAGGTCAGAGGAAAAAGAAATTACGCGTTCGTACGTGACTCACACGAACAACACTCATAGTTCACTTTGTATTCGTTCATTTTATCATTGTTCACAGTTTTATTAAATATAATTTCTTTTCTGTTATTACCTGTTAAAACTGTGCACCAATTTATTAACCTTAGTTCGGTAACGTGTCTAAGGTATCCACGAAACTCCGGTGTCAAAACATTTTGGACGGAGCCTTACAACCTCCGTCGACTAAAAAATAATATACGGGTCGCATCGAGTTTACGTGTGAACAATAATAAATAGCTTCTGATAGATCTGCTTTTGGGGGAACATATTCCAGAATTTGTCGTTTCGTAAATTTAACCATTATTATATACTTAATAATTTACCCTAGTCTAGCCTTAATTCTATAAAGCTGTAATCGTGTTTAGTGGCGGAACGATTACCGGTGGGACGGAGAAGGGACTTCTGGCCGTCTCAGTCGGTATGGCCGGGTTCGGCGAATGAGTGGAGACGTATTTTCAACAATAACAGTGTTTATTAAGCTGTGGGATTTTGTTTTACAATTGTTTCCGAGCGCGACGGAAGAGCTACGGAGCTGTCGGCGTTTCGGCGCGTCGTTTCGCGGCGGCGGCGACTTTTCGGCGAGCAGTAGGAGATAGGATGCGGTTATGTGTAACGTTCTGCTCGGAATGGCCTTAAGAGGCGCGTTCGGTCGAGAGTCGTATAATAGAGTTTCAGAGTGCAGTAGGGTTCCGGCCTAAGGGGCGCAGAGACACCTTTCTGACGTAGGCAGGGCGCGAGATAAATCTTGGTCTATTTCGGACAGAGGCTGGTAATGGTACAGTAGTGGCGATGGCCGACACTGACACACCTCGGGTTTTCAAAAAGCGAGCGTCTTGGTATATTGCGTGAAGCGGTATAGCGACATGCACCAGAGCTCTCGATTCCGCTCGCCGCGGCTGTTATATATACAGGTCGTATATTTTCGCTTGCGAGAACCGTCTCGGGGCCGCAGCCGCCTAGCGGTCGTGGCGCGAACTAAGCCCCTTTGTCTCGGTTCTGGGCGTTCGCACGGCTCGTGACGTGACTTCGTCACAAAGCCTATACTTTAGTTGGTACTATGTATGAAATTCTACAATAATAATAAAATTATCCTTTAATATGGAAAAAATCTCGTTCGAAAGGAAATTATTAATAATGTCAAAAAACACTTACTTTTTAATTTGATATAAAGCTTATGTTTAAAAATCACTTAAGCACCTACAATTATTATACACTCCGAGGATACTTTTCTTTTCATTTTTCAAACTGATCTGTTTGGATGCAACTGATCAACTAAAAGACTCGACAACTCGACTGGTCGAGTTTCTTGACAAAACTGATTCATTGTATTGAAGTATAAGCAGTGTGAAGTAAGGATACACAGGCGTTTCCGTTGAATGCGATTTTATTTCCGTGATTAAGAAACAGACAAAATTTAAAAAATAATATCATTAACAGATAATAACGATGTATGAAAGAGTAATAGATAATTAAATGTACATATTTGGTCGGGGCAGACACACCTATAATTGTACATTTAGGCTGCTGAATTTTGCGTCCACCTATACGCGCACGGTCTTTCGTTAATAACATTAATTTAATTTAAACAACAAAAGTAGCAAAAAGTAGCAGTTTTACATTAAAGTATACATTACATATAGTACACTCAGGCTTTATTTTTCTCTATAAGAGGTGGAATCTCGGAGAATAGTGAATCGAAAGGTAAGCATTCTGCGAAATATGATTATAGTGTAACGATAAGGAATTGAATATTACAATTTCTTCTCAACTTTCTTAACTTATCTGTGTTATTCTTAATTGATATATATTTACAAATAAATATATAACAATAAAATTCCATAAATTAAACATAAATTAATGAAAAACATTGATATTATAATGAATAGATGTTCAGTATCGAAACGTCGGAGCTCCAACGCTCGAGAGTTTATTTAAGTTTAGCTTTAAATTAGATTATAAGCTAGTCTTTAAGTAAAGATGGTCGTTAAGAATAGTCGTTAAGTTACACGTAAGGTCACGGTCACTTTGTATTTACAGGACGGTTGTACAATATATTACACTTAAGTCTAAGCCACAAAGAACACTGAACTTAGTTAACAATAACGCGAAAGCACGCGAACAGTTAGATCTGCGATCAAGTAGCCCGTAGTGGAGATCTGGTACGTTCCATAAAAGGCGCAAGCACGTAAGCAACGACTGTACTTATCGAGAGGACGATTCGTAGAAGAGAGATCGCGGTGATGGATCGGGCCGTTTCGCCGAATTCTGTGACGTCAGCACCCCACCCAACAGTCGCTCGTCCTGAGCAGGACGAGGACCGCATCGGCGAACAAAGCCGTTCGCACGATGAACTGAGACAGCTGTCTAATTAGGTGAGGTGCGCGTCAACAGATGGCCCGACCGATCGCATCACCGCGATCATTCCGCGGTCAGGTCGCGTTTATAATGCGCGCGGCTTCGGTAGCGAATCCGCGCCGGCTTGGCCCGTGGCCGTTTGGGCCAATCCCAAACAATAGACATATCACTCATTTTAATACATTTATCAACATAAAACCAATGCCAATGGAGCAGGAATGGTTAAAACCACAAAACATTTTGTCTACATGTACTGCAACTATTCCTGAAAATGGTGATAAATTTTCCTTACGGAAATTTTTACCTTGTTTTTGGCCACTTTTTACGTGCTGTTGGACCACTGTGCACCGGTTGGGCGACGGTGGGCTCCATATTGACTAGTATCGCCCCAGTCGCCCCCATCACCTCCGTCGCCCTTATCACTCCCGTTGCTCCCGTTGCCCCAGTCGCCCCATCACCTCCGTCGCCTTTATCACCCCCGTTGCTCCCGTCGCCCCCATCACCTGCGTCGCCCCAATACCCCCCTCGCCACCTTCCGCCTCGCCACCTTCCCCCTTCTTAGGAGAGTTTTATATTTTTATATTTTTATATTTTTATACTTTTATAGTTTTATATTTTTATATTTTTATATTTTTATATTTTTATATTTTTATATTTTTATATTTTTATATTTTTATATTTTTATATTTTTATATTTTTATATTTTTATATTTTTATATTTTTATATTTTTATATTTTTATATTTTTATATTTTTATATTTTTATATTTTTATATTTTTATATTTTTATATTTTTATATTTTTATATTTTTATATTTTTATATTTTTATATTTTTATATTTTTATATTTTTATATTTTTATATTTTTATATTTTTATATTTTTATATTTTTATATTTTTATATTTCTATATTTCTATATTTTTATATTTCTATATTTCTATATTTCTATATTTCTATATTTCTATATTTCTATATTTCTATATTTCTATATTTCTATATTTCTATATTTCTATATTTCTATATTTCTATATTTCTATATTTCTATATTTCTATATTTCTATATTTCTATATTTCTATATTTCTATATTTCTATATTTCTATATTTCTATATTTCTATATTTTTATATTTTTATATTTTTATATTTTTATATTTTTATATTTTTATATTTTTATATTTTTATATTTTTATATTTTTATATTTTTATATTTTTATATTTTTATATTTTTATATTTTTATATTTTTATATTTTTATATTTTTATATTTTTATATTTTTATATTTTTATATTTTTATATTTTTATATTTTTATATTTTTATATTTTTATATTTTTATATTTTTATATTTTTATATTTTTATATTTTTATATTTTTATATTTTTATATTTTTATATTCTAATTTTATATTTACATTTATATTATTCTTATATTTTATCTTACTTTATCTAATTATGCCTTGTAACAATGTATATATCTTAAACGCATATTCTTTCACAATTTTATTTACCCGTCTTCCTTCTCCTTTCGCCACATAATTTTAAGATGCAGCGTTTATTTGGTTCAAGCCTTCTTCGCGCCGCCAAATCCTACTATATAATATAATAAATGCGAAAATGTGTTTGGATGTTTGGATGTTTGTTACTCAATCACGTTGCAACTACGCAACGGGTCTTTCTGAAATTTTGTATATACGTAGTCTAGGACCAGGAATATTACATAGAATACTTTTTATCCCGATTTTTTTACCCGATCTGGACCAAATTTTACATAATTATTCTCTAGAACTCTGCGGAAAATATAGGCTACCATGAAATCTGGACATCCCACCCCTTCCCTGTTATTTTACTCTCTTATCACCCCGCGATAACCGAAGTTTTACCCGGGCAACGCTGGGTACCTTAAGCTAGTAGTAGATATCATCTTGCATAGCTTTCTCAGAGGAATCAAATAACACACGTTATCGCGCTATACACCGCGGCGTTAAATCGGGACGCTTTGAAATACTGTTAGCTTTAAAAAACTTTAGAATACTTGCTGCATATTTGTTTGAAAAAAATATGTTTGTTTTCTACATAATGGTTCGCTGGATCGTTGATTAAAAATTATTATTATTTCTCTGCGTTGGAAATGTCTGTATGTCGCATATTGGTTTGGAAAAAAAATTTGGGGGTGGACCAAGGTCACACCCTAGCTCGGAAAAAATTTCCGGTGGTGGATCGGGGTTTGAAAAAGTTTTCGGGGGTCATTCACTCCCTCCGGTTAGGTCTAAAAAGTTTTCAGCGGTGGGCCAGGTCTGAAGAGGTCTCCGCGGCTGCTCGGCCTGGACTGATCCCCTCCACGATTGTGGCTTCCCCCTCTCCGCGGCTCGTGCGCGCTCAACCTGTCGCGCGCCCTCACTTTCCCCGCCCCCGCGTTCCCCTCAGAGGACCTGGGTTGGAACTGTCATAGCCTTACTACTCAGGATGTGCTGCACCGTTTTCAAAGTTATTGTTTATAATCGATTCGTAAGACAATAAGGAAAAAGAATATATATGTGATTTAGTCACAAATCGTTTGATATCTGTTATATCTTGAAAATACAGACATCAAGTTTGCGAAAGTTCTGAAAGATTTGTTCTTTTTTCCTTTGACCACAGTTTTCTTTTGCTGGACGGAACGGGTATATATATGGAAGAAGTGGTGTGTGACCACTCGCGAGAGAGTGTCAAGCCGAGTGGCCCTCTGGTGGAGATGCGGCCATGTGACTCGAGACCGCCACAATTCTAATAGTAGATACTATTCGAAATTTCCTTATAACTTGCAAACGAAAAGTGTCCCCATCATGCGATTCAAATCACTTAAAAGATTATTAAATGGACTATTAAATAAACAGTTTTAAAAATGTTCGATTATGTTTTGTTAACGCAAATTTGCAGCGCTTATTGTGCCATTAATCTTTTGTTTGAAATTTTGTTCTGTCTCCTGTACTTTAGGACTTATACGGGAAAAGTGGGAGTACCTATTTGACTTCGAGGTTAACTTTGACACCCTTAAAGGGCAATAAGGCACGAATGAAACATACCGTTGTTTTTGTCTTGAGCCACTCTATAAACCAGGTCTTTTCAGGGTTTTGCTCGCACGAGCAACCGCGAGTTGCTCTTCACTCTTGAACACACCGAGTCATGCCCCTCGCGCCCCTGAAGAGCGAAAGGTCCCCATGGTGGGGCAGAACCGGGCCTGCTATAAACCCAAAAAGTTGCGTTCCAATCGGTGAGTGTGGGGTTCGCGGTTTTCCCTTGTAATGAAAATAATATTTTACAATTTCGGTACGCATTTTTATCGAGAATGTAGTTTAGAAGTTACTGTAAAAACTTCAAGTGAATTGAATGAGAGTTATGCTGCAAGCCAATTTGAAAAACGTGGTTCCAAGACAAACGCGTTTGAAATGCCACTTTGAAAAAAAGAAAAGGAAAAATAGCTTGAAACTACTTAAGATGTGTATAATAAAGGCGGTTAAACAGATTTTCGTCTTATTTCTTTGTTTAACCACAAAAAGTTGCCAAACATACTGTTCCGCATTGCATAGATTCGCGAGCTTTTGTGAACCGTTAGGATGAGCGATTTACTGTCAGGCATTCCTGGAATCCTCACATCAGCACATTCAAGTTGCACACTTTTTTGGACGTTTGGTCGTTGCACGGGCCAATTAGTCCCGCGGCAATTAAGGTAAGGGGCCATCATAAACGCTAGTCAATTAGTCAATTAGTAGCGACACAATACGGGGGGAGCATAACGGCACGTACCGCGGGTCCCAGGCGCTGCTCTGACCATACAGCCGTTGAGCTAACAAACAGGAGGAGTGCGGAAGGTTCCCCAGGGCGGACCACGCCGCCCGGTATGACCGCACCTTTTCCCCTTGTGCGATTGTCAACACAGGGTCCAAGGGCCTCCCTATTATAGGAGGTGCGACTGTGCCATCCGGCTCGTTAGGCCGCGCGTCCATCTGCCTGCCCTGCCAAGACAGTGGAAATGGCTATGGGGGCCGACTCCTCCAGGTACGCTTTAACCCGTAGTAGTTCAACCCCGTTTCTCGGGTGGGGTTCGCTTTTTATAGGCTCGGGCCAGCTTGCGAGCCCACCGTACACACGGGGGGTGACCGTCATTGGGGAAGGGCGATCCCTACCTAGACACTCCTTGGTGTGCCGGATTGTTACGCGTTGCGCAAGCCTCCCCCTCTGGTCGACGGTACAAGCCCGTCTCTAACTATATTGCCGCGGTGTGTTGAGTCGCGTCTCAACGCCGTACCCTCAGGTCCTCTATTCAACCCCCTATGTCTTGAGTCTGGTCGTAATTTCCTGGACCGGGATGCCGGTATCCATTCTCAGGCCCCACTATAAGCGTCCGGACTGCACGAGCACGCTCGTGCCATGTCGTTGGCTTGTGGAGGTCTGGATTGTTTTCCCTCCTTAGCTCTGTCTACGTTCCCACCCGCCTAGTACCCGTGCCCCTAACCCCGCGAGTTTATTCCGTATTGTTTGCCTAGCTTGATTCCCCCTCCCTTTCCCTTAGCCTATTCGCGAGCAATTCTGGCCCATTTGTTACCCCCGTCCCTCCCTCGTCGATCTATCTTTTTGAATGTTTATCCGGGTTGCTCCTATGCTGTTAAGTTGTTAAGTATGGCTGGGAAGGTCCCCGATTTAATCCCCACCCTCCTCCCCTTCCCGGTTTGGGTTATGTATGTATGTGACTTTTGTTCGGACCTGAGGGTTGAGACGCGATTCGGGTGAGGCGGCCACCACCCGCCTCTGCGGTTTCCCGCATTGAGGTGTGTACAGCCGGTGCGCCGGCGATCGCATTAATGCTTGGAGCATTGGTATCCCTCCTCCTTACTTGCGACCCACTTCCGATCCGCCACATCGTTGAGAACGTGTGGCTTGTACCGGAAGTTGTCGTTGTCTTTCTTTCTCCGTAACATCTTTCTATGTCCAAATGCCGGTTTACTTGTGTTGGGCCTTAGTCAGGCTCGCCGTGATTCATTGCCCATTGATCTGTTTGTGCCTGTTGCATCTAGTTCTGCTTTGCCTGCGGGACGGGTCGTGGACGGAAGTGAGGGGGGTGTCCCGTCGAGGTCGGTGTTACCCCCTTACGGTGCCGAGATGCCCCCAAGACGAGGGTGGCCCCCGCTGAAGACCAACGGGTCCTCCGCCTCTGATCACCGTCAACCGGAACTCCACTTGTTCCTTCGTTGTTTCCACATCCGGGGGTCGAGCCGCCCGTGAGCGCCACGGTCCGTGTTATGCCCCACGGTGCGACTCGGTCAGTGATCTTCTTACTATCTGTTAGACTGTTCTAGTACTGGGGTTTACTCTCCGGATGCGTCTGTCGGTTCTCTCCCTGTCAGCTGGGTGGGTTGTAATGATCGATTATGTGGGGAACGCCCCATCCGTAACGGTGTTGCCCTCGTGCCGTGTCTGGACGTCCCCTCCATTGTTGGTATACTCGTTGGAAGTCATAAGGCCTGCTGCCCGGTTGCTACCGGCCGGCCCTCGTCCGGCTTCCCCTTCTGTTGCTATCCTATTAGCAAGTTGCGGTGTCCAGCGGTTCCATTGCGTACGGAGAATCCTAAGGATGTAAATGAGTCGGGGGAGTTGCAGAAACAGAGGGGTGTGAGGGATCTGCTAGAACCGAGGAGTACGTATGATCCGTAGGGAACTGAGGGGAGGATCCGGAGAAGACGTATGACGTAAGGAGACTACAGTGTTATAGTGATTTGTTGGAGAAGGGGGTCCCTGCCAGCGCCCCCCTCTGGTGGACTTTGCCGTGGGGCGTCACTCCCGTGTACGGTGCAATATGCCAGAAAAGAAGAGATTGAAGAATAAACAGAACAGTTTGCTATTTTGTCCCCGCCGGCTAACTCCGGCGCTGTTCTTATCTACCGTTGGTCCTCCCCTTCTGTAGGAGCTGAATCCTTAGACGGTTTTCCAAGGATTCACCTCCTCCAGGAATTTCGCGATTTTCTTGACGCATATTCTTTTAACATCTCTTGGTTCTATAATCTCGTCATCCAACCATCTTTTCCTCTTTGCCATAGTCCTAGGACAGTCACACAGCACGTGTCTACTGTCCTCTCTTGCTACCTCGCATAGCGAGCACATGTCTGTCCAACCTCTGCCTATTCTGTTTCGGTGGGCGTTCAACGGCGCGTGTCCGCATAGCACGCCCACCACGTTCCTTGTGTCTGTTCTTGATAGTCTCATTAGGGCCCTTTACACGGACGTTCCGGCGCGCGGTCCGGAACGCGATCCGACGCGCGATCCGGCGCGCGGCCCACAAAAGTACGTGAAGCCGGATCGCGGCGGTCCTTCACGGAGGCCAGGAGGTCGTACCCGTCACTACTTAGAGACAGCGAGTTCGGGCTCCCATTTCTAGGTCGACTCCACATGCTTTTTACACGATCCACCGCAGTGGTGTATTGTGTACTACCTGTTCGATGTATATCATCGATCTGCGAAACGATCGGCAAGACACGATCGCGATTTACGTTCGCGAAAAGTATCTCAAATTCCTCGATATACCTGGCTTATAGAGGATATCATAAATGCTGTTACTGTAGGGTACACTGAAACATCTGTTTTTAGGAAGCTACATTTGGTTGACCTGAAGGTGCTATAAATTCTGGAAATGGTTTATGACTCAGTTTTAACGACTGTAAAATTTTTACAAGGGTACATTATAAAATGTCCAAATGTTTCCCCGGCAATGCGTTGGCAAATGAATTTGCAGTTAACACATTCACTGTTGTGACGATCATAATTATTACTATTGATGGCAATAATTACCATGTCATTGTTTGCTTTAATATAAAAACTAATATTGATAGAGAATAAATACACATAGGTATGCGAATGATGTTATATGTAAGATAAATGCTGAAGAGATGTAATATGCAAGATGTTTTGAAGAAAGGGGGTAGTCTTCTGATTGCGCGTGATGCAGGTCAAATTTTTCACCCACGCTCTTGCGTGGCGCGCAAGAAAGCACCACAGTCCTGCCCGCGTGCTAAAAAGCCCCACGCTCCTGCCCGCGCTCCAACCTCGACTCCAGAAGAGTTTACATAAGAGACAGAAAAGGTAGTTAGAAAAGGAAAAAACGCCACTTGAAACCAGGCTCGTCGCGCGCCTCAGGATTTCCGACAGTGTAGAAATCCTGAGGCGCGCGACGAGCCTGGCAGCCGATCCTGGCAGCCAAGACTCCACAGGCAACGCCGTCGATAAGCCGTGCCTCGATGGGTTTTGAGGACTTCGACCCTCGAGACCAGGGGGCCCGTACAAATGTTGCTCCCTAAGACGTGGCGAATCGAAAATTCTACATTTCGCACCGGATCTTGGCGAAAGTGACGTGGATCGTTTCCTTATGTTTTCCTGATGAAAATGGTCGAAAACCGACACAAATCTGATTGTAATTAAGGAATCTTCATAATAAATTGATTTTCATAACTTCGTTAAAAAAAGTTCGATTTATATGAAAGTTGGTAGGCATAATTTTCATTTGAAAAACGTAAGAAATCCATCGGTATCACTTCCATATCGATACGATAAAGAATAAAGTATACAGTTTTTCTGAAACAGGTATGAATCCTTGGCCGACCGCAGCGAATCGAGTTCGGCGACCCACAGTCGAGGGTGAAATATTCATTACAGCGTATTAAGAATTGTTTATTCTTCGTCGTATCGATATGAAAGTAACACTAATGGATTCCTGGCGTTCTCCCAATTAAAATTATCACAAATATCATGCAAATCGGACTACTTTTACACAAGCAATACATATTATAAAAGGAGTAGGCATTCCGTGGTCCGAACGATGACCAGAACGAGCACTGTCTGAAATCCTGAGGCGCGCGACGAGCCTGGCAGCCAAGCCTTTGCGAGCGGCTACAAGCGATAGGAAGTGAACGCGAATTTTTTAAAACCAAACAATTAAATATATTTACTTCCAGCTTTGTGGCTTCATTTGTGTACTCTGTATGAGTGTGGCTACCGCCCGAACTAGATTAAATGTGAAATGCTGAAAATTAAAAAACATTGTTTTGAGAAAAACGCGTTTAAAGTTTTAGGTACCCGTTTTTGTAAATTAATTTTTTTTTAAATGTTGCCTAAATATGTACAAATATAGGCATAAAGTTTTCAATTAATATAATTTGTGGGTTTTTCGTAAAAAAAATCCCAAATATCGCGCTCCTTTGCAGGCCGTCAAGGTAGGGTGACCCCTTAAGAAAGGGTGAAAAATGATTTGCGCAGCGTTTGGTTTCCTTAAACGGTTCTTGTCTTCGACATCAGCAAGCCGCTGCTAGTATATTTTCAGAAACACCTGATATAAAACCGGGGAACAGCTAGTCTGCGCGCGCGGTGTCCCGCCAGCGCCGTCCTCCCTTCAAATTACAAACGGATTCCGTATCGCTCGAGTCTATACACGCGTCGGAATATCAAAACAAAAACTAGCTCCACGTATGCGCTGCGAGAGAAGGTAAGCCGTAGGAGGGAGATTATTTTATGACCAATCGTACCTGCAAGGATGCAGACGCGAAGTTTCCACCATTTCATAGTAATATCTCCTCCCTATGGCGAACCTTTTCTTGCACCTAATCGTCGCGCGTCCTTCTGTTTTTATATTCGGGCGCGTGTATATACTGGAGCGATAAGGGATCCGTCTGTAATTTGAAGGGTGCACGGTGCAGGCGGGACCCCGCGCGAACTTCCTGTTCCCGGGTCCCTCCGCGAAGTGTATTGGGGCCCTCGTCGCGAGTAATCGCGTGTATTCAGTGCAACCACGTGTATTTCTACATACTTATAAGGAAACTGAATTTAGTTTATCAATGTCTGAAAACAAGATATTCTAATTACCCCGCTCCTACGCCTACATATTCATCCTTTTCACGCGTGACTCTTAAGACACGGTATATTTAACTTTATATCCTGTGGCTGGCGAACACTTGGCAATTCTAATTGCCACACTGCTGGGACTCTCCGCAATGCCATCACTGATGGGCTTCAGCCCACGACGTCTTTATTGCTGGGCTAAACCTTGAGAATCCCAAAACAGTGGTCAAATAAGGAAATACCTCGCGGAGCTTCCACATCTGGCCGCCAAACGTAAACTGAAGACGTATTTACAACCCTTGATTTTTATTACCCGACCGCCGTTCGGGAAGAAGGACGAAAGCGTTTTGCATGTCCTCTTGGCCTCAAATCAGCCCCTTTTGCCACACCTTAACCAATTATATTTTGCCATAACCACCTCCATTCGGAATTTGACCTACGGAGGGAGGAACCAATGCTTACGTTTTAAGTGAAAACACGAAGGCAATGCAGAATCTAACGAAAACTCGAGGTGTCAATACGTGTTCGTATACTTCGGCTACTTTAGTGACGTACTGGGTGATTTTTGTGAAAATTATGTCAGACGATACAAAGTGGAGTCACAAAGCAGTGACAGGGCTCCTTACTTTGTATAGACGAATGCCTTGTCTGTGGAAAGTGAAATCGGATGATTACTTAAATCGTAATTTACGCAAGAAGTGTTACGACGAACTCATTACATATTGCAAGCAGATATTTCCTCAAGCAGACAGGGATTTTGTTAGTAAGAAGATTCAAAAGCTCCGTGGGTCATTCAGGAAAGAGTTAAAAAAAGTAGAGGCATCCAAGCGGTCTGGGAAGGGGGCTGAAGACGTGTATGTGCCATCACTGTGGTACTATGATTTGCTGGTATTCACGAAAGACTAAGATACCCCAAGTGCCAGCATATCTAACATCGAAGAAGAGACACCTCTCCTGGACGAGCCGGAAGCGAGGCAGGACGAACCCGAACTCGAAGAAATTGAGGTTCAAGCTGCCGATGCAGATGCAGGTGCAGATGTACATGAACTGGACGACACTCGTACACAGCCTCACAATCAATTAAGTATATTTATGACCTCATTTATTTTATTACTACCTACACTCCTAAAAAAAAATAAGCGACGACTTTCCTGTGTAAAATGAGTATTCATTGATGGTTGTAGGTACGCTTTTTTGCCCGAGTTATTCAAGTTTGAAGCAAAAAACGTCCCTTTCGCTTTAATTGCTCCTACAAACCTAGGAAATCATTGTAGAACGTTCAACAATAAAGCAATAGAAAGATCAGTCTTTCCTCTTTAAGACGCATCGTTTGCAAAAATTGCACTTTTATTTTCTGTTCAAGGAGGGTACTCTAGTGTACAGATCGCGCAATATAACTTTGCCTCCGAGTGGCCACTGAGTAGGCCGTACGTGCGGAAGAGTCTAACCGTCGGCGTTCTTTTAATTCGATTCGAAAAAAAAAATTTTTTCAAAATGTTGTCACCGCAAACTTTTATTCTTAGGGAGCCTCTGTGGCTCCAATTACGTGGAAATATCATTTCAATGTAGTACTGAAGGTAAACAAGAAACGGAATTTAATTTTACAATGGACACAGACAAAAAAAGGAAACATATGGTTGTCATTTTATGAAATTATAGTTTATTTGGGTAACTAAGTATGTAGGTATTACAATTGTACAGAGATGTGCAGAATTACATTTGAGTTACTTCATGAATTATGATTACAAAATAATTCAATTAAATAGTATTCAAACAATAATATTAACACATGCGCAGATCGACTTAATGTACAAGGTGTTCAAAAAGTAATGGTCACTGGTTTGGGGGGGAACCTCTGGACCATTGGAAATTTGTTAAAAAAAACTTGCTACAAAATTGTTTATAACATTGAAAATGATGTTTCAACGATTCGATTGTATAGAGTTGCACGTATAGGCATGGGCCTACCCACTACTCTGCCGCTTTGGTAGTATGCACCCAAATGGTGGGGTCTGGCACAGTGGCCCAAATTAGGTCAATGCACCTTGCACTACCTTCTGTCCCTTTAAACGTCGAATTGTGTTTGTTTACGTTTAGGGGTACGCACTGTGCCAGACCCCATCATTTGGGTAGATACTGGCAAAGCGGCAGAATATTGGTAGGTCCATGCCTATACGTGCAACTCTACAATCGAATCGTTGAAACATCATTTTCAATGCTATAACAAATTTTGTAGCAAGTTTTTTTTTGACAAATCTCCACTGGTCCAGAGGTGCACATTCACCCCCCAAATCAGTGACCATTACTTTTTGAACACTCTGTCTGGCAGGGATGCACAGACCGCGGCTCCGGTGATTTGCGGGCGGCTCGCTCACCATATGTTATTTTAATTTTAACAAGTCATATTATATGATACATATAAATAAAACAAATAATATATGATAGGTAACATTCATGTTTTTTGGCGGCCCTCCCATAAGTTACAGTGAATCTATGTGGCCCTTGGTCTTAATAAGTCTATGCATCCCTGTTGTACAGTCTACACAAATCATTATTATTAACATATATATTAATACTATTTAACACATTAAACTCGCTAGTACAACAAATGAAAGAATGTAAATAAAAGAAAGGGGCATATCGCTAATCGAAGTTTGTTACACGAGTACATATTATAGTCATACAGACATGAAAGATAAATATAAACATTTATCGCAATTCCTCAGATGATTACAGTAATTAGCAATTCAATTAATTGAAAAGTTTGAATTATGTAATTCAATTACGGGGTAATTTAATTGTTATGTAATTAAATTACGGTGTAATTAAAATAGCATAACGGTACAATTGCACGATGCTCGCTCGACTTCATTTAAGCTCTCTCATCCTCTTCTTCTTCCCGTCCATACAATTGTTCCTCTCTCACTCAGTCACCTGCTCTTGCTCCTTTTGACAATTATCCTATCACGCACTCATGTCACTCTTACATCTCTTACGCTCTCGCTCACTCTCCCCCCCCCCCCCCCTCTCTCTCTGTCTGCTTCATTGGTTCCCGCACAGTCTATTAAGGGGTCATGCCTACCTGTGAGGTCTGAACACACAATTATTTTGGGTTTGTTTTTTTTAAAAACTTGAAGACTTTTTTTAAATAAACGGTTGTGTCTTCGAAAGTATATATTTTAAAGTTCTTAAAATATATGGAATAATAGGCGATTTCCCGGCAGTTTTTTTTATTTAAGCACTTTATGGTGACCGTGACTGTAGCTTTGACCGTGTTCATCAGAAACAAATAATTCGACCAAATTTAGTTAGAATATTAAATTATCAAGTGCTTAATCGTTCATTCTCCCGAAAAAGTAATTTCAAATAAAAAGGCGGCTGTTCATAGTAAAAGTATCGACTTCCGCCATACAGTCGCTCTCATTTTTCATTATCTTACATCAGTTTGCATCTGTAAAATAAAATGTACGCAACGAAATTAAAGAAGCCACGATTTGGCATTATATAATCTATTATACTAACTAAATTTCGTCGAATTTTTTATTTCTCATGAACCAGGTGAAAGCTACAGTCACGGTCACCATAAAGTGCTTAAATAAAAAAAACACTGCGGAGAGATCGCCTATAATTTCTTTATTTATTTATATATTACATTGCAAAAAAAGTACAAGAACTTTAAAATATATACTTTCAAATACACAACAGTTTATTTAAAAAAGTCTTCAAATTTAAAAAAAAAACAAAAATAATTGTGTTTTCAGACCTCACAGGTTGACATGACCCTTAAGGGGTGAGGCCACCTTGGACGGAGCAAGATGGCAGTCATTTTCGGCATTTTTTTAGGAAAATAATGAATTAAATAGAAAATTGAATATGAAGCTTGTTATTGTACAACTCTCGCCGGAAATAATCCGTTTTTTTCCTACAAAATGGCGACAGCAGGGCCATGATATGCAAGATCTTGAGAAGCGACGTTTTAAACGATGTTCAATCTCACGGCTATACCGTTTGATTTAGAACAAAAAAACAAAAACTTTTACTTTTTACATGCCTAAAACTAGAGAAGTACGTAGCGGTTTTGCGATATCTTAAACATATTCTTTGCAATTGACTCTTTAATAAAAAGGCGAGAGTTGTATAATAACAGGCTTCATATTAAATTTTCTGTTCATTTCATTATCTTTCTAAAAAAAATGTCGAAAATGATTGCTATTTTGCTTCGTCCAAGGTGGCCTAACCCCTTAATACATCAAACACTTACGCTCTATACACATTCAACATATCTTCCTGCCACGGAACACTTCCTTCTCCCACAAAATACTCTTTGTAACGGTCCCTATTTTGTTTGGCAGAGTTATTTATATTCCTATGATTAACGGGTTGCAAGTTATCCATCTGTACTGTATCGTTTTGACAATTCCCCTCTTGCATACTCCTGTTGTTCGTCATATATGCTGCACTCCGTCTCCGTAAGAAATTATGGAGGACGCAAGTAGCCAATACGACATAAGATATATTTTCCACCTTCATATTGATTGCAGTATGTAACACTCGAAATCGCGAGGATAATATACCGAATGTATTTTCGACTACGTTCCTAGCTCGCGATAATCTATAATTATATATTCTTTTATCGTGGTCCAGTTCCCTTTGCGCATAAGGCTTTAAAAGATTGTTAGTTAAGGCAAACGCTTCATCGCCTAAAAAGGCGAAGTTTAAATTTTTTACTGTTTCAGTATTATCAGGCAAATTCAACTGCCCGGTATTTAAACGTCTCATAAATTCCGTATGTTCGAGAATACCCCCATCCGATATCCTTCCATTTTGTCCGACGTCGACAAAAATAAATTCGTAATTAGAATCTACTAACCCCATTAGTACAATACTATAGTAATTCTTATAATTATAATAAAAAGCTCCGGAATCCGGTGGTGCAACAATTCGTATATGTTTTCCATCCATAGCACCTCCACAGTTGACGAAGTCCCATTTGTTATGAAATCCTTCCGCTATTTTTTTCCACTCGTCCTTGGTATTCGGGAACTATGGCAAAACAAAATACAGTACAAAAATAAACAAAATTTAATTCCTTTGTTATTTCTTATTTTATTAAATTATTTGTGTTTTTTTGTATGAAGGACGAAGAAGTGCAACCGCGTCAAAGCACGAATAAACGGCCGACTGGCGAAATTAATCGCTGCGCCAAAAAAAAAAAGGATGACAGCGTGATTGAAGTTTTAAAAACGTGCGCTGTCGCGTTGAAGAACCCCACCACTACCACCACCAGAATCGAGATCTCGGAGTACGAGGCCTCAGGCATAAAAGTTGCCAAACAATTAGAGAGAATGGATCCGGAGCAGGCCATATACGCGGACACCATAATAACAGCCGTTTTGAGAAGGGGATTATTGAAATCATTGAAGCCTCACACAGATTTATGTGATAACGAGTGCAAGCTGTATGCTGTGCCGATCCGGGAAACGGCGAACTTCACCATTGACAGTTATTGTAGTCAGAATGAACATGCGTCAAATGTTCAAGGAAGTCATAGTAGTAGTTATTAGAGTTTTATAGATACGAGCGCGAATTCATATGAAAATCTGTGTATTTTTTTATATTTAAACAATTGTCAGGCGCTCTGATTGAAAAATTCGCTGTGCGGTGTGCAGCATAGCGGCTGTTCTATTTATCTGAAACAAAATACCAAAAAGAATTTTTTTTTAGGAAATTGCGGAAGTAATGAACCTCGGAACGCAGTAAGAGTTGCCGTTATTTTGTGAATTTTGCAGTTTTTATCCTCCCAATCGACCTTCATTATCTGCGCAATTTCCTGAAGAACAGAACTCTTTTTGATGTTTTGTATCAGATAAACAGAACAGCCACTATCTTGCACGCCGCACAGCAACTATTCAAACGGAGCGTCTGAAAATAGTTTAAATAAATACAATACACAAATTTTCATATGAATTCGGGATCGTGGATTAGCCTTTCCCTTTACCTTTAAGAACTCTGTCCGCAGGGCATGGTACAGTGCTTTGCACGTTTCAGGAATTATTTTGGATAGCGAAGGAGCTGATATTCCTGTTGTAAATTTTAAATCTTCATAACAACGCCCAGTTGCCAAAAATCTTAATGTGGCGGTAAGACGTTGCTCTGCGGTGATGCTCCGTCTCATGATGGTGTCCATTTTCTTAATTCTGTTTTGAACTAAACAAAGTAGATCATCAAACGTTTCGCAATCCATCCTCAAATAATTCCTGTTGTCCTCTGGATAATTTTCTCTATGTTCTTGAAGAAGGGGCTGATCGTTGCAATGTCCGCGGTATTCTTTCACCCAAACCTGGCGGTTTCTTCTTCGGCTTCTTCTTCGGTCTGCTACCGTTAAATGCACAGCAGCAGCAGCAACAACAACAGCAGCTAAGTTCCGGTCACGATTACTGTTTACCGCAAACATGATAAAACTTTTCACACTTGGTTAAACCGCGTTCTTTACACAGACTTAGCTGCCAACACGCCGATCAGAATTTTTCTGACGAATAAATTTCGCCTTTTGCCGAACTTTACTGCTTCTTACACTTGAAGTGGTTTGGTGTAAGGATAATACCCACAACTCACTCAAGATAAACCAAAAATAACAGTTAACAATAACAATTAACAATAACAATTAAAAATAACAATTAACAGTCACAATTAACAGAAACAATTAACACTACCAAGTAACGGTAATAATTAACGGTAACAACTAAGAGTAACAATTAACAGAAATAATTAAAAGTAACAATTAATAGTAATAAATTAACAGTAAAATGGGAAAACAGTAAAAATGCGTGTGCGGTACGTGATGTCTGAGAGCCGGTTCGAGACCAAGTGTCCGCTCCGTGAATTTTCGCCGGATAAAAAGGAAAGACTAGACAGAGTTAGAGATAGCGAATAAAAGAAGATAGAAGATAGATGAAATAGGAAGAAACGGAGAAAAAACATAGAGGGGGTGAAGAGAAAGCGTGTGATAAGAAAACTGTCCTCCGGTTCGTAAAGGCCTGGTCGCCAAATGCTCCTGACGGTGACCAGACCTGTGCGAACCCTTGAAATTAAGTAGCTAGACGGCAGGAAAAGGTAGGTACATACAAAGGAGTAAAAGTGAAAGTTAGAAATAGCTGCAGAAACAGAAAAAAGAAATATGGCAAAGACGTAGTTTAGTATGAAAGTTGTATTTTTGTGTATCCATCACTCTATTCTGATAGCTAATGAACAAAGTATTTAACCATGCAAATAAATATGTCGTAGATATTCATGTTACTTACAAAAAAATTCATCTGAAGTTGAACTTTCATATTCGAACGGAATATTCGAGCGCGTGTATAGACTCGAGCGATAAGGAATCCGTTTGTAATTTGAATCGTTCAGTTCTTGTTGACTTCTACATCTATTTGTCAGGAGATTTGCTGCATTGACCGCAAGTTCTCCCGTAAAAATTCTCCAATCCGTGGCTCTAGGATTCCTTTTCCATGTACTTATCTCTTGACCATCTTCTCCTATTTGGAACCAAATGTATTTTTGGTCCGAGGCGCTGTCTTCGTTCAGTACCGTCCATCCATTTATTATTTGTATCGCTTCTGCTGTGGCCACTGTGATGTCTAGGACCTCTTCTCTGTCTGCCGTTACGAAGGTATATTCGTTGCCCGTGTTTAAGCACGTCAACTATCTGCTTGGTCTCGCACCATTCCACGATCTTCTTGCACATTTCACCCGGTGGGTCTTCGTTTCCATTTCCCGGAATGTATGCTGATGAGAGTATGATACCTCTGTCGTTGATTTCTCTTTTCCTTATGTTGATTGTAGCCACATCCGTCCTACTCAGTTGGGGCAAAAATGTCGCTGTTATACCCTTTCTCGTTAATATACAAGCTTTTGCTCTTTCTTCTTTTTTTGTTCTGTTTGCGTATATAACGCCCGGCTCCGCCAGCCCTCCTGGGGCCCCGTGTGCCACCCATGGTTCTTGGACCAGCACGACGTCCACTTTGCGGGTGGCCATTAGTCTGACCAGGGTTTTTGAGGCCGCTGCTGAGTGGTGGAGGTTGATTTGGACCACCTTTAGAGCCATGTCCTGTGAACATTTGGAGTGTTCGGCACAACAATCTTTTATAATTTTTTTTTATCAAATTTATTTTTTTTATTTTATTTTTTAGGGAGAGCGATCTCCTTTCCACCGTATTTATTTATTCATTTGGTTTTTATAGCTGAAATTAAATTAGAACCTAGAAGAAAATAAACCTGAAATTGTAAAATTATAAAATTGTAATGTTGTGTTAAATGTTATTTCCCTCCCCTTTGGTCAGGGTCACGCCTGTTTTTCCCCTTCCCTAAATTCATTCACTCCCCCTTATCCCCCTTTTCCCTCTTGGTGTCCCCTAGCTCTCTCTCTATCTCCGCCCCTACCCCTCTTATTGCATCTCGGTTCCCTTCGAGTGCAGATGTCTCTTTAATTTCGACATCCGTAGGGGGCCCCACCTCGCCCCCACTCGTGGATCCCTTCCAAGCGGCCCCCCTAACGTATAAACGCATATCGGGGGGCCTACCCCTTACCCGTGTAAAGGGCCCGCTCCGTTGGATCCTCCGACTCATCGGGTTCCCGGGATATAAATTAAACTTAACCTACGTCCCACGACTCTGTCAGATCGACATCGTCAGCCTTATTCTAGTATGATGTATTATTGTTATATTTTTTTTTCTTTTTTTATTATTATTATATTGTACTGCGGTAAATTAAGGTAATCAAAGAAAGAAAAAAAACAAACAAACAAACAGAAAACATAACAATTTTATAATAATAACAAAATAAAAGTGGATATTGTTAGTTTTGATACTTCCTTACTTTATTCTCTTACCGTTACCGTTACTCCTTGCGGGGCCAGAATTTTACCTCTACCGATCCTCCCCATAATTTAAAGCGCATACCCTGTCCTCTCAGGTAGGCCAGTTCCCTGTCACTTATCTTGATAATAAACTCCCTGCCTCTCTCCTGTTTCGTTCTTGTTGTAACAATCTCCCAATTCTTGGCAGTACTTCGGGGGTGTTCTCTTTGTATCTGTCTCGTTATTGTGGTGGCATTTATTGATCCCTCTGTGACGGTCATCACTACTCTGAACTTCTTTTCTATGTCACTTCGTTTGACTGTTATTAGTTTTCTGCATTCACTGGTCACGCGGCCTTCTTTTATTTCTTCTGTAATCCATTTTGTGGTTGTTCAGTATTGCCTAGAAAGAGAGAGAAAAGCGACACGGCCACAGGGGGCCTCATTATTGGGCTCCCTCCCCCTTGTCTCCCTTAGTAGTATGTATAAGGGGATTCTAACCCAGGTCCTCTGAGGGGAGCGCGGGGGCGGGGGGAAGTGAGGGCGCGCGGGGGAGCGCGGCGGAGGGAAACATGGACGCGGGGCCTGCGGGGAGTGGAAGGTCGGTTGCGCGCGCACGAGCCGCGGAGTGGGGGAAGCCGCGATCGTGGAGGGGATCAGTCCGGGCCGAGCCGCCGCGGAGACCGGACCCACCGTCGGAAATTTTTCAGAGGGTGACTGACCCCCAAAAAATCTCTTTCAGACCTTGGCCCACCCTCAGAAATTTTTTCCCCTAATATTGTACCCCCCCAACACAGAGAAATAATAATTTTTTTAATCACCGATATAGCGAACAACTATGTAGCAAACAGGTAAATTTTTCCGAACCATTATGTAGCAAACATTCTAAAGCTAACGAGTTTTCTCATAATGTTTTTAACGCCGTAGCGTATCGCGCGATCATGTTTAATTAGACTCCTCTGGAGCAGCCGCGCGGGATATCATTTGGCAGCGCGAAGAAGGAAATATAATACGTTTAGACACGCGGAATCTTAAAATTAGGTGGCGAGGAGAGAAGGAGGGTAAATGACATGGTACTATGAAATACGTTTAAGAATATATATTGTTACATCAATTATCCCACTCCATAACATCATCAACAAATAGTTCACTTAAAGGTAAATCTATAGGAATTTGTGCAGGGTCAGTTTGAAGTTTTTCAACGCCAGCCCAAAGCCCCGATATTTTATTTTTGTACTCATTGTTATAATCAATCTCTGTTTTTACGTTTCGCCAAACCACACTCTTTGGAAAATACACATGACGATTCTGCATAAAAGTCTCAAAATTGCCATCGTAATGTACATCCCCTACACTTTGATCCAGCCAATATTTTTCATCCTTGTAGTCCTCATACGGATTCGCTGGGTTACGAAATACTTTTAAATAACTGTCGCCATCATGATTAGCTTCCGCCTCACACAGTTCCGCACATCGAATTTCCTCCGTTTGGACCTCGACATTTCTACATACGACATACAATTTCGGGCTGTATGGATGGAAAATAGTCGCAGCAGCGGTGATCGTAGCGGAAGCTTGTTGATTTGAATTGATTGGCAGCGACATAATCTGAAATCGATTTTTTTCATATAATTCTCAAAGTTACTAACACAACGATTCACTAAAAATATGGTAATGGAAACTTACGGTATTATTCGATTGTATCTTCTATGCGTTGGATGGTGAATGATATCCTTCAAAGCAGTTTCACAAGTGTTTCAAAAAACTGTTCCAGTTCAACTGTTAGTACTATGACGGAGTGTATTGAATGGAAGCAGTTAATAATTGTGCGGGCACGAACGTATGCAACTATTGAGCGATTGATTGAATGGTATCCGAGAGACAGGCCTAAATAGAGGTGCAATTGCTTCTCCCACCGCCGCATTTTATTCTAAAGCAATCAATTTTTCCATAATGTGCTGAAATCTTAACGTCGTAGCATATGTAATTTGAGTCCCCAAGGATAAAAGTCTCGGACACGTGTTGAACGTAATATAATATTTCTGGGAACGTCGAATCTTTGAATTATGCACCGTTAGCAGAAACGCCATATCTTAAAATTAGGTGGCGAGGAGGAAGACGAGTAAATGAAATTGACAAATAATATGTGTTTAAGAAATTTTATTTAAAATTAAAAGAATATAATTTTAACATTTTTTCCTACGAGCATCAGCTAGAATATCATTGATGGCACATGCTACCAGTTCGCAATCTACATAATAATCCTCACAGTAATGTTCGCTATCACGTATGATTTTAGCAGCACGACGCACATCTAATGTTTCGCAGACAACACCGCTTTGCTGTAGCACTTTAACAAAAGTTTCAAATTTCGTCTGCACATCTCTTACATTTTGATACAGCCGCGCATACACATAGTCTATACATGGTTCAAGATTTAATAAAAATGTTACCGTATTCGGTTTGAAATACAGCGACTTATTATGTAGTGCCATCCTTACAATCGGGGAATTATAGATTTCACAAAAATCCACAGTTAATTGATCCATTTGCATCGAAGGTGATTCAGGTAATCGTGCACGTTCTTCAATGGTTGTACGACTGCCGCATAGCAAACCCCATGTATCCCATGATAACGTGAGAAACATCCCACGATTGTCGCCGAGAACCATTTCTACATCAATCGTAGGTTGTACTCTGATCCCAATTTCCAAGTATTTGCTGCCCGTGGATGTTAATGCGTATCTTCTAACCATGATACGCGATGTTCGGTGCGGGCTAAGAGAACAATCAAAGCTATGAAATTGCTCGCGCGTATTAGGAATAAACATAAAAATTTTAAGATGTGAAAATTAACCCTTACCAAACAACTGTATCCTCCCCGCATTGAGCCACGCCGTCATCTCGCACGATCGGAACGTAATAATTCATGCGTTCAACGTTTCCTTCGGCACTGGTACTGCACATTTTGTTTTCAGAGCACAATTTGTTCCGTCGAAAGGCACTGAGACTATTGAGCGATTGATTGAATGACATCCGAGAGACTTGCTTAAATAGAGGTGCAATTGCTTCCCCCCCGCCACCACATTTTATTATAAAGCTACCAATTTTTCCATAATGTGCCGAAATCTCAACGTCGTAGCATATGTAATTTGAGTCCCATCCTCAAGGATAAAAAGTCTCGACACGTGCCGAACGTAATATAATATTTCTGGGAACGTCGAGTCTTAGAATTATGCTGTATCAGCAGAAACTATGTCGGATGATCATGCCCGCTAATTCCTCATACGCGTGAATCGTAGAAAGAATTATGCTGTATCAGCAGAAACTAATGCATTTGGGGAGGGGTACGCCAAAAAGAGTTAGACAGAGATACCAAATCATGATGAGGATATAAATATATGCTCTAAACTGTACAAAGCCGTAAATCGTTGCAACGTATTGCGTGGAAAAGTCACATTATATTTACTTTCCATTTACAATCATGGGAGAATTCGCACAAGTAGAACGCCAATTGTTGGATCAATCCACGCGATTGATTTCGCGGGAAGAGTACCTCGCGTGGGAAGAACGGTGCAACGAGTGCATCGAATCGTTGGAAGAACAAAGTCGCGTGAAACGCCCACGATTATCGATCGGTGTTCGGCAATCGCTGATTGCTCGAATCGCGCAGCTCGAAGGACTGAAATATTCATTGCGCGGCCGTTTTGTGCATGATGGTGCAGGACATTCGAGCACAGGACTTTTGTGGCGCGAAATAGACGCTGCGTTCGATAGTCGCGTATTAACCGGTGCAGTGCTAAATTCGAACTATATCGAACCGCGCAACTTCCTCCAAGATGCAGGGACCATCGTGCTGGAACATGTGCGGGGTGCTTTGAGGAAACATCGAAACCTCAAAGTGAACACAGTGTTCAACGGCGAATTTGTGGCGGGTGATAAACGTGCAAGTAAGAGCATCAACACCCGGAACTGCGAACTCTTCCACACATCCGATCTGCAGGAGTGGTACCAACGATGCGTCATCGAACCCACCCTGGCATCGCTGGAAGAGTTCCAGGAACGCGACAGTGGATGGGCATTGACGAGAATCATGAATCTAACCGTCAATGTCAACAAGTACAATCCGCTGCGCGCGGGATGTTACGTCAAGTTGCCGCGAGTATTGTCTTTGAGGAAAGCCACAATTAGCGTGCAATCCCAGGACAATGCGTGTTTCGCGTGGGCAGTGGTCGCCGCTCTCCATCCTGCGGAAAGACATCCCGAACGCACAAGCTCGTACCCATCTTATGCTTCCGTGCTAAATCTCCAGGGCATTGAGTTCCCAATGTCCCTGAGGCAAATTGGAAAATTTGAGCGGTTGAATGAAATCTCCATCAACGTGTACACCTTCGACGAGGAGAAAGGGTCGACAGTCTTTCCGTTGCGCCTCACTAGCCAAAAAAGGGATCGACACGTCAACCTGCTCTACACACCGAATCAAGAGCACGGCGATGTAGGACACTTTGTGTGGATCAAGAATTTGTCCCGGCTGGTGAGCATGCAGCTGAGCAGACACAAGGAAAAGAAATTCATCTGTGATCGGTACGTATAGAATACTTGTGAAATATTGAAATGTATTGTAGAAAAAATTAAATAAAAAAATTTGTGTTTACAGGTGTATGCACTATTTCGGATCTGCCGAGAAGCTGGAGAACCATTCGCTGGACTGTGGCAAGATGAATGGCTGCGCCATCCTGCTGCCCAGCGAAGGAAAAAATCTCCTCAGCTTCGAGAACCACTGCAGGAAGGAGCGGCTCCCCTTCGTGGTATATGCAGATCTGGAGTGCATCATTGAAAAAACAGAAGACAATCGAGTGGGTGATCTAGATAATAAGTTACATACGTATCAGCACCATAAAGTGCATAGTATTGCATATTATATGCATTGTTCCTATGATACATCGCTATCGACGTATCGATGTTGCCGCGACGCGGATTGTGTTTCATGGTTCGTATACGAACTAAAAAAATTTGCAAACTTCGCCAAACCCATCTTGACCAGTAATGTTCCAATGCTGGATTTAACTCCGGAACAGTTGACGACATTTCGCGATGCAACACACTGTCATATTTGCGAAGAATCATTCAAGGCTGACGATGTACGAGTTCGCGATCATTGCCATCTATCCGGACGGTTTAGAGGCCCGGCACATTCGGAGTGCAATTTAAATTATAAAAATGCGTTTTACATCCCCATAGTTTTCCATAATTTATCCGGCTACGATTCGCATTTCATTATCGAGGAAATAGCTACCGCTTTCGACGGTCACGTTGATGTATTACCCATAACTAAAGAAAAATATATTTCATTCACAAAAAATGTCGAAGATACGGCTGAATCAGACTCGCGAAATAATATTAAATTACGATTCATCGATTCATACAAATTTCTCAATACCAGTCTCGACAAATTAGCATCTTTCCTTAGCACAGATCAATTAAAAATTTTACAATCACAATTTGAAACATTATCCACCGAAGATTTCAATTTATTGACGCGAAAAGGTGTCTTTCCGTACGAATACCTTGATTGCGCGAACAAGCTGCAGGACCCATGCTTACCGCCGCGCGAGTCATTCTACAGTTCGTTAACGGGTGAGACTGTATCCGAGAGCGATTACGCACACGCTGAGACTGTCTGGCAGCGTTTCGGGATTAGAATCTTGGGCGAATACAGCGACTTGTATTTGAAAACTGATGTCTTGTTATTGGCAGATATTTTTGAAAATTTTCGCGAAAGTTGTATCAAGAGTTACGGACTAGATTCGGCGCATTATTATACTCTACCTGGTTTCACGTGGGATGCCATGCTAAAGCATACCAAAATTGAATTCGAATTGCTCACCGACGTTGATATGGTCATGTTTATCGAACGCGGTATACGTGGTGGTTTAAGCCAATGTTCCGGAAGATACGCACATGCCAATAACAAGTACATGCCATCTTACGACGCATCGGAAGAGTCATCGTACTTGATGTACTTTGATGTGAATAATTTGTATGGGTGGGCAATGTGTCAGCCCCTACCATACGCTAAATTTCAATGGGTCGAAGATGTCGCAAAGTTTGACGTATCATCAATCAAAGTCGATTCGCTCATAGGGTACATTCTCGAGGTAGATCTGGAATATCCGCAACGTCTGCACGACGCTCATGCCGATCTACCGTTCTGTCCGACGCGTACCAAACCACCTGGCAGCAGGCAGGACAAATTACTCGCGACGGTATACGATAAGCAGCGTTACGTTATCCATTACCGCAACCTGCAGCAGTGCACGCGTCACGGTCTTCGTATTACAAAGATACACCGCGTGCTTCAATTCGCTCAATCTCCCTGGCTCCGCGATTACATCGAACTCAATACACGGTTCAGAACAAGCGCGACAAACGACTTTGAAAAAAATTTGTACAAATTGATGAACAATGCGGTATTTGGCAAAACTATGGAAAATGTACGAAATCACGTGGATGTAAAACTTTTGACACATTGGGAAGGGCGATATGGTGCGGAGGCAATGATCGCGAAACCGAATTTCCATAGCAGAAGTGTTTTTTCGGAAAATTTAATAGCTGTTGAATTGCGCAAACTCGAGGTGAAATTCAACAAACCGATATACGTGGGTATGTGCATTCTGGACATATCAAAAATTTGTTTGTATGAATTTCATCACGAGTACATGTCTCCCAAGCACGGATCAAATTGTAAAATTCTATATACAGACACAGACAGCCTCATTTACCATATTCGATGCGACGATATCTACGAGACCATGAAGCACAATATCGATAGATTCGACACAAGCGATTATCCTATCGACAATGCATATAATATGCCACGCGTAAATAAGAAGGTTCCAGGGCTGATGAAGGATGAAAATAACGGTGCGATAATGACCGAATTCGTAGGTCTTAGAGCGAAAATGTATGCACTTCGCGTAGATGGTAAAAAAGATACGAAAAAGGCGAAAGGCGTCAAGACCAACGTCATAGCCAGAACGATAACTTTCGACGACTACGCGCAGTGTTTGCAAAGGGAGATCGAAATGGTTCGCAGACAATCATGTATACGGTCTAAACATCATAAAGTGTACACCATTTCGGAATCTAAAATCGCTCTAAGTCCATACGATGACAAGCGGCATATCGTACCCGATTCGACCGACACTCTGCCCTGGGGACATTATAATATCCCATTGTAAAATATAAATTATTGTATTATAAATAGTGGAATTATTGCATATGTATCATTATAATAACTCGTTCATATAAATAGTGGGATTAATGTGAAAAAAATTGTTTACACATTTACATATATGTATCATTGTATTTATTGAATTATTAATTTTACAATATATTATTTTTATTGATCCAAGAATTGTGTGATTTATCAAACCCCAACCACTTGACATATACCTTATCCCCCTTTCTACGCAACACTTTTTCCACTAAATGCACATCAGGATTGGTGACGCGTTGCAGCTCCTGTTCATAGAATCCGCCGGCAACAGGTTTTCCACAGGAATCGACGAGCAGATACGTTGCAGGATTAGTTGTCTGTACTTTGGCTATCTTGAACACCTCCGTTGTCCAATTCGGCGTATAGCCTTTATCGAAGATGGTTTTAAATTTGCTCACGCGCACAAACTCGCCCAACTTGAATCTCGCTGGAGCAGCGATCTTTATATTGCTGTATACGGTGGCTAGCAGCCTGTCGGCGATCACAGGGGTAACATCGCAAGGACGCATTCCGATGGTTCTATGTTTTCGTGCGTTATACTCTGCAAGTAGACTTGGTAGAGCATCGATCCATCTATAGGTTCCATTGAGCGTAAACAATTTCCACATATTGTTTTTCAAAGTTCGATTGAAACGTTCTACGACGGAGGCCTTCATCACAGAATACGTCGAATAATGATTAACGTTATGCTTTGCCAAGAGTTTCTGCACATCAGCGTTGTAAAATTCTTTTCCTTGATCGGTTTGCAAATTTTTCGGATATCGATCTCTAAATATCTTTGCAAACGCTTTAGTCACCTCAGCAGCACTTTTAGTCTTGAGCGGCACCGCCCATGCATACTTGCTCAACACATCGATGACGGTAAGTATGTAGTGGTGACCTTGGTTGAATCGTGAGTATGGACGCATTTCTACAATGTCAGCTTGCCACAGATCATCGTATCCCGTGCACTACGACGCGTCTCCGCGGGAAATGTCTTCGAGCTGGAGCGTGCAATTCCTCAACGAGTTGTAGCTTCTTGTGATTATGGTTTTCATCATTACTCTTGGATTTCGATAATGGTTGCATGTTTGATCGCAGAGGTGTCTTGGACACGAATGATGCGATAATTATCGCGTACATTTATTATGTGCTTCTCGTCGGTCCGAGGAAATTCTGGGCAAGTTGCTGCTCCGTAGCAAAAGCGGTTATAGCCTCTTTAACTTTACGAGTTTCATTATCCGGTTGTGGGATAGAATTCAACGCCTCCGATATCTTTTGAACGCTGTTTTGCAACGTTAGCATATCTTTGTGAAACACAACCAGCTTCCTCGCTAATTCTTCCTGCTGCTCTCTTAAAAGTTTAATGTTCTTTTCCACGTATAGTTTATTGACGACATCGGTGTCGGCCACCGGCTGAGCTACGCGTCGTATCTTGCGTGATTTCGCATCAAAGTCGGCACCAGCCACGCAAAGGGCGTTATCTCGCATGTAATTTCGAAGCAAACCGTTCCATTTGTAATAGTCCATTCTAGCTGCTCCACTCTTCTCGAGCGATACCCCAAATTTGTTGATCGACATCTCGATGCATACAGCGCACATCATCGGCATGCGGTTTAATTTATAATGAGGCCTACCTCGCGGAGTTCCTCGATAATCGATAGAATTTCGGGATCGTGAGAGTTGTTACCCGCCTGACGCGACGCTTCAAGCAAACGCATTCGATCCACCAACTCGTTGGGATCGTTCCAGTGTATGTAATCGATCTTGTTATCGTTTACCACCATGGCGCGCGGTACCGTTAGACCTTTCCCTGCCCTGCTAGTCGATGCGCGAGGGAGTAGCGGTGCAATTACATATTTGTACTTGTGTCCCTTGTTGCTCAATATGGGATTTTTAGCACCATGACCGCGTCTGTGGGCGTTCGTCGCCAGCAGTATACTTTTATATTTTTGTTTATCGGCATCGGTGTATACAGCATCATCGGGAATTCTCTTGAAAATCAATTCGTAAAGACCGGGTGTTCCTCCGTATTTTACACCATCTATGATTATGTTATCATCCATGTCTATATCGAAAGCCTTATCTCCAAGCCTCGTTCCATTATTGCCAAAGTATACGCCGTACACATAGTCCATCGTTGTATCCTTATCACCACTTAGGATCACACTCATGTATTTTTGCCCCAGCGGGCCGAAATGACTGCGAAACGTCTCTTGTCCCTCGGATGTTTGGAATTGCTGTCTAATAGATGTTACAAACGACTCATTGGGGCTAGTTTCGAAAACGTCATCATCAACGGTTGAGAGCGATTGCACATTGGGCAATGTACTTATTGGTGTGGGTGGAGCCGGAGAATCGCTTGATACGACATTCTGTCGTTTCCGCTTCGATTGAACTGGTGTCGAGGTTATGGGTGAATATTCCGTTGGCATGTGCTCTTTCCTCTTTCTCTTGCGCGATGTGTTCCCTTTCAGAAGGATTTTTTTAGGCGTTAATGTTTCATTCCCCTCAACGTCTGTGCTCATCAGCGGCGATGTATCAGCTTCCATCTCTGCGGTATTTTCCACAATATGTTTTAGGGGTTCGACGATCGGTTTAAAGTATCTCTCCAACGCGATATCTTCCTCCATCTTGCCAGTCTTCAAAGCCTGATGTTTCCGACGAATGGCTTCGCTGGTTTTTGCAATTTCCTTCGCTATTCTCTCGCGATCCTTAATCTCCAGAGTATCGATATCGATCATCGCTGTACCGCAGACGTTGCTTTCCCACCGACGTGTTGACGACGATTGACCATCTCATGGTATGGCAAACTCGTTAAATCCCTTTCTATAACGTCCATTGGACATCGCGCTATCCTTGTCTATCACCACGAAACCATAATCCCGTTGCCAACAATTACGACACAAAGCGCAGAAATCCTCGTAAGACATGTCAGTGTTTACATGATCGTTGTACACATGTTTCAAGTTGGTACCATCCTGCTTAAACAGAATCAACAGATTCACATTGTCGCGTATTAGATGTTTTGGAATCTTTGCATACGTCTGACAGAGATAGAAACAGTCAACGTTCGAGTGGCGCCCCATTGCAAAGTACTCTCGTATCGTATCTTGCTTGTCGCATGCCACATCATCAAAAATAAAAATGGAATTCGGAAGCGATTCGCTCGGTGGGATGACATCACTGTTATTCGAAAACGTAAAGTAGCCAATTTCATCTATCGGAGTCAATAAATTCTCCAAGTACTGATATTTCGGCTGTTGCAACGACTTGGAATACACGTACACGTTCTCGAAGTGGACGCCGTGAGGACTTTCCAACAAGCTGACCAGCACGTTGGTCTTTCCACAATTTGATGGACCACAAATGAGGCAGCGGATAGTGTTTGGTAGCATGCTACCATGTCTGCGTCCTGTTTTCGAAGACATCACTCGTGATTTATCATCAAAATTTGTCACGCGTATCGCCACAGGTTGTCGCATGAATCGCATCCTCCCCGCGAACCGTGAAAAATGATTTTGAATACGTCGAAGCGTCCTATTTATAGGTCCGCGCTGAAACACCACAGCTCAGTATTCAAAATGCTTTTGATCCTGTCGGATAATTATGATATTCGAGACCTAACCTCTGAGCAATTGAAATATATACCAAAGATTATTCTACTGCGAGAGTTTGACAGGCACATTGATCGGTTGTGGGACAGACTCCCCGAGCATATAAAAGCCAATTCCGAGGTTCGACAGTATCGTCGGTGTCTGGAGCATTATAATCGCCCTTGGCAGTGAACGCATATCGACGGTCTGGCACCATTGATTAAAAACTGTAGCGAATGTCACCAACGAGCGTAAAGAAAGGTCGTGGTTTGTTAAATCGAGCGATAAACGCACTACCAATCGAATTACACATCCCAGGATATCAGTTTTGCGGTCCAGGAACTCATCTGGCAAAACGATTGGCTAGAGGGGATTGAGGTATCAATCCGTTGGACGCAGCGTGTCGCGAACACGATATTGCGTATTCGCGTAGCAACGACCTCGGCGAAAGGCACGCGGCAGATAACGTTCTCGCTGACAAAGCGCGAAAACGCGTCGTTGCGCGAGACTCGACTCTGGGCGAAAGAGGTGCTGCTGCAGCTGTTTGGGCAGCTATGAAGGTCAAGACGAAGATCGGAATGGGGATGAAAGCTAAATTGCGCAAAAGGACTCTAAAGAGAGCATCGCAAAAGCGGATTCTTCCAGTAGCAAAACGGGGTGGTATATTACCACTTTTACCGCTGTTGGGTGTTCTCGGATCATTGGCTGGTGGAGCGGCAGGGATCGCCAAGGCGGTAAACGATAATAAGGCGGCGCAACGTCAGCTGCAGGAAATGCAACGTCATAATCGCTCCATGGAAGGTCGCGGACTTTATCTCGCGCCGTACAAGCGCGGACAGGGAATATCTAAAAGAAAAAAAAAAACGTCGAAAAGAAAATAAAAATGCCTGTGGGCGTAACTACCGATGTGCAATTGGAGGAGTTGGCAAAACGTATGCGTATTCCATTCTTTAGAGGTGTTTTTATGCGCAACGCGTTACCAGCTGGTGGAGTACGTCGAAATGAGAGCGGTATCGTAAATTTGGACAATGCCGAGGGGCCGGGGACTCATTGGGTGGCGTATGCGAAGAGAGGGTGTCGAGCTATATATTTCGACAGCTTTGGGAATCTTCGACCGCCGATGGAATTGGTAAAATATCTGGATAAGGATGCTGTGAAAATTGAATACAATCGAACGCCCTATCAGAAGTATGATCAGAGCAATTGCGGACAACTATGTCTACGCTTTCTACAAACGATCGGTGCCAAATTTAAGGATTGACTTCCCACCACTCTGATTCAGTACTGGTCGAACAGTTCAGGCGGAATATGTCGTTAACATTCACTCTAACCGGCAAGAGTAGCACCCTCGCGGTGAGCTACTTTCCACCCATAGATTTGAGCGACGATGATTACGAGCTTGGTCTAACAACCTTTGAAACTTATCACACAATACCGAACATCGACTCGAGCAACGATAAATTCTACTTCATCGTAAACAACAGCCCCGACAGCGCTTATGAATACATTACGATTCCCCACGGCTCCTACGAACTAGACGCCATTGCCAAGTACCTGAAGCAGCGATTACTCGAGCGGTATCCTAAAAATCTTGGTGGCACCGATGACGACAACGATGACGGTGACAACGATCTGTATCCTATAGTGTTGCGTCCCAACAACAATACCATGAAAAGCGAGCTGTACTGTCGGTTCACCGTAGACTTTACAAAGCCCAACAACATTGGATCGCTACTAGGATTCTCGACGAATCGGGTATTAGCACCAGAACGATGGCACGAATCGGACGATCCAATTAATATCATGAACGTGAACATTATTCGCATAGAATGTAGTGTGACCGCTGGTGCGTACAACAATGGGAGGCGTGTACATACGATACATGAATTTTCTCCGAGAGTTCCACCAGGATATAAGATATCGGAAACGCCCGCACAGATCATTTACCTTCCAATCACCGCACGGGTCGTTACGGATCTGACGATACGCGTTGTGGATCAAGACGGACGGTTGCTCGATTTTAGAGGTGAAGAGATTACAATCAGACTGCACGTGCGACGACGACGATAATACGTGTGGTGCGAAAGAAATGCTTGTATTGAACGACTCCAGAAACCCGTTTGTTCCAAGTGAAATTGTTTACAACACCAACAACTGCAACAGCTCTGATCACGCTAAAAAGAAGAGGCTCAGTGCTGCGAACATTGCATTTTTGAAATCTTTGGGATTCATTGTACGCATTTAAGTTGGAAAAAAATGGCTGATATTCTAAGCATTGGAGGGAAGCCGACGTTTGATGATCGCATCGTCAAGCTCGAGACTCACACGTACAACCCATACGTCAACACGACGTTTGGATACAACGATGAGATAAGAATACCGATACAACAGCAGGATTTATACACATTACCGTGTGAAAGTTTCCTCTATGTGGAGGGGAAATTGAAGATAAATAAGCCAAATGATGCGTTAACGGTGATGTTGGGAAATAATTGTGTGGCGTTCTTATTCGATGAGATTCGATATGAGCTGAATGGCGTGGAGATTGATCGCAACAGAAACGTTGGAATAACTAGCACGCTTAAAAACTATGTATCGCTGACATCGGACGAAGACAAAAATATGGAGAATGCCGGATGGGGCTTGAAACGATCCGATGGGTCAATAGTGAAAAATCATTTCAATTTTTGCATCCCACTCAAATATTTGCTAGGATTTTGCGAGAACTATAAACACATGATTATTAATGCGCGTCACGAATTGATTTTAATACGGTCGCGCAACGACAACAATGCTTTGATAGGATCATCGGTGTTGGAACCAGAAATTAAATTATTTAAACTACAATGGCGGATGCCTCATGTGACGCTGAACGACATTAATAAGCTATCGTTGCTACGTACTTTGGAAAGTGGACAAAACCTGAGCATTTGTTTTCAATCGTGGGATCTGTACGAGTATCCTATGTTGCAAAACACAAACAAACATTCGTGGGCCGTGAAGGCATCTGCACAGCTGGAGAAGCCACGATGCGTGATCCTTGCTCTACAGACTGGTCGAAAGAATGTGACGAGCGAAGACGTTACTAAGTTCAACAACTGTAAATTGACCAATGTGAAACTTTTTCTCAACTCGGAATTTTACCCATATGATGACATGAACTTGGACTTTGACAAGAATAAGCATGCCATCTTGTATCACATGTATACGCAATTCGGTAAATCGTATTATGGACATAGTTGCAACGAGGCATTATTCACCGTGGCTGAATTTTTACAATTTGGTCCCATCGTGGTGATTGATTGCTCGCGACAAAATGAGTCGATCAAGAATGGTACCGTGGACGTGCGCATAGAATTCGAGTGTAAAGAGAATGTGCCGGCAAATACTACAGCCTACTGTCTGATTCTGCACGATCGGGTGGTTGAATACAATCCACTGACAAACGTAGTGCGCAAAATGAATTAAATTGTCACGCTACTTGCGCGCCATCTCCTGTGCCAAATTCATACAAAAATTTCATCGTGAAAATCGAGATGCTTTACGAGAAAGACTGCATTCTCCCGTCTGTCTCGGAAACGAACGGACCTCTAAATTGTACCGATAATGGCTGTACCAACATTCGTTGACCTGCAAGGGTTCATCGTCGGTGGAAGATTTGTCGCGAAGGAAGTGGCTGTCCTACGCAAGGGAACAGTTCTCTCGCACTATATTTTTGGGAGTCCTATGTCACAATTCCTTCTTACGAAATCGGACAAATCAAGCATTCGGTGGTTGACGGCAAAACATCACGGACTACGGTGGAACGATGGAGACGTTCCGTACAGTATGGCTAAACAGCTAATTACGAAAGCTGTAGCTGATGCGATCGACGAAGAAGATGACACATCCCATATAGTATACGTTAAAGGGCTGCAGAAACGCGACTGGCTTGTGGATTTCCTCGACGAAAATACCAGAGCGGACGTAATCATCGAGACGCTGGACATTGACTACGAGGATATCAAATCCCTAAATAAGCTAAATGTAGTTGATACTCTGCGATGTGGCAGACACGCAAAGCACTGTGCCTTGCAAAATGTATTTAAAATATTCAACTGGTGGTCTAAACACCAGAGGGAAATGCTTAAATAAAATATAACCAATTTTTAATACATAAATGTTTTTTTTCTTCACCCTCCCCAACCTCCAACATCCTGCATGTACGCTAGATTAAGACGATAGTTTTAATTATTATGCAGAAACCGCTCGATACCCCTTCAATACCGTTTGATACCCCGTTCAGAGTGGTATGATTTACGTTCGATACCCGTTGAAAGCCGTTCAATACTGTTCGATACCCGTTCGATACCCGTTCAAAGCCGTTCAATACCCGTTCGATACCCGTTCAATACCGTTCAATACCCGTTTGATTCGCGTTCAAAACCGTTCGATTCGCGTTCAAAGCCGTTCGATTCGCGTTCAAAGCCGTTCGATACCTGTTCAAAGCCGTTCGATTTCCGTTGAAAGCCGTTCAATACCCGATCGATACCCGTTCAATACCGTTCAATACCCGTTTGATTCGCGTTCAAAACCGTTCGATTCGCGTTCAAAGCCGTTCGATTCACGTTCTAAAACCGTTCAATACCGTTCAATACACGTTCAATACCGTTCAATACACGTTCAAAGTGGTATGATTTACGTTCGATACCCGTTCAAAACCCGTTTGATTCGCGTTCAAAGCCGTTCAAAGTGATATGGTCTAGCTGAATGATGTGCCAAAGAAAAAGGGAAAGAAGACGCGTGTGAAAAAGGAGAGGATGGGCAGTGGCGAAGATAAGTGCTGGAGGATAATCAGCGAAAATGCAGGTGACCTGTGATGAAGATTGTGAAGAATAAAGGCATCCTATTTTTACAAAGCTATGCACTTCTCGGCTTCATGATATGTGTTTACATGCGAGAGCCAAGAGATGCAGCGAGACCATTTGTCTCCAAACCGTGACAGTGGCAGCTAACAGTCGAATCGCTGTTCGAAATTTTTTTGTGTTTTGAGTACGATACGATGGGAATATCGCGAATCGTCCCAGAGTGCGACTCCGAGGTATGTACTTTAAAATATTTTTTAACATTTATCGCGTTTAACCTTTTTAAAATCGAATGAGATTAAATCAGACGGTCGTGTTGGTGTTATATTCCAGGTTTCTATATTCTAGCAATCGCCGCCTGAATCGTCCACGTGGTCGAGCGATTGGGGCTCACCGCCCCCATCACCCTCATCACCGCCGTCGCCACCGTCACCATCGCCGCCACCGCGTTGGTCGCCGCCGCCCCCCTCGCCACCGTCGCCTCCTCCTCAGGTATGTAATACTTTGCACTGATTTATGCATTTAATGTATCGGTGCTATATCAACATTTGCGTCTGTGTTATAGGACTTACCATTACCTATGCCACGCATCTGGGTACGGCGTGACTTGTTCCCTGCAGGGCGGCAGGAGCATGTATATGGGGCTGCGCGGCTGCGGCCATACATACTACGGCAAGCGTTGCGCCGGCGGCCGATGGTGCAAATATTTGCGCCACTCCAATTACCACCATTACCACCCCCATCCCCCCCGTCGCCGCCATCACCCCCGCCCTATTAGTTTTTTATATTTCATTTTATATATTTTTTATATGTATATATATATTTTTTTTATTATTATTATTATTATTTTCACATATTTTCTTTTCTTTTATTATTATCATTATTAGTTTTTTCATATATTTTATATTTCTCTATTTCTATTTCTATTTTTTTATTTTTTATTTCAATTTTATATTTTTTATTTTTCTATTTCTATTGTATTTTTTATTGTAACAATATATAATATCGTAAACATATATTATTTCTCCATTTATTCGCCCATCTTCCTTCTTTTCTGCTCACATGTATGATGTTTCCTAAAAACTATCATGCTTTGTTCATGTGTTCTTCGCGCTGCCAAATGATATCCCGCGCGGCTGCTCCAGAGGAGTCTAATTAAACATGATCGCGCGATACGCTACGGCGTTAAAAACATTATGAGAAAACTCGTTAGCTTTAGAATGTTTGCTACATAATGGTTCGGAAAAATTTACCTGTTTGCTACATAGTTGTTCGCTATATCGGTGATTAAAAAAATTATTATTTCTCTGTGTTGGGGGGGTACAATATTAGGGGAAAAAATTTCTGAGGGTGGGCCAAGGTCTGAAAGACATTTTTTGGGGGTCAGTCACCCTCTGAAAAATTTCCGACGGTGGGTCCGGTCTCCGCGGCCGCTCGGCCCGGACTGATCCCCTCCACGATCGCGGCTTCCCCCACTCCGCGGCTCGTGCGCGCGCAACCGACCTTCCACTCCCCGCAGGCCCCGCGTCCATGTTTCCCTCCGCCGCGCTCCCCCGCGCGCCCTCACTTCCCCCCGCCCCCGCGCTCCCCTCAGAGGACCTGGGTTAGAATCCCCTTATACATACTACTTCCCTTCGTTCCAATTTACTGTCGGTCTCTTGTATTTTCCCGGATCCTCTATGAGACCTGTGTTACATGCTCGTTTCTCCCCCCCCCCCTTTATTTCTGGAATTCGTGATGATATGGGCTCGTTACCTATATTCGATAGAAGAAAGAGATCAGGCCACCCTCCCCCTTTATTATGTCAACACACCTGGCCTACTGATGGACCCACCAGGAGGGCACTGAGCCCGCCCCTCCCCCCTTATGGGGGCAGTCTTATCATAGCCTCCAGACTTTCATTGTCGTCGCCCCCGTAATCGAGGTCAGCTCAATCCCCAGCCGTCTCACCATCCCGTCCCCTATCTGGGCCCCCCTAGTCCCCCGCATACCGGCATGTGTTTTTGGGAAGGTGGCAGAGGGGAATCTTAGTGATTTGGATTGATAAGGGTAGGGAAAAGAACACCGGAAAATAGAACTAGAAATAGAAGTGACTTAAGGCTATCTTGTTCATTTATTTATTCCTTGTTTGTTTTATGTTTATGCCTTGTGGGGCACATCCTCCCAATCCTCCCTCACCCCCTCTACCTCCTCCAATCTGAATATTTCCCTTATAGGTTCTGGAGGGTCTACCTTTTCAAAAATAATGGTTCCCCCATCATCCTCTACTAACACCGCTCTGTTACCCTCATCCGACCACGTGACGGCACCCACCTTGGATGGTCTCCCTTATTAGATTGGGGACATCTTCATGTTGGTGTCTTGCGTCGAAGACGCACTCCACTTCAGATTCATCTTCCGATATTTCCTTCTCTCCCCTCGATCCCCCGGATTCCCACATTTCCTCCCCCCCCCCCCCCCCACACAGACTGTCAACCCTCTCCTCGGTTTCCTCCATTGGTATGGTGTCTTCCTCCGATATGTCTTCTATCTCCTATCAGAGGAAGTTCGCCCTCCCCCCCGAGCCCTCGCTCGGCTCCTCTTTAAATGTTTTTATTATTTCCCTCAGATATCTGGGGTCTAGCTTGGCGACTTCTCTTAGGGCCTTGTTTAGACGCCTACGCGCCTTTGCCGCCAAGCTACGTTTGTTATTATTCTTTTTTCCTTTCCTCCCCCATTTCCTGAAAATTTTAGTTGATTCCTGCTAGTTTGTTTTATTGCTATTTTTATTTTATTTTGATATTCTAATGTTCTAGTATTCTGTTGGTCTTATTCCATGGAGGGTCCGCCCCGCTCCCCCGTCACCCCGTTTACCTCTCCTTTGTGTCACTGGGTAACACCAGTGCGGTCCGACCCTCTCCAGGTGCCAACCTGCCAGTATCCCCTTCCTCTAGTTCCCTGCTACTGGTAAGCTACTGGGGCTGGGGATGTGGATAGGTACCATCCCTCATAGATATTATACAGGTTACAGTTTAGGGTTTCTAAGGTTTAAAGCCAGGTTAACTATCTACATTCTGCGTTGGAGCGGGTAGGACGGGTTTTCCCCAGCATGCAATAAGGCAACCCGTACCTTGTGGGATGATATTTTGGGAAGCCCCCTTGGTACTATCTTGTTTCCTTCCTCTTTCCCTTGTCCCTATCTATTTATTATGGTTCAGCCATGGGTTGTTAAGATTCGGCCGTAGACATAGATTGTTAGTCGGGGTTCATGGTCCCTCTGGTCATGGGCCCCTGGAAGTACTAGACGACAGCCCCGAGCATGGGACCACACCCAGAAGAGCAGATCAGAGCCTGCCAATGGCTCAAAACATGCTCGGAACGTGCCCCATGCAAGGGGCAGGGGAAACTCAGGAAACTCAGGAAGCAAAGCTACACTTCACATTGTCAGCCCCCTTACTTTCAAACTCTCTGACCTACATATAGATTAGGGTGGACCTTAGTTACTCTTGTGCAAAAATTTTTTTTTAAATTCATTTGATGCGACCCTTGCAATCTGTTCTACTCGGTAAAAAACTAATTCCCTCCAAATTTCAAGTCGATCGGACAAAGGGAAGACGTGTCGCAACGAGTTTGTTTATGCAAAAAATTTTAATTTTGCGAAAAATGAAAAAGTACACATTTTTTCAATCCCACTGGTCATTAAACACTATTTTAATGTAATATTCTTATTATATCAAAGCAAAAATTAAATTGTTTAATGAATTTGTTTAAGCAAAATTTTTAATATTTATTTTTTAAATATAAAATTTGATCTCACATTAATATAAGGAAAAGTAGAAAAAGACAGTTAAATACTTATAATTAAATATTTTATTTATAGGCCTAATTATAATAAGAGTATAAATAATTTTTAAAAATCTGTACTTAATGTTGTTTTATCAATTTTTGGGTATTTTTCCCTATAATCGGTTACAGTTTGTAATATGAATTGTTTTTCTTCTTCGTTTTTGCATAACGTTAAATTATAATCTTTCATTAATTTTACTGCTCTTTCTGCAACGTCATTCACAACTTCTAATTTTGTTATAATACCTATCGCTTCGATATAATTATTATTAGTTTCCCATAGTGCTGGATCAATTAAAAGAAAATCTGAATTTATATTGAACCGTTTGAAAAAATTATTTGATTCAGATGATACGAAATGTTGTATTTCCAAATTCGCAAGATTTTTAATTTCTATAGTCGTTGTCATGTATCTCTTATAATTATTATTATTGTTTACATTTTGTAGTGCTTGCACCATCGATCTTTTTGTTTCTACTGAAACTTTTTTATCAAAAAACGATAGCGCCGCATTCTCCGGTGACAAGTACCATAAATGGTTCACAATTTTTTTTAATGCCACATCGCTTATTTCTTCGTTAACATTTTTGTAATGAATTATATTTTTGATGAATTCTAGATCTACACGTGGCGCCATAGCAGCCATTGGGGTCAAAATCCACGGCTCAATATAAATGTTAATTAGAAATACACATGTATCTCTAATGCTACTATACTCTTCCTGGTTGAGAGGAAATTCGTTTCGAAAAATAAATATTTTTAAAGTGTATATTATTTTAGCCATCCACCTCGCATGGTGAAATGCGCCAGGCATTTTGAATGAAATGCCACCCAAAGGAATCCCCCCAAGAAAAATTATTGCTAATTCTAAAAGTTCTTTGTAGTCATCTCTTGGGTGACTCATTTTTGTGTAATTTTTAAAAATTTCGATTTTTTTTTTGTATATCATTAATATGTTTCAGAACGTAATCGTCGTGCGTACCCGGGATGTAATTATTTTTATTAATTTCAGGCCAACTATTTTGAAATTTTTTAAAAAGGTGAATATTCGGGCCTGTTATTTTCGGCATTTTTAATTGAAAGACCCCACGCAACACAATTTCGTATATGTGATGGCGACAAGGAAAATACAAAAGATCTCTTTCAATTCTTTGTTCTAGCAACACACATGCGCCCTGTAATCGTCCCGTATTTGACGAAGTCGTGTCACAGCATAAAGCTTCTACGTGGTCCGTTAAATTCCATTCTTCTAAGGTTGCAAATATCGCCAAGGCCTGATCGCTTCCACTACTGGAAGGAATCGCAGGTATCCCCAATAATTTTCGTACACCGTTGCACGAAATTACCACTGGAAGTCGCTCCACAGTTTTCTTGTCCAAAGTAGGCAACATCGCGCCATCCCAATGTACAGTTATCCCCCTGAGATTAATTTCTCCGAACATTTCCCGCAGATGTTTGGCGTGATCCGCGCGAAAATTATGGCGAAATCGCCGAAGAGAAGTGCGATTAATAATTAATTCATTTGTATTGTGACCTAAGCTCTCTGCTGTTGCCATAATAATACGAACAGCATCGCGATCGCTGATTTTGCACGCATCTAAAGCTGCAACTAACTTTGAAGAAAATGCTTGGACTTTCCCTCTTCTCCTTTTTCGGTCACTCAGCCCAGGTATATTCGAATCACCTTCAACTTCTGAGTCACTGGATACCTGCAACCCCTCAGGAACATTCCCAATGCTCGAATCTAACGGAAAATCTCCAATGCCCGAACCTAACGGTACATTCATTGTCATTTCGTCGCTGGATGACGACGAAGATTGTAGCTGCACTGTTTCTGTAATGTAAAAATAAATATACTGAATTTATTTCTAAAACGTTAGAAATATACTTAAAAGAGTTAAATTTTAAAAATATATGTTACCTTGTACAAGTGATTGTTGGCCTTGTTCTTATAGTGTTTTCGTCCGTTCTTCTCGAAGAGTTTTCCGCTTTTCTTTTTCTGCTAAAGCACGATCACTGGCACCCATTAGTCCAACTCGCCCTTTTTCCCTCTGTTTCAATAGAAATAATTTATCTTCTTCGATTTTTATCATTTCTAAAGCATTCGCATGGGCGATGTCAAATAAATCGTCCAACGAATCTTTGAATTCTTGTTCCCGCTGTATTTGGATTGCAGTTCGACGATTGACAGATTTATAATGTTCTTCATTTCTGATAAAGAGACTTCAACTTGTCAATGCTATCCGACGTCTTCTTCACTGGTATTCGTGCTTTCTCCCAAAATATTTCAGTTTCTTTTATAACTAGAGTAGCACTTGTTTTAAGGTCCAGCTTTACTTTTCTCATATTATAGAAAAGAACTCGTAACACTTGTCCGTTACTCGGCAATTTTGCACCAACAATTTGTTGTTCGTAGTAGTCCAATATAAACAATTTATCACTACTTCTTGTCTCCATTTTTGTTCACTGTCACACTAACAAATTTTGATACTTCGTGATGCGAATACCTCGAACTCTCGACGTAAAATGAGGTTTCTTTTACTAAGGGACTAAGGGACTAGGAAGCAGGTATAAAACTGGAAATAGAAGGATAGCTCTTTGGAAGGGGTACTGGGTATACCGTTGGCAGCTGCAGCGGCCAGAGCCGAGCGGTTCCCGCGCTTAGACAATACAACGACGCGACCGTTTGGCGCGCTCATAGCTCTACTCCGTAATGTGATAAACCAAAATATTGACAATATTGTTGAAACTTTCAAGTAAAATTTCTTATTATACAACCAAAAGATGATATTTTTATGTTATAACAGTAACTCTTATCATTAAAACATAAAATTTGAGTTGCATGTAAAATTAAAGGGAAATTACTGAAATTTTCAAACTTCAAACCGATTGCGACACCCTTTCCTGTTGTCCAATTGAGTTCTTCTTTTGCAGAACTTATTTTTTTTTTGGATCTGGAACAGATCTAGGGGGTCGCACAAAAAAAATTAGATGGTCGAAAAATAAGGTCCACCCTAATATAGATAGATCTGAGTGTGTATCTCTGCACCGAGGGACAAGATAAGTCTGATTATTCGTTACTTAAAGATATAATAATTCGAAAAAAGTAATATTATACTCTGGGGCATAGATTATAGAATGTGACCCAGGGTCCCTCCGATCGTGGATCTCCGGGGGTACACGCAGACAATCCCGAGCGCAGAGCCACGCCCAGAAGAGCAGAGTAGAACCTATCACGGACATAAGGTATTTCTGAACCATGCACCATACCAAGGGGAGGCTTGAAATATAGACCCGCACATTCTATCGTTGGCCCCCTTACTTTCAAACTCTCTGGCTAACGTAGAAGTAAATCTGGGTGTGTATCCTTGCTCGGGAGGACAATTTGAAGTATGTAATACCATGCACCAAGACAGGGATTATTTTTAGATGTGGCCCATGGTCCCTCTGGAAGCAGGCCCCTGGAGGTGCTGGGAGACATTCCGGACATGGAATCGCACTCAGGAGAGCAGAGTAGAGCTTTTCATTGGCTTAAGGTACTTTTTACACCTGTACTATGCAGACGGGGAGCTAAAAATTTAAAACTGTACTTTATATCATCCACCCCACTACTTTTAAGCTTTCTGACCATCATAGATGTCCATGTGGGTGTGTATTCTTGTTCAGATGGACAAACTAAGTCTGACCTTAGGTTTCTAGATTATCAGAATTGGAAGTATGCTATACCATATACTAGGACATAGATTGTTAGATGTGGCTTGTGGTTCCTCCGGAATTGGGCCCCTGGAGGCGCAAGGAGACGTTCCGGACGTGGAACCACACTCCAGAGAGCAGAATAGATCTTTTCAATGGTTTAAAGTACTTTTTGAAGCCTATATTATGCAGAGGGGAAGCCAAAAGTGCAAAACTGCACCTTATGTTATCAACCTTATCGTTTTCAAACTTTCTGACCAACATAGAGGTAGATCTGGGTGTGCATCCTTGTTCAGAGGGACGAAATAAGTTTAATTATGAGTTTTTAAATTGTAAAAATTTGGAAATATGTGGTACCATACGCTAGGACCTAGATTATAGATTATTAGTTGTGGCCCATGGTCCCTCCGGATATGGACCCCTGGATGTACAAGAAGGCAATTCTGGACGTGGAGCCTCCCCCAGAAGAACATAATAAGGTTTATCAGGGCTGAGAACCCTGCTCGAGCTCTGCCTCTTTTCTCGGGGCCACGTAAAATACCTTATCCCTGGGTAGTCGATTTAGTCGATTTAGTTGCGACATACAGCGGGGGGAGCATACGGCATGTGCCGAGGTCCCGGGCGTCACTCGGGCCATGCAGCCAATGAGTGTACAAACATTCGGAGAGCGGGTTTCCCCCAGGGCTGACCGCGCCGCCCGGTGTGACCGCATCTCTTTCCCTGCACTGCCACGGGGTCAGAGAGCCTCCCTTCAACGACCGGAGCCGAGCAGGGAGGAACGACTCGCCACCTGGTCCTTCGGACCACACCGTCTGCCCTGCGCTGCCTGGGCAGACGGGCCTCCCTCAAAGGGGAGGGAATAGCTTTGGATGGCCGCCTCCTCATGGTACGCATTAACCCACCAGGATTCTACCCCGTTTCTCGGGTGCACATCCGCTTTTTATAGGCCCGGGCCAACTTGTGGACGGACCGTACTCACGGGGGTGACCATCGACGAGGGTGGGCGATCCCTACCTAAGACGCACGCATAGGTGCGCCGGAGTCATTATGCGTTGCGCAAACCACCCCCTCCGGTCTTGACGGTACCAGCCCGTCACTAAATAAATTCGCGGTATATGGATCCGTGTCCCGACGCCGTTCTACCAGATCTCCTATCAACCCCGTAATCTCGCTTTTCCTCGTCGTCCTGAACCCAGAGTAGCCGGGTCCCCTTCACGTCCCCTCTGGAAACGCCTTTAGACTGCGCAGGCACGCGCATGACATACCTCCAGCTTGCTAGGGTGACGGTCTGTTTACCCTCATAAGGCTAGCTATCCCACCCTCCTACTCCTTCCCTCTCTCCCCGGTGTCTCAACGCCCTAGCACTCACCCCTCTCATTCCTATTTCCTGAGACTTCCCACAGCTATCCTATCTTGCAACACAGTCCCATTGTTTTCCCCACGGCCCTCCCTTCCCCGACCTACACTCTTTGATCCTAAGATTATAAACCCACTGCAAGGAGGCCCCAGAGATGCACTCCCCCCCTCCCACCCATCTCCCATTTGAGTCAAGTCTTGATCAATCCTTGTGAGATCTGGTAGCGGGGTACGGTCCAGAGAAGGGGCGGTCACCACCCGCCCCTAGCGGCACTCCGCATTCCTAAAGAGGTTTGTAAAAAAGCCGGTGTGCCGGAATCGCCTAAGTGTTAGGAACACTGGAACCATTCTTACTTTCTTACTTTTGGCACCGCTACCCTTCCGTGGTCTTGGATCGAGCTTACCTCGCCATACTGTTCTTTTCTTTCTTCCTGTTCTTATTGGCTGTCTCTCTCTCTCTCTCTCTCTCTCTCTCTCTCTCGTGTGTGTGTGTGCGTGCGTGTGCGTGTGTGTGCGTGCGTGCGTGTGCGCGTGTGCGCGCGTATGCGTGCGTGTGCGTGCGTGCGTGTGCGTGTGTGCGTGCGTGTGTGTGTGTGTGTTTCTCTGTGTGGGCCCCTGCCTCCGCCCCCCCGGGGAACCACGTCGAGAGGCAACGGTCCTCTTCGAATCGCGGCACCAGCGTCCTTCTCAGTCTATTTCCGAATCACTGACCGAGAAGGAGGCCAGCGTGTAGGTCCTCCCCTTCTGGCGGAGATGAACCTTAGGTGTATTTCCATGGGTTCACCTCCTCCAGGAAACTCGCAATCTTATCTGTACATATCTTGCTTACATCCTCTGCTCTAATAATCTCCATGCCAAGTATCCTTCTCCGGGTTTCCATTGTACGTGGACATTCACACAGAACGTGCACAGAGTCCTCCGTACTAACCTCGCATAACGAGTACATTTCTGTTTCGCTGACCATGATCCTATGTAAGTGAGCATTCAGTGGTGCATATCCACTTAGAATGCCCACCACATTCCTTGCTTCGACTCTCTCCATTCCTATCAGTTTTCTGTCCCTGTCCCTTTTTGGCTCAGGACCCATCAACAACTTCGCCGTCGCACAGTTGATCGTATCCTCCCACCTCCTTTTCCTGTTCTGATCCCTCCATACTCTGATAGCGGCCTTGAAGGCCACATCAGCTATCGGGGGGATCTCCTCGTCTATCCTGGGAGCCATGCTTGACCCTGCCCTAGCTAGTCGATCTGCCCTCTCATTATCCGCTGTCCCCTCGTGTCCTGGTACCTAATAGATGGTAATCTTAGCTCCTTTTTTCCCAAGCTCATTCAGTGCCATTCTGCATTCCAGTGCTAGCTGGGACACGTACATACTCCTGCTCAGCGCTTTGATAGCGGCCTGACTATCCGTACATACCGCTATTCTACTATTGGTTCGATTTCCTCTGGCCATCCCAATGGATTCGCTACCGCCTACAGCTCTTCTCCAGTCTCTTTCCTCCTCCTCCTCCTCGTCAATCTCTTTTCCGATGCTTCGAACACATTCTAAGATGGCAACGATTTCCGTCTGAAACACCGTCGCATACCTGCTCAACCTCTTTGTTCCCCACTTTCTCGCATCATTTTCCTTACACCATCCTGCCCCTGCCAGCCCGTCCTTCCTCTTTGATCCGTCTGTGTACCAGACCGAGTCATTCTTTCCTCGTTCCATTCCTTCCTATCATCAATCGCCACTTCGAACTCCGTGTCGAACACATACTTCTTCACTATTAAATCCCTATTAAGTCTTCATTCTATTCAGCTCATCGCCTCCTTCCTCCTCCAATATCCAACTGTGGCTCGTCTCATTACCTCCAGTCCATTGGTCCCAGCTCTGCAATCTCAGCATTGTCCTCATCGCCAGCTCCTTTACCCGTACCTCCAATGGTGGTATATCCGCTAAGATTTCCAGCGCCCTAGTGGGCGTTGACCTCATCACGCTGAATATCCTCCTAAGCGCTGCGCCCTGGACTTTGTCCAATTCATCCTTATACGTAGCCATATTCACCGTTCTCCACCAAATCCCTGCTCCAAACGTCAACCGGGGGATTACTACCGCCTCGTATACCCATTTCATTGTGGCCGGTGTCAGCCCCCAGGTCGGACCGACTGCCCTGCACATCATATTTAAATTGTTCTTGGCCCTGCGAGTCTGTTTCCAGACGTGATTTCCCCACGTTAGCGTTTCATTGATAGTGATCCCTAGATACCTCACTTCTTTTGATAACTCCAACCATCGGCCTTGGTATACAATTCCTCCGTATTCTGGTCTTCTATTCTTATTGGCTATCCTGATCAACTCCATTTTACTCGGATTTACCGATAGGCCATTATTCGCGCACCATCCCTCCAGTGCATCCAATGCTCTCTGTAACGTTATCTCCACCACCCCTATATCCTTGTTCGAGGCCATGAATACCACATCATCCGCATACGCTGACGTAGTGACACCGCATTTCTCAAGAGTGTACAACAGATCATCCACCGCCAGACTCCATAAGAGCGGCGATAGGATCCCTCCTTGCGGACATCCTCTGTTGACTACCCCTGCCGCCGTAGCCTCTCCCCTATTGGTCTGGACCTTCCTTGTGGACAACATCTGCCTGATCCATTCCATTATGGTATCACTGATTGCGAACTTCCTTAACGCATTTATGATGACCTCCGTGGGGGTTCTGTTAAACACTCCTTCGATATCCACAAAGCATGCCAGCGTCACTAGCTTTTCTTTTTTTGCTATTTCGACGTTCTTCACAAAGTGGTGAACCGCCACTTCCACTGACCTCCCCGTCCTAAATGCATGCTGGAACCGATGCAGGGGTCTTCCCTCCAGGTACACATCCTTTATGTACCTATCCACTAGTCTCTCCATTGTTTTCAGGATATTTGACAGCAAGCAAATCGGTCTAAACGACTTGGGCGTCGTGTAATCCTTCTTTCCTGGCTTCTTCACCCTGTGTAACTTAAGTACAATTTTGAGTTATTAATATCTCAAATGGACCGCGGCTCAGTGGCAAGGTCGCCCGCCTTATGCCCACGGGATCCCAAGATCCCAGGTTCGCGTCCCTAAAAAAAAAGAAGTCTTTTTCTTTTTTCCCCCCCATTCCTTCCGCTCTTCCCACCCAACTCTTTCTTCCAAGTGTTCCTGAGAGCCCACAGTTGCATTTCTACCATAGAATTGAAGACAATTGTTGCTTTGGCGGGAAACGGTGACAGGGGCCTGCCCTTCGCCAACTGTGTCTGGTTACCCTTGTCATCTTGGGGCATCGAATTTCGCGGTCAAACGGTCTCGTTTCTGGTTCGTACATTTAGCCCGTTCGCGTTTCCCTATGCTCGTGTGCTCTCGGGGGGATTCGATTTTCGCGCCCATTCCCTTATCGTTTAGAGGGCGGTCATCGCGCTTATCTTGTATCGCCGGTCAGCTGTTCCCAGGCTCGCGCCGCGGGTTCCGTATCGTCGCCGGGCGAGTGCGTGATGGATAATTTTATTTTGCCCTGACCGTTCCTGCTTGTCTCAGTGTGTTCATCGTATCTAATTGTTGTCTTTGATTGTTTCAGGTGTGATTTTACGGGTCAGCGGATCAACGTCGGGCCAAAAGAACACGACGAGAGAGAAAGACAACGCAACATTTTCCCTCTTGATACCTCTAGGTAAGCTTTTTTAGTGGGTAACCGGTGTGTGTGCGTGAATATTTTTATTCCATTCTACGTACATAGATCTATATATCGGGGATAAGGTGTTCAACTACAAGCGCGTGATACCAGGACACTGTCTTATTTCTAGGTTAGCTTTTCTCTCGGCTTAGTGAACGTGATTCTATGTGCATCCATCCGAGATGTTATCGGTGCAACGTTTTATTTCCTATCTCCACGCGTATACAATAGTGTCCTGGATCGCTCTTCGGGGACAGTCGCTCGTTTTTTCCACTAATCCGAAATCCCTTTGGGCTATTCCTAACATCTATCTCTCTTTTCTTTTTGCTAATTTGTTCTTGTTGTTTCTGTTATAGGTTCGTGAGTTTGCAGACACCGGAGAAGGACGTGCTCGCCATCCCGGACCATCGACATCCGCTCTTCTCGTTCGCTCCCTACTAAGGTAAATACTGTATCTCGATTGCTGGTTCTCTCCTCTGCGCTACTGTCCACGGCGGCGGTTACCTGCCCTACTGTCCCCTCGGATATAATCCACCTCAAATACCCTGCGAGTCAGGTGCTTGGATCTTTACCCGAAGAGGAACTCAGGGCACCCTCCGCGCCGTTTGCTCGATAGCCGACGAGAGGTTCCAGATTAACCGAGGCACAACCAGGCCAATATTAATGCAGACATTCTTTGTTTCTTTATGCATATGTAAACGAGCGACGCGGGTCCCATCCCCAGCCGACAGGTTATGGTCACCCAGGGATGAGTCCACTACGAGTCGAGGTCGAGACAAATTTCCTGAAGTGAATTGATCATGTTTTACCCTTCGATATCGAGCCGTCCATCCCGCGTCCCCATAAGCATTTCTGTTTTTTAATTCTAACCGTGTCTCTGCAAGTTGTATCTATGATTTAACTTGTATCAATAAATTACTGTGCTATTTATCCGAGTGAATTGAATTCGACCTTCTACGTGTCTCTATTTCCTTACATCGCGCCTTATCTCTATCCTATGTTTTCCCTATTTGATTTCGGCTAAACCTCCGTTCGTTCTGATCCCTGGCTTCTAGTTGTAATTTTATCGACGTTTCGTAGTGTAAGGGTCCCGTGCCTTCTTCTAGATCATGTGTCAAGTCCCACACTGTCATTCTCGGGGAATCTAATTTTCGCTTATAATTTGTAACTTTTAATACTTTAACTACATCTGTCAGATTTTCTGCTTTCGTCACGGATCATGTGGAGTCTAGATGACTGGACTCTGTTCTTCCGGGTTTCGTGATTTCGCCGACCGGTGACGTTCTTTTGAATATTCGGTACGAATGCTATAATTTTCGCGTTCGCGTTGTAATTTCCCTAATTGTTGTTTCTATATGTTCGTTCTTATTCTTGCCTAAGAGTTCCCGGTCTCATAAAGTCTCGTTGTCTTTCTACTTTTATGTGTAGTTGTTATCATCTTGATTACTTGCTTATCTACAACGAGCGTCTGTCCCGAACTACTTACGATCTGCTACTATTTCTTTATCACCTAACTAATTGATTGATTAATTACGGATCCTACCTTGCTTCAGTGGATTCGCTAATGCGGATGGTCACATTTCCCCTGCCTCGTTCACTTTTTGTCGTTCGTCTTAACCCGAGTGTTTTACGTAAAAGAAATGTTCCGCTCACGTCGCTATACTTTTAGTTACTCATCATAAACGCTAAGGCATACCAACGCCTCTAGCAGCCTCATGGGCACCTCCGGAAGAGTAGCTGGTTAACGCGCCCGTACGTGCAACACAGATGTGGGTGTTCTTGCGCTTACGTGCCGTCATACGCAGGCAGGTAGGAGAAACCTTGTCACCAAAATTCCGGCCAGAGTATTTCCCGCCAAATCTAGCCCCTTTCCCAGAAAAGACGCGCTAAGGGCGCAGGGAAGACGCAGCGCGATTTGTCCTACAGAAATTGCCCAATTGGTTGACACCGACAACGTTAGCCAACCGGGTCAATGCAGCTACCGCCAGACTACCGAAGAAATTGCACGAGTCCGGCAATCAGTCAAAAAAAAGGTCTTGACCAACAAGTTATACAGAAAAGATGATACGTGTTCGTATTTGACTCACACGAACAACACTTTCACTCACAATTCATCGTTTTACTTGTTAATCTATTTGCTTGTTTGTAATATTATTGTAATAATAGAGTGAACTGTCAATGTCGGTCGAATATAGGTGACGTGTTTTGTTTTCGCTCCGTGATTTTGCTGTCTATTACCTGGTTAATCTAGTGCTTTCGTCTTATTTTTGTGATCAATGTGTTCGGCCCTGTGCCTGCAACTTGTTTCCGTACAGTCTGGACCTGTGCCTTGTCCATTGCGCGTATATTCTCTACTTTTTGGTGCTTCGTTTGTTCAACTCGTAACGGCCTTGTGCAGTTGATTGTTTCCATCAGGTCTTACGTAATTCCTGACTTCAGCCGTGTTCACGCGTGTGCGTGTATTATTTACTTACCGTACAGGTACACATAACTCCATCTATCATTTACTATGTCAACCAAGAAGATGTGTTTAGGATGCTCTTCCCAGGTAGCCAAACCTGTGACATGTGGCACTTGTGGAATAATATCTCATCCTGGTTCATCGTGTTTGAAACGCTGTAATCATCCCTGGCGTATTGGTAAACTACTGGACTGCGCTGACACCAGTGATGATGATTCTACTCAATCTGGCATCCCCGCATCTATAAGTGATGCGCTCTACGATAAACTCCAAAATTTATTCACGACGGAGCTCGCAAAAATTCATAGCACTATCTTGACATTGCAAACAAATTTTAACGGTCTAGCAACTACGCTGACAAATCTAACCACCAGGATAGCTAACCTCGAAGCAGTGAGCTCTTCTACGGCCCTACACGAAGAAGACATTATTGATGAGATTAATGAGAGAGTCAGGCGTTCGCATAATATTATTCTCTTCAATCTTGCCGAAGCAGACCAATCATCTGACACTGCTTCTGTGAAGAGCATTCTCCGTTCGATTCATTCTGACTTGGCATGGGACGACGTTAAAATCAAAAGACTGGGTAGCCTTAACGTTGAACGGAAACCTCGTCCTACATGTGTTACTTTCTCATCTCCTGCCATCCCTCGCACAATTTTGATGAACAAGTCGAAGTACCAAGGCCCGGTGAAAATTGTCCAGGATCAGACAATAAAACAACGTACATTTCTAAATAATTTACGTAAAGAGCTAAGTGAGGCGAATGACCCCAACAAAACTATTCGCTACGTTCGTGGTATACCTAGAATCATTTCTGTAAATCGCTCCTCAAAAAACGGGTCAGTTGTCCCTTAGTGTACTACCAGAACGTTCGTGGTCTCCGTACCAAACTACATGCATTGCAGCGTGAAATTACATGTACTTTAAACGTTTTTGACATAATAATCTTCGTGGAAACATGGCTAAATAGTGACATTGCAACTGAGGAGCTCGGATTTGCTGGCTATGATGTCTATCGCAATGATCGTTCCAGTTTATCCAGCAACTTTTCCAGAGGTGGAGGCGTCCTGATCGCGGTAAAGAAGTCGCTCTCTCATGCAGTCATCCAGGTGGACCTTCCGAAAATTGAACAGCTTTTTATTCGCGTCCGCATGGGCTCATCAACCTCTATTTTTTCGACTGTTTATTTCCCACCTGCATCATCCTCATCCCTAGTTACGGATTATTGCAACAAAGTCTCAGAAATTTTTGACTCATACACCAGTTCTCATATATACCTGTTTGGAGATTTTAATCTGCCGCACGCCGCATGGATTGACAACGGTTGTTTATGTTATATGCGTCCTGGAATTAGTTTGAATGAACAAGCGTCAATTGAATCACTATTATACAACTTTAATTATTGTAATCTATACCAGAAAAATACTATTCCTAACCATTGCGGATCTATGCTTGATCTCATTTTTACGGACGATGTTAATCTAAAAGTTGAGGCCTCTTTGGAAGCGCTTCTTGTTTGTGACAAATATCACCCACCTCTTAACGCTCGTATTACTTCTACACCCGTCGTCCATTTATTAGATGCTCCTAGCTTTCGTTACGACTTTAAAAGAGGTGACTATCACAGTGTTCGTCAATACTTAAACTTAGTTCCTTGGGATGATATTTTAACAGGCTTGGATGCTGATAATGCGGTACAACTACTCTATTCACACGTGTTCGCGGCTATTGATGCGTATATACCTAAATCTGTCGTTAGATGCTCTAGTCACCCCAAATGGTTTTCCCCGCTACTTAAAAGACTAATTGTTGCAAAGAAGCGTGTTCATACAATTTATAAGCGATCCAATTCTTTCACTGATTATCTACACTTCTCCTCGCTGCGTTGTCAATGTAAAGCACTTGCCAAGAAATGCTACACTCAGTTTATACATAATACGGAAGAATTGTTGCGTAATAATCCTAAACATTTCTGGAATTTTATAAATAGCAAGCGTCAAACTAATAGGATACCGAACGTTATGCACTCCAGCGGTACCAGTGCATGTTCTGCTGGAACCATAGCCGATCTTTTTGCCAAATATTTCGGCTCTGTTTTCTCTTCTCACGATGAGGAATCGCTATGCTTCACAGCTGGTAATCATTTTTGTGTTCCAGAACTGTCTATTGATATAAGCGAAATTTTCACTAAACTTAGTAAACTAGATGTCAACATTGGCCCGGGGATAGATGGTATACCTGCTCTATTCTTTAAATCTTGCAGTTTTATAATATCCCGCCCATTGTGGATAATATTTAACTGCTCCTTGACTACAGGTAAATTTCCAACTGTATGGAAAACCAGCTCAATAACTCCTGTTTTCAAGTCTGGCGATTCCTCGGACGTCCAGAACTACCGGCCGATTTGCGTTATGGATGTGCTTCCAAAAATCTTCGAGAGCATAATTGTAGACAAATTGGGACCGTTATTACAGAACATTATTTGTGATGAACAGCATGGTTTTATGCCGGGTCGCTCAACGGTATCTAATCTATCCGTTTACTGTAATTTTGTAGCCTCTGCGCTGGAGTCTAATCATCAAGTTGATACGATATACACTGACTTTAGGAAAGCATTTGATACTGTCGATCATAGTATCCTAGTATCTAAACTATCTGCTATTGGTTTTCACGGGAACAGCCTTTTATGGTTTCAAGATTATCTATCTAATAGAACGCAAATTGTAAAAGTCGTGAATTCGTACTCATCGCCAATTAAGGTTACGTCTGGAATCCCTCAAGGCTCTCATCTAGGCCCTCTGTTGTTTATATTGTTTATTAATGATCTCGCTGACATTTTTTCAGACTGTCACTTTTTGTTGTACGCGGACGATTTAAAACTATTTAAAAGAATATCTACCATTGCCGACTGTAATCTTTTACAAACAGATCTGTTAAAATTTGATGCCTGGTGTAAGCGAAATAATATGTCCTTAAACGCTGCGAAATGTTATGTCATGCGATCATCTAGGAAAAGGTGTCCGATATCCTTCGAGTATAAGCTGAATGATTCAGTGCTTACTCACGTCTCCGAAATTTCAGATTTGGGGGTCTGCTTTACCTCTCTACTCAACTTCTCCAATCACTACCGTAATGTCGTTAAGGATGCCGGGAGGATGTTAGGTTTTGTTATGCGTAATACAGCCGATTTCAGGAGTCTACGTTCCCTCAAACTTTTGTATTTTACGCTTGTCAGATCACGACTTGAATACGCCTCTACTATTTGGTCACCCCATCATTCCAAATATATTTATCTCTTAGAGAAGATACAACATAGATTCCTGAGATACGCTGCATATAAAACTGGTCAGTCTATGTCGAGACACGATCATAACTATGTACCACTCTTGCAATCTCTTAATATTCCTACTTTACAAGACCGTAGAATTGTAACTGACTTACTGTTTATACACAAGATCGTCAATGGTCTAGTTAACTCTCCACAAATATTGAGTACTATAAATTTTTATATTCCGTCAAGGCTGTTCAGAGATGCAAGACTGTTTTATACCACCTCTTCTAAGACGAATTTTGGCTACTCTGATCCGATAAATCGTATTTGTGAAGTAGCTAATAAGTTTACCAGTTCTTTTGATATTTTCGCTATATCTCATTCCGCACTCAAACGTCGCCTGAATGTTCTACAAAATGTTCTGTAATATCCATCAGCTGTTCCCCTACTTTGCTCTGTTCTTTACTAGTGCGATTACTCTGCGTACCGGAGCTTACTAGACATATTATTTTATGTAGCCTGTGTCACCTGTCTTAATGTTTTTTCTTTTCTCTTTTTGTTTTACCTATGCCACCTCATACTCTTGTACACTAAAGGGAATCCTTTCCCGTTTACGAACAACAATAAAATAAAAATAAAAAATATTATCAAATACCTACAGCTTTCTTCGTTATTTCTTGTTCAAGTCTTGCATTCAATTTATTAGCCCTAACACGGTAACGCGTCTATAGAGTATCCGAATATTCCGGTGTCGGTATAAATCGAGACGGAGCCTTACAACCTCCTTTGACTCGAAAGCATCACAATGAACACAAACACTACGTTTTTGTGCCGCTGCAGTGGTGTTATCCATTAATTCATTGTTCCAGAAAATTAAGTACTGATAGTGTTTACCTTACCGTCTGAGCATTGAGTATGCATTCCCTATAGATTTGGTGACGATGTTGGGAAGAGAACGATGCCCTCCAGTTGGGGAATTACGCACGACAGTTATCACAAAATTGTTACCATTAGAAATTATATAATGTCGTTTAGTTTTATTCAGTCAACATTACAACAATTTTTTCACTAGTATTAATTGTTCTAGTTGCGTACGAAACACTATTGCTGATTATGACGCTGATGATAGAACAGTAAAATATGAGACGGCGGCCTTCGTGAACTGAAAGAAAAGGATAAAGCCGCTGCAGTCTTCAATATTTTAAACAGAAAGCGAGAGCATAAAACTCGTATCTGAATTATGAAAATGTACAAGAAATATAACATCTTTGTGAAACTCACAACATATTACATAATAGACTTTGTTTCACATTTTTCTGGTCTATTCATTTGTACGAAGCTGTTAAGTACGTACCTTCAGTAACGTTTCCATGTTCAAGGTTGTCATTTTTAACGCGTACAACCGACACGGCAATAGTGTGTTCAAAATTAAAAACTGGTACACAGCTCGTGACTTGTGGAGACATATGTACCACATGCACTCCAATCTAGAAATGCACGAAAAGTAAAAGGAAAGGATTATAACTGTTGACAATTCTAAATCTCATCAAAACAAATGAAGAGATTTTAATGTGCGAATGTGAGTGAATAAGAGCGATTCACTTGCAACTATACTTGAATTTATTTTAGAAGGAACCCATTTCCCGCATGTGGAATGAGCTCATTGGCTCCGAGGGAGCGTTTTTTGGTGTATAGCCAATAGTAGCTTGTTTCGGTACCAATGAGCGCCAACATGCGCAGAACAGGTCTGAACTTGTCGGCGGCAGGTTCCTTCTAAAATGACCTCAAGTATACAGGTGTATGAGAACCCAAAAATTTCAGTCCAGGTAGTAAAGAGAATTTTTCTCGGGATCTGGACGGATTCCCGAAGAACGTCCGGGATTGCCGAAAGTGTCGGGATTCGTATTGTTGCGACCACCCTATGAATAGGAATCCATGGTTGGCTGGTGCTCGCGACCGCGACAAGAAGGCAAGGGAGAAGAAGGCGATCGGATGAATGGCCTGTCAAGTTGTCACTCGAAAGCTAGACGCCATCGCGAATAGACGGATTGAGATTACCACACTGCTCTACATTAGAGATTACCTTCCGTTTACTGCTATTGTTCATGTTATATTCCTGCTATCTTATATTAATGTCTTGTTATGGCAAACCGAGCCAACCCTGTTACCCAAAAATATAACAGTATTATTAGGACTGACTGGTGTCTGTCCTTCGGAAAATCAACAATGTCTCTACTCTTTTTCTTACGATGCGTTGAATGTATGATGTCGTATTCATTAAATCTAGTCTCAAAACGGCAATCGGGTCTTCAGAATTTTCGGGAATCCCAACACTGTCGGAAGCCCCGACTCTGTCGAGAATCCCAGACATTCTCGGGAATCCCGAAATTTTCGGGGACCCGACTCGATGTCTTCCCGACCCGTCATGACCTCGGGTTCCCGACATTTTCGGGTTCTCGCACATCTCTACTTGCAACATGTACAATATATTGTGTTCTTACGAGTCATAATAGACCTGCTCGCTGAAATTCGATAGTCTTTGCCCGGGAATGTGGATAAAAATTAGATGAAAATACTGTCCTAGCATCCAGACTAACAGCCTCAACACATCGGATATACTTCCATCAGCCAATTTCAATAAAGTCTAAAAAAATTCGAATAATCTTGAAATCCTTAAACTGATAAATGCAAATTAGCGTTCCTTGTCTTAATTAGACATTCGCGGAATGTACGTAAATGTACAATTCATTTAAGTTCCTAATTAATTTAATACAGGTACGTTGCACTAACATTATAACGGTGCAATAACGATTTCCAGAGACAAATTGTATGTTTAATTGTTGATAGATGAAATAAAACGAGCATGAATGATGGTGAACTCTTACTTGTACTCCTGTTACACTTAGGGTTAAGATGTTCAAGATTACTTGAATAAATAGTGCGACTGAGAATGCTGATTGTAGGATTTGCGTGTACCTGAACAGAAATACGGAGTGTTAATTGTTAGATGTTTCTTCCTTCTTTGTACTCTCGCGAGAGTAGTGCTGGGGGTTCGGGTGACCGATATAACTGACATTTTGAATATAAGTAGTTGGTAGAACAATGTTAGAACAATATGTCGTTCTAGATTACGTCACGGAATCTGACTCTAATTGTCCTAAATGTTGGATTACGTTAGTATCTTGAACACTAATCAAAGACAGACAGGGCAAGGTTTAGGAAATTGCTTTTCATAATATGAACCAAGGTCGTTAATACAGTACTTAGTGAAGTAGAAATATTTACTTATTGTTAGATGAAAAATATTTAACATGGGTAGCAAATTCTGTACAGTACATTCTATCATCCTACAGGAGCTAATTATAAAATGAGAGTCACAATTTGGAATTATTCATTATAAGTCAAACGGGGTATCTCTTGGAGAAGAAATATTTCTCGCGGTCTACCCTCCGTGTCTACCTTTGGGAGCATCCATCATCCACTATACAGCATTGACAATTTGACATGTCGCGCAGTGACATACTCATACTAATGATGGAATGTCGTGTAGCGATACACTTACAGTATAGCTCTTTGATGTTCACGAACACATAATACAAGTTTCTTGTATATTAGTTCTTGTGCGTCCACAAACTTTTCATATTCGGTTTTCGATTTATCAGCCTCGGTTGTCGGTATATTTTTGCCCAAAATGTGCACCGTTTTTAGCTTATGCCTATAAAGGAAATGTACACGTTTGTTCTGCGTTTCATATAATTAGACTGATAAGTATTGCCCGCGCATGCGGGTGTGTTAGGGCGGGTCTTATTTATACGTGTCAATTTTTTTTATATTTCTTTGCTTTCACCCCCTAGAACGATTCAATTTCATAAAAAAAATGATCCCTGTAAAAGATGATTGCGTTCGGACAACAGGAAAGGGTGCCGACCAGGTTTTAATGTTTAGAATTCATCAATGTTTCGGGAGTTTTTAAAGAATTTCTCAAAAATGGGCAGCCCTATCGAAATTTTGTTCAAATAATATTAAAAGAGCATTCAATTTTCTACCATTTCTGTGTATATATTTTCCATTGTATATATATTTTCCATTTTCTGTGTATATATTTTACCATTTTTTTGGTTGGGGTTACAATTCCTTACGAAAAATCTTTTAACACATTTATCATTATCATTATTTTTATTCTTGTCGTTATTTAGAATCACATGATAGTTTTTCATCGAAGAATGCAAGTGCTACAGCTTGTGGACTTCAATACCACAGGTGATTTTTAAATTGATTAATTGCTACACTAGATATACGGGGACCGACAATATTATAATGTGATAAATACTTTAATAATTTCACATTTGAATTTGGTGCTTCAGCAGGAACGGGAGCTCTAATCCAAGATTTTGCGTATACTTTAACTTTGACGACGATTTGACCTTCTCTGTAGTCAATTGAAATTCGGATCGAAAAAGAAATATTTTTTAGTAATATATGGCCTTTGCCATCCACCTCGCGTGGTGCATTAACTGTAAAAACTCTTTGTAATCATCGCGTGGTTGATACAATTCTAAATTATTTCTTGCGAACAGAAGCATTTCTGCTATACCATCAATCAGCACCTCTTTAATGCCTTTTATTATCAGATCAGATTTAAATTTTTTTACATTAATTTTTGGCCAAGCTATTTGAAAACGTGTAAAAAGAGGTACGATGGAACCGACCGATGACGACATTTTTAGTTCAAAACCGCTTCGTAAAATTATTTCAAAGATGTGATACCGACAGGGTAAAAATGATACCTAGGGCGGTATTCATAAACGTGTCTTAAGATTAAGATCGTCTTAAGCAATTGCTTAATCGGGTGCAAATACCTCCTGAATTTCTGGGACCCGGGTAACAGCCGAGCGCGGGACCGTTTACGTTGCTAACCACAACATGGGTTGCGGGAGAACTGCATGAGTGTGCAGCCGTCCTAACACTCGCACACTCATGCAGTTCTCTCACAAATCTCGCAACGGGTAGCAATGGAACAGTCCCGCGCTCGGCTGTTGCCCGGGTCCCAGAAATTCAGGAGGTATTTGCACCCGATGGGGCAGGCCTGGCTTAGGGGGGTAGACACGTCACGTGGTCTGGCCGATTCGGCAGGTCGGTATTACAGCAGGTTTTTTCTGCACTGAAATGGTATTACCCATAGATACGCCGCTGCCTGATGCACGCGAGAGGGAGCTGTTTGCTATTTCCGTATTCTATTCTGAATAAGGAAAGAAATTCTCAGCTGTTGCGTTGTACTTATAAAAATTTAAACGGAAAGTCGGCTGGTACTGCAAACGTAGAAAATTCATTGTACATTTCAATTACTTGAAATGTGCTTATATTACAATATTCTACGTTAGCAGTAAGGAATTATAAGTGTCCCCAGAAAATGAAGTTTGTTAGGTTAGACATTTTTCATTAGCAAAACATTGAGACAGAACAGGAAATACACTTATAACATATATGAAGCAGTTATGAACAAATATTATACATAAAATTGTGTTGGATGTTGAATTGGGCTAGTAAAAATGCGCAGGCCGGATGCGCGTGATTATTATGTGGTCCCCTCCTCGAAGTGACAGAAAATATAACGTATGTATATGCTATATAACAACAAATGTTTAGTGGCTATTTCGTTCTTTTACGCTACATTTGTGAACTTTTTATCATCCTTCCAAAACATTATTATTACGTCGCAACAGTATCTTAAGGAATTCGGGTATTGCGCATAGGTTATATTTTCCGTCACTTTGTGGACAGAAAATCTGGTCCTCCAAGAGACAGAAAATCCGCTCCTCGAAGTGACAGAAAACATAACCTATACTCAATACCTGATTTCCTAAAGACACTGTTGCGGCGTAATAATAATGTTTCGGAAGGATGATAAAACATTCACGAATGTAAAGCAAAAGAACGAAATAGACGCTAAACATTTATTTTCATATAGCATATACATAGGTTATACTTTCTGTCACTTCGAGGAGCCGACCACATAATAATCACGCGCATCCAGCGTGCGCATTTTCAGTAGCGGATTTCATGAACGAATTCTGAACTGGATGTATTATGAAACACAATGTTTACGGGGTTTATTACTATTTTATTTGTAAAAGATGCTTCAATTCTTTTAATGTTCCTGTCCATATAACCGTTGGCTATTAACAAATAATATAAAAAAAAGTATTAAAAAATATTGGGAAATACCGATGTTATGAAATTTTTTCAAAGGATAGAATAATGATTACACGGGAGTACACACGACTGAACTATATTGTTACATAGAGCAATATCGGTTACAAAACAGTTCGGTACAAGACAGTCTTCTGGTCGTCGTCCAGATTGTCCTCTCGAACGGGGCCGACCTTCTTCTATCTTCAGCTACGAGCACCAGCAGGTTATGCACGGGCCTATAACCGGTGCTCGCAACACTGCTCTCCCCTCTGGAAGAGCGGACGTCTCGGCCGCATTGAATCCTCTTCGGAATCTTCGTACCCCTGCCTGAAGAAGTGGTCGTGCAGCCCCGTGGCTTCTTCAGACATCCGCCTCGGCATTTGCCTTCTCGCTCAGGGGAAAACCACGGAAAAACCCTGAGCAAGGCGTGGGTATAACGGGACTTCTCGATCTGCCACGACGAAACGCTCCAACTTCTGGTCCCGCGACGTCTCTGGAACTCTGCAGCTTCCTGTCCCACGACGTCTCTGGAACCCTGCGGCTCTTGGTCCCACGACGAAATCCACGGGGAGCTCCGGGCGCGTTCCTCTTCCGTGTGTCCCACGACGAAATCCACAGAGAGCTCCGGGTCCAGCAGTCAGGCACGGGTACCGCGGGGCCTCGACGAAACGCCCCTGGTCCTTGTCCCGCGACGTCCCTGGAACTCCACTCTGGAACGTCCCACGTCGACTCCAACGCTCCGACGCTGCATCCTCCTTCGTGCAGCCTCCGGAACCCCGTGCAGACTCCAGCGCTGCCTCGTTTGCAGGCAGCCTCCTCCAGAAGGACGTCCAACGACGTCGCCACTGCTTCGACGACGTTCCCTCCTCCTCGTCGAATCCTTGGTCGCGGTCGACCCTCTCCCCCAGGGACTCATCCTCGATGTCCTTCCGGTGGCCGTACAAGCTTGAGACATCAATCCCTTCGCGGCTCCGGATTCCATGCAAAAGAGACGGAGAAGCATTAACATTTACTTTCATTTGAGAAAATCCGTTGGAGCTGAAAGAACCGGGAAGATGGAAAGGCGAGACGGAACCGATAACAGGGGATCACAGCCCATGAGCATGTTATCGGCCCGTTCCCCGATCAATCTGCCCAGCACCCCAGCTCGTCTGCATTTTCTTTCTTCTGGGCTTCTTGTCCTCTTCTCCCTCTCTCAGGCCTTGGCTTTGAGATGGCCCCATTCCTCTTCGTGGCTTCTGGTGCTGACCCAGGGGACCGTCCTGTGCGTCCTGTTAACGCTCCCGTCTCCGCGACATCTCCTCCAGCCGATCCAAGCAGTCGCACCGCTTGTCCGACTGGTGGTTGGAGATGCCATTTCCCGGATGCTGTCCACCCTGTCGACGCGGACCTCTTGGTTTGCACAAACCGGGGAAGAGCCAAGATCCACGCCAACAGGGCTAGAGAAGCGGTTCCACGTATGTCCGCGCTCCACTGCGGACTGCTACTCTGTCGGAGCACAGCCGGGGAATTCGGTAACGCATATCCAGGCCGCGGTGGCAGTCCCCCGACACCTTGTCCCTCGTCGTGGGGTTTCGTGCTCTCTGAAACACTTTAAAGAAACAGAGGGCTGGGCTACGAAGGTAGCCTCCGCAGCCCAGTCCAATAGATTAGCTTAGACTAATCTTCAGACTCTTCGCTCCCGAACTCCCTTCATCGCAGCTCAGTAACTCTGCGCACGCCAGGCGCCTCCACATTGCTTATTCGCCAGCTCTTCATATGCGCTGGATGCACTCGCCGGTGCATTAGTGACTTTGGATTGAAATTGCTCATTCGCCAGCTTTTCATATGCGCTGGATGCACTCGCTGGTGCAACAGTGACTTTGAATTGTAATTGGTTGATTCGACAGCTCTTCATATGCGCTGAATGCACTCGCCCGTCCTATTGCGATGTTTTCATCCATCGATTTGTGTACTTTCTTGTGTACTCGTACCTGCTCCTCCTGTTTTTATGTACGGAGGTTTTCTAATCGGCTGTTGTCGATTGTATCGACTATCTATAATTTCTGGCAACATGCAGTCCTCATAGAACTTCTTCAGTTTTTCCTCCATCTCTGTTGCAGAATCGATCATCTCTCGAAACTGTTGTAACTTTCATTCCTTTTGGCGTCCATAAACAAAAATAGGCCCGTTGCCTTTTCGTTATGTGCAATTGTCCTTGCACTTGATAATAGTAATGATGATTCTTATTCATTTCATTACCCTTGTAAATACGCCTAATATTATCAAGTTGCTTTATTGCTTCAGCAGGTGATAAATCCTTGGCCGATTCAGAACACTTTACTTCGACGATTTTATCATGGTCCACGAGGCCGTCAGGAGTTGCACCTAAGTGAGGCACAGTGTCATCGATGAAGAGGCCACACGGTAGAATATGCATTCCTAATTCTTCTTGCATTTGTTTCAAGGCGTTTGCCTCATTTTCCCTTCCGTATTGGAGAGAATGTAAATTGTGGAGTTGCGGGTACATTATACTCTTCACAGTATTTGCCCGTGGTGTAGTCTTTCGTAATAGGCATACCTTGCCGAAATTGGATGCAGTTAATAATTTCTTTCTATAACCAATCCATTGTTCGCTATTCGCCTGATCGCGAGTTTCCACTTGGATCTCGTCTCGCCTCGTTTGCCAGTGAAGGAGTATATCCGCGTGCCTTTTACACTCGGAAGAGTATACTGTCTCTTCCATATCTGGTTTTGCCGCGTTGGGGCCGTAATCCTGGTCGCACGATTGTTTGTTATTTCGAAAGGAGGATGCTTTCGCTTCTTTTTTATACTCCCTTGCTTTTTCTGCTGCGCGCTTCCGACGTCCTTCCAGCTTTCTTACCATGGTTGGCGGCTCTTATTCATTGCCGTACTCAATCTGCTGAACGCCTCTTTTGTGTTATATTGGACGACTGCAGCGGAGACTCTACCCTGGTACGAGCTTCCTCGTCCAAAGTTTATCCTTTTGCCTCCGATGAATTTAGCAATTATGTTATTAAAACCTTCAACAGCATTGTTATTTAGACCGCGCAGCAAACTGTAAGCTTTAACGAAAAGTTGCTGCATCGCTTCTTCGATATTTTCATAAATACCAGCTTCTCTTAGTTGTGGATCGTAGTCTACTCTGTTCACTGTCTACTAGTCCACACCGCCGTAAATAGAACAAAACGTTCACATACGATTCGTACACTGAGTTTTGTTCATGTTTGCGGCGGTGTGGACACGGCAAGATCAGACGAAACCGTTCGCGAACAATGTTTTTGTTCGTGTTCGCCTTGGTGTAAACGCGGCATTAGACAACGCGATTCCCTCGCTACGCAAACCGAAGGACATGCACTTTTGACCCGTTTTCTTTTCACACGCACACATCTGCACAACCGTCTCCGCTACTCGCAAGCGAAGGCAGCCGCAAGGAGACATGTTTGCGCTGCGATACGCGGCTGTGTGTGTATGCAGGCACGCGTGCACTTGACCGCGTGTGAAAAGAATACTTTTCGCATTTCAATTCTGGGTCATTCAACGCGAAATCGGACACTTTTCGGAGTACCATTTGGGACTTTTGTGAAACTTGCATATATTGTGGTCTTCAGTGATACATAAACGTATTTCAAAGGATTTTTCAAAATTTTCAATATCATGGAAATTTACTTTTTTTCATTAAATTATAACTGTTGAACTAAGAGAAAGGTAAGAATGAGCTTTTGGGTGCTTACACCAGGGAAGTAAGAGTACCTAATAAAAATGATGTCACTTAAAAAAATTTTTTATACCATTTATTCTGCGATTGTTTTAAACAAATGCAATTTTATACCAGCAGGGCGCTATTTCAAAATTTGAAAAAAATTGAGGATACAGCCCTACTTGTGCTCTTTGCAGAAACGTTTCCAGAAACGCGGATACTTTAAAATTGGTCGCATGAAAATTAATTGAATGTGACGCTGCATCGCCCAATACCGTCTGGACTAGCTAAGCCGCGCGGTACTAGCAGCAGCCAAGTGGGTATATCTGATATTGTTATATAGGGTTCTCACGAATGGTAAGTATTTGATAAAAACTGAAAGAGGAAAACTTTTAATATTTTTTATATCCAACATAATACGGTATGTCATCTTTTGGTGTTCGCGATATTTTCCGTGAACCGAAGGTGACCTTCAGTTTTTTAAATGGAATGCTACATATTTCATTACCCGATATATGAAAGTGTATAAATCTCAAGACAAATTCAACCATATGGTGTACTATGACTTTCAAGGCCACGCAAGGTTAGGAATGAAAGAAATAGATGATAGATATTGTAGCACGCACGGCTCAGTCTGTCGAGCGGGTGCTGGGCGGCGCAGCATCACATTCAATTAATTTGCATGCGACTAATTTTAAAGTGTTCGCGTTTCTGAAAACGTGATCATAAAGAACACAAGTAGGGCTGTATCCTCATTTTTTTCAAATTTTTAAATAATGCCCTGCTAGTATAAAATTGCATTTGTTTAAAACAATTGCAGTATAAACGGTTTAATTTTTTTTTTTAAGTGACAATTTTTATTAGGTACTCTTACTTCCCCAGCGTAAGCACTCAAAAGCTCATTCTTACCTGTCTCTTTCTTGAACAGTTATAATTTAATGAAAAAAAGTCAATTTCCACGATCTTGAAAATTTTGTAATTCGCGTGGAATGTCCCTCCTTGAAAGTCTATAATACTGTAGAGAAAGAGAGAGAGAGAGAGAGAGAGTTGGTAATAATATAATTAAAATGGTACAACATTGTGTAAGACACACAGGACCATATTTCTAATAAATTATAACTTGAAGGAATAAAAATATTTCCAAACAAACATTTTGCCCTTTTGCACACTCAGACAATACGACGCAGAAAGGATAGGCCGGCAATGCAAATCATTATCCTATTTTTAACGTTGCACCTCCTACAATTCAACGAGGGGCTGCAGGGTGATATTTCGTTTTATGGAACGTTGTAAAATAACGACGAAACGAAGGGTCCGAGAAACACGTGTCGTTTGCCTTTCGCGAAGTAAACCCTACTTGACCGCGCCGGTGTTGGAGATCCGTCTGGTTCTCGTCAACGAGCACGAGCATCACCCTGTCTCTTTAGATAGCTTTTTGAAAGCGTGGGACTGACCTCGACTTTCGTTACCCGCGCACAAGGCGAGTCGATGGGGGCGCGAAGCGTTGTTTTCGGTTTTTCGGCAAGGGCTGCCTGCCTGTAGCCCAGATGGGCAAAATTTTTGCCTGCATGGCCATTGGAGTCAGTTGGATTTTAGCTTGAGTAAAAAAAATACAATTACTTTTCTTACGCCCGGATAGATGTTTGTGGTACTCAGGAATGTATGAAAAATTTCACGATCGATATGCCAGGAAACGGGACCGAACGTTCTACGGGGACGGAGACGTTATTCTTCATTGATCATTCAATGTGATCAAGATCTCGGTTACGTTTGTTTATTTCAGATAAAGTCAACCCTACACATCGGTGGGGATACCGATTACACATTACCCGGACTAAATCCTCAAATAGATACATAGCGAGAAATCGAAATACAGTATTGTCTCCGTATGTACCCGCTGATCGGGACCGGCGTTGGGCACTCAGAGAGGACAGATCCCTAATTCCGAGTGTTCGTTTCTCACTTGTTTCTGGCCGAAGGGGGAGCGAGATGGAACGCTTTGCATGCGCGGCGGACGTACGCGAACGTGTCTCGCTCGCTTTCGTTCCATCTCCCTCTCGCCTTCGCCGGACAAGAGTGAGACAGAAGTGGTGGGGATAGCGACAAGTTCACAACGCGTACACCAAATCGGACACATAGGGAGACAATACTGTACCAGCCTGTGACACCTCAATAAAAGAATATACCGTTCTATTACAAAAAACTAACTTGACCTTGACATCGTTTCCAGTAACTCATTCATAAAAAAAAAACGTTTGTACCATTATGTCCGATGGAACAGATACTAAACAGGAATATGTATATTAAATAATTTTCACTTATTGGAGTAGTTGGTAAGTAATAAAAGACGTTCCTCGATTCGAAATTGAATTTGTGCGATATAGGTATAGGTATTCAGCGAACAGCATTCTCCGCTTCTCGCGGTTACTTTGTCGCTGTCAATGGGTCGTAAAAGAGAAGGATAGAACGGGGGTCGTAGCAGCCGAGAAATAAAGCCAGCGTCTCAGTCTGCTAATACAGAGACACAGCGTTATTTAGCGGAGGGGGAACACCTACAGGAGCGGTGGTAACGGACGCGTGATGATGATCGCTGACGCACACATTACCACAACACAGCGGTTCGAACGCCGAAAACGCGATTAAAAATCCTCCGTTCACATTTCACGCTTTATCATTATGAAGATGGTCATTCCAGGGATTTTTGGGGTCGCAGAAGCTGATTCCGAGGTCAAAATTGTTATTACCGTACTGTCTGATTTGATTGTGTTATTTGCAGTTAATTATGGCATCAACTTTTGAAAAATTAACACAGATAGCGTTTTTATGATAGTAAAAGCTATTGAGCACGCGGAAACTGGAAAGTCAATAATGTGTAAAAATTCACACTTCAGATATTGAAACTGCTTTCATTTATCTATATAAGATGAAATTGTGCATTCATTCTATGTTACTGAAATATATAAAAAGTTATAAATCACTGAAATATAAGAAATTATGCGATGGTCGTTTTTAATCGCATGTTACATTTCCTGGAATTTTCCCTGGAATGACCATCTTCTTAATGATAAAGCGTGAAATGTGAAGGTGTTCACACGTAAACTCGATGCGACCCGTATATTATTTTTTAGTCGACGGAGGTTGTAAGGCTCCGTCCAAAATGTTTTGACACCGGAGTTTCGTGGATACCTTAGACACGTTACTGAACTAAGGTTAATAAATTGGTGCACAGTTTTAACAGGTAATAACAGAAAAGAAATTATATTTAATAAAACTGTGAACAATGATAAAATGAACGAATACAAAGTGAACTATGAGTGTTGTTCGTCTGAGTCATGTACGAACGCGTAATTTCTTTTTCCTCTGACCTTTCGGTCGAGATCCTTTTCTTTGACTGACTTTGGTTGACTCGCTGCCGGACTCGTCCGATTTCTTGAAGTGAGTCCGGCGGGGTGGTTCTGATCTGATTGGCCAACGTTGTCGGTGTCAACCAATCGGATAATTTCCCTAGGACCAAACGCGCCATCTATTCCCTGCGCCCTTGGCGCGCCTTTTCTGGGAAAGTGGCTGAATTTGGCGGGAATCGCTGTGGCAAGAAATTTGGCGGCAAAGTTTTCTTACCTGCCCGCGTAAGACGGCAAGAAAGCGCAAGGGCGCCCACATCTGCATTGCACGTGCGAGCGCGTTAACCGGCGACCCTTCCGGGGATTCCCATGAAGCAGCCAGAAGTGTTGGCCTACCTTGGGGTTTATGACGATTTACGACATATTGACCGTGACTAAGTGGCCCGTGTACCGGCCAAGCCATCTAAAAACTTGTGCAACGCAGATGTGAGGACCGAAGGAATGCCTATTAATAAATCAACTTCCTAACGGTTCCTGAAGGCTCGACTAATTTTTCCGCGACTCTATGCAACGCGGAACATTCTCCCCCCGTTGAGAGGATACCGAACAACAATCAGAGAGTATATGTGAGTGTGTACTTATGATTAAATTATATGTTTATGATTAAGTAATATATAAGTACGCTACACGTTATGATTAAATAATATACGACTAAGGTACATGTTATAATTAAAGGACATATAAACATTTCATCCATTTCCGACATTGGATGCTGGTTCCCTTGGATCGTCCTCTTCCTTCTGATTAGGTAACGGAACCAGCTTCTTGACAGCCCGGTTCAGCACGTTCGTGGCTGTTTTGACCGTTACCGTACGAATAATGCCATCGGAGCCTGGATGGACCTCAATTACTCTGCCAAGAGCCCATTGCATAGATGGAACATGGTCGTCACGGATAAGAACGACCGTACCTTTCTCGATGGGATGATCACCTTTGGACCACTTGCTACGTGTGGTCAACTCATTGAGGTATTCTTGATGCCATCGGGTCCAAAAATGTTGTTTTATCTTCTGGATATGCTGCCAGTTCGAGAGGCGATTGGATGAGGTCTTTGTAAAATCTCGCTCACGTAGACTCGTAATTGAGTCGCCAATTAAGAAGTGACCGGGAGTAAGGACTAGGAAATCATTAGGATCTGACGAAATAGACGTGAGCGGACGTGAATTCAAGATTGATTCGATTTCAATAATCAAAGTATTGAAATCCTCGAAAGTGAATAAATCAGTACCTGCGACGCGTTTAAGATGGTATTTAAAGGATTTTACGGCTGCTTCCCAAAGTCCGCCGAAATGAGGCGCATGAGGAGGAATGAAGTGCCATTCGATTGATTTGTCCGCGAGAAACGTCTGTACCTTTTCATTATGGTCGTCAGATCGCAACAGTTGCCGAAGTTCGCGCAGGTCATTGTTCGCTCCAACAAAGTTAGTTCCATTGTCCGAATGAATGTTTAAACAAAGTCCTCTGCGGGCAATGAAGCGTCGGAGAGCTGCGATGAAAGCTTCGCTAGTAAGATCGCTGACGAGTTCAAGATGAACGGCCTTCACCGCGAGGCACACAAAAACAGCGACATATACCTTAATTCTGTTGCGGTTACGGTGACGTTTTTCTTTGATAAAAAATGGTCCGCAATAATCCACTCCCACGTTGGTAAACGGGCGAGATTCTGTCACTCTTGCTTTTGGTAGATTGCCCATAACATAATTTACTGGAGGTGGGCAGGCTCGGCAACATCGTATACATCTTTTCACCGCCTTCCATACTTGATTTCGTCCATCGATGGGCCAATATCTTCGCCTTACAGCGTATAAGGTTGCTTGGACGCCGGCGTGTAATTGCATCTGATGCTCGTTTTCAATGATTAGTGTGGTCGTATGAGCCTTCGGTAAAATAATCGGGTGTCTTTGTGAAAACGGCATTACGGAATGCTTCAGTCTGCCTCCGACTCGCAAAATTCCATCTTTGTCGACGAACGGACTCAAACGTCGTAATTTGCTTGTTATTTCCGCATTTCTCTTTTTGGCGAGGGACTGAAGATCTTCCGAAAAATGGAGGCGTTGCAATAATTTGATGATGGCGTTGTGAGCATGATTGAGTTCTGCCATTGTGAGACCACCCCTTTTACTATCGTTGCATTTCCATCGTAGGCATCGAGCTATGATTCGCTGAAATTTTCCCCATGATGAATATTTCTCCAAAAGCTGGGTATCAATGGAGATTGTTGCTAAGCAGATAGTCTTTTTCTGCTCAGGAAAGTCGATATTTGGCGTCAGCTCCCACATTGGCCAGTGTGATTCATCCTTGGTGAGCCATTCTGGACCATGTTGCCATATTGATGTTTGCAGAAATTCTTCAGGTAATTGACCACGAGAAATCAAATCTGCTGGATTATCGGTGGTTCGCACATGACGCCAATCTATGATCTCCGTTTTCGTCTGTATTTCCGATACCCTATTTGCAACGAAGGTTTTTAAAAGATGAGGAGACGTATTTAACCAATGTAAAACAATCGTGGAATCGGTCCAGTAAATGACCTTATTGATGTGGATATGTAACGCCTTTTTGACTGTAGTGGCTAAAGTCGCGAGAAGTAATGCTCCACATAACTCTAGCCGTGGAATCGTCTGCTGCTTTAGAGGAGCTACCTTTGATTTGGCTATTAGTAGTTCGATCCATATCTGGCCATGTGGGTCGGTAGATCGGAGAAAAATACATGCTCCATAAGCTCTTTCGCTGGCGTCACAAAATCCGTGTAATTGAACCTCTGTTGCTGAATTGACAATCGTCTTACGTTCGAATGTGATGTTGTTCAACAAGGGTAATTGTGAATAATATTGAATCCACTCTGAATGGATGCTCATTGGTAGCGATTCATCCCAATCGATCTTCAAGGTCCAGATCTTTTGTAGTAGAATCTTCGCCACGATAATTACTGGCCCGAGGAGTCCTAACGGGTCATAAACCTTCGCGATCTCGGAACTGATGTATCGTTTCGTAATACATGTCGGAGATGCTGTGACTTTGACTGAGTAAGTTATGGAATCATCTGCGGAATTCCAGATGATTCCGAGCGTCTTCACGGTCGATGATTCGCCGAGGTGAAGCTTATTATTGATTGATTCCTTAGGTAATCCTTCCAATAGACTTCGATCATTGGATGCCCATTGACGAACATTCAGCCCGGCCAGTTTGAGAAGTTCGGTGAGCTCTTCTCGTAGGGCAAAAGCATCCTCTCTTGTTGAAGATCCAGTGAGGGCGTCATCCACGTAAAAATCCCGTTGAAGAATTTTGGAGGCGTAAGAGAATCGATGGCCTTCGTCCCGACTTAACTGCGTAAGACAGCGAATAGCTAGATATGGTGCGGCTGACAAACCGAAGGTGACCGTATTTAATTGATATGTTTTGATATTCCCGTCGGAATCGCGCCAGAGAATTCGTTGGTATTTCCGATCTTCTGGTCGGACGAGGAATTGCCTGTACATCTTTTCGATATCGCCGGTGATAACGTACTGGTGGATGCGAAATCGTAAAAGGATGTATATTAAATCCTCTTGAATTTTCGGTCCGATGTGCAGAGTATCATTCAACGATATTCCTGTGCTCGTCTCGGCAGAAGCGTCGAAGACGACTCTAAGTTTTGTCGTCTGACTTGTGGTCTTGATGACTCCATGGTGAGGTAAGAAATAACCGTCACTATTTGTCTGACTATCTATGACCTCTGACATGTGACCAAGATCTTGATATTCCTTGATAACCGCGCAGTATTGCTGGTTTAGAATTGTATCCCGTTGTAGCCTCCGTTCGAGAGAAACGAGCCGTTTCATGGCCCTCGACCTTGATTCTCCTAACTGTGACACCTTCTCGTTGAAGGGGAGGGCCACGATGTATCTTCCATCGGTGTTCCGCGTCGTGTTATCCTGAAAGTGTCGTTCGCATGCATCTTCTGCCGCAGAAAGATGTTGAGTCTGCGGTCCTTCTTCAAGCTCCCAGAATTTGTTGATATCAAATTGAAGAGTAGCGGTTGTGTGACAGCATCTGCTCCGACTTGGCTGCGTGGTTGGTGCGCTCCCCCCGATGACCCAACCGAGCCTGGTTTTCTGCAGGTACAGGTCTGGACCGTCTGGAGGCGACAGGTTGATTTGCCCAACGCATAAAAGGGACAGTGCCGTCCCGGCGCCTAGAAGCAGGTCGACAGGTGCGGGGCGATAGAAATAAGGATCGGCCAGCCTGACGTTACCTGGAATGGCAACAGTCGACCGGTCGATCGCTTGGTCTGGGACTAGCGACGAAATCTTGGGGATGGTCAGGAAGGTCAACGTTCGCTCATATTCATTGACGCGTGCCTGGATAGTTGCTGTAACGGTGTGTTTTGCCACCGTAGAAAGGGCGTTGAGGACTCCAACCGGAACGTGGCATTTTTTCCTTTGAATACCGAGTTTCTTAGCAAAACTCTCGGTCATGAAATTTGTCGTCGCAGCGGTGTCGAGCAATGTTCGACAATGTATTAGTTTATTATCCTTGTCCATGACGTTTACTTGCGCCGTGACGAGGAGTTCATTGATGATTGGATTGACGACAAATGCATTTTGATGTTTTGTTCCGATTGAAGTCCCAGGACACGCTGGTCAATTTGACGTTGTTGGATTTTCCTCTGCCGATGTTCCGGATCCGATGATCGCGCCAGGCGGTGAGGAAGAGTCATTTGTTTCGTTTTGGATTCGCCCAGATTTGTGTAACATCGCGTGATGTCGTTTGTGGCATATGCGACATGGATTGAATTTACAAAACTTGATAGCATGCCATTTTTTAAGACAATTTGGGCATAGAGACGCCTTTTCGACGGTTGCTTGACGTTCTTGTACAGTTTGCGCTTTGAAAGTGCTGCAATTCCAAACCCCGTGAGGTCCCTTACATAGTGGGCATTGATAGCTGGTCGTGGTATTGACCGATTGTTTACGTGAAGGACCCTGTCGATTGCTTCTATGGTTTTCTGATGACCCTGATTTCGATGGGGGCGTTGGAGCGCAATTCGCGCGTTTTTCTAAAAATTCTAGTAATTTAAGATAGGAAGGCATTTTCTTATCTTTTAACGTGATCTCCCAATGCCATACCGTGTCGGCGTTTACCTTAGAAAGGATTATAGATATGAGCATCGCGTTCCACGTCTCGATCGGTTCTCCTAAATTCTTTAATGCCCTCAAATTCCGGTTCATCGTATCTACTAGGTCTCCTAACGCTTCTGGAGAATCTTTTGCGGGCTTTTGGATTTGTCGGATCGCTTCGCAATGTCGTAAGATAATTCTTCGCGTACAGTCAAACTTCTCTTTTAGTAGTTCAATCGCGCTATCATAATTTGCATCTGTCGTACTAAGGCACTCAATGCTTGCAGCGGCCTTTCCGGTCAGGACCGATCGAAGGTACTGTAATTTTTGTACCGGCGTTAAATCGTCGTTACGGCCAATCATAGAAGAGAATATGTCGTAGAACGACGTCCATTTTTCGATGGTACCATCAAATGTCGCTAGATTCAAATCGGGTAATTTAACCGGCGTCGGAGTTGATACCGATAGCGCAGGTGACGCGTTTGTATCGCGTGTCGATGAAGCTGCCGGACGCTCCCCTTGAATAAGCCTGTTGGCTCGTGCTACTACGGCGTAATAATCATTCTGGATTTCATAACGACGTGTCTCTTCACCTTCATCGAGGTCTTCGATGTCGGACTGAATGTCGTCGAATCTCTTCCAGTATTCATTCAAACCCGTCAAATGTGCCTCAACAAGAAATATGTCGCGTTGTCCATCTTCTGGACTTCCGTCGAGGAATTTAGTAAATGCGGTAATTTGGCCTATAACTTTACCGCGTTTGCGACGCAGAGTACTGATTTCGGACCCTTGCTTATCTGCCGGCAGATTGTCTGTCGGCAATTGATGGGAGGATTGGTCGGAACGCCTTAGTTTCGGCATCGTGTAAAGAAAAGGTGGCTTGATGGAATTGGCGAAACAATGAAACGAGCCTACCTTGTTGATGCGAGGACGTCAGGGTTGCTGAAGTCTCGTACGATGTCCGGAACCTTGGTGTAATCCAAAATTGATGCTGCACTAGGCGGTGCAGCTGATTGGCCTCTGGTTGAGACGTTTTCCGCTTTCTGATGAAACGGCAAGACGCTGTGATCAGCGTGAAATCACTCACAAAACACTGAATGTATATGTTCTTTACCGGAATCCACACGCCACTGGGCTCCGGCTCGAAGGACCAAAAAATGTTCACACGTAAACTCGATGCGACCCGTATATTATTTTTTAGTCGACGGAGGTTGTAAGGCTCCGTCCAAAATGTTTTGACACCGGAGTTTCGTGGATACCTTAGACACGTTACTGAACTAAGGTTAATAAATTGGTGCACAGTTTTAACAGGTAATAATAGAAAAGAAATTATATTTAATAAAACTGTGAACAATGATAAAATGAACGAATACAAAGTGAACTATGAGTGTTGTTCGTCTGAGTCATGTACGAACGCGTAATTTCTTTTTCCTCTGACCTTTCGGTCGAGATCCTTTTCTTTGACTGACTTTGGTTGACTCGCTGCCGGACTCGTCCGATTTCTTGAAGTGAGTCCGGCGGGGTGGTTCTGATCTGATTGGCCAACGTTGTCGGTGTCAACCAATCGGATAATTTCCCTAGGACCAAACGCGCCATCTATTCCCTGCGCCCTTGGCGCGCCTTTTCTGGGAAAGTGGCTGAATTTGGCGGGAATCGCTGTGGCAAGAAATTTGGCGGCAAAGTTTTCTTACCTGCCCGCGTAAGACGGCAAGAAAGCGCAAGGGCGCCCACATCTGCATTGCACGTGCGAGCGCGTTAACCGGCGACCCTTCCGGGGATTCCCATGAAGCAGCCAGAAGTGTTGGCCTACCTTGGGGTTTATGACGATTTACGACATATTGACCGTGACTAAGTGGCCCGTGTACCGGCCAAGCCATCTAAAAACTTGTGCAACGCAGATGTGAGGACCGAAGGAATGCCTATTAATAAATCAACTTCCTAACGGTTCCTGAAGGCTCGACTAATTTTTCCGCGACTCTATGCAACGCGGAACAGAAGGTAAGGATTTTTAATCGTGTTTTCGGCGATTCGGACCACTGTGCACCACTACTGTAGGTGTTCCTTCCCGCTAAATAAGCGGTCCTGCATAATGTTGTTGGCAACCCTGCAGGTTACACAACAATTTTTCAATAACCATAACGGCTCAACTTTTTTACTCTTAATTTTTTCTGCATAAATATTTCTTTCAAATATGCATAACATTTTCCTGATTATGATGAGCGCAAACATGATACAATGTCGACCATTTTTGGTCGAAACCGATATTACATCGTGTAACGTGTACGAGAAAATCTGTGTGAAAATATCATTCTTCTTCTGAATGTGAATGATCACACACACACAGTTATCAGCACTACAGTAACGAACCACGCGGAAATAGAACAATTCAAATTATGAATATTCCATATATCACAATATCCGCGCATCAGATAAAAGCCCGATTGCTTTCTGCGCCTTCACCGTAGTGCAAACGACAAGAAACCGATCAGCTAGCGTTGTCGCTGCATTGGTTACAGATGCTGAGAGGATAAACAGAAGATAGTGGGAAAGGGACAGACATACGCGTCCTGTTCCTCTCTTTCTCATTAGGATTGGTGGTATGCTGATACATTTACGTAGATTGCATGTACTTCCTGGAATACTGTTTGGTGCACAGAAATGTGTCATTATTAATGATTGTAATGAAAAGAGTTTTGTATTTGTATTTTGCGTGGTAAGATAGAGGGTATGATCGGATGCATGTATGCTGGGTGTTAGGGAAATGGAGCTGGATGTGCGTTTCAACAGGACGTGCAAACTTTAGAGCTTTTTCACACAGCGATACGTGCATCGTACATGCATCATACATGATGTATGATGCGTGTGATACATGTGTATGATGCGTACCGATTTTCAATTCTTCATTATAGCTTCCATAGAAACCGTTCACATGAAGATTCTCGTATCGCGATACTGATTTGTGATCCGACACGGAACAGATATGTGTGCGCGGACCTATATCCGTTCCGTGTCAGATCCGTGTCCGTCCGGTGTCCGTCGTATCCGTGCGGTGCCCCTAATTTGACTGACAGGAGGCCTGTTCTGGCCCTGTCAGTCCCAATTCAGTCGTTTCTGCAAGCCTGCTGTACAGTTTTGTCAGACAGTAGGTGACAAGAGTATTCGTACACCCTTGAAAACAGAATAACAGCTTTAAGATTGGTTCAAACTACGTGATTTTTTTTAGAAGCTGGAAGGATTAATTTACTATGTAGTTTACCAACAGTTAAGCCATTGATAGAAATGAGTGGGGGAACACGTCTTTGGTTTAAAGCTGTGAAATCGTCCACATGCTGCGTGGATCTTATTTTGTGTACTAAAAAGACTTATAATAAATATTATAATGCAAAAACTCACAACAATATGGTCTCAAATACCGACACGTATCGAGATACATGTTTCGCCCCTCGCCGTGTGAAAGAGTCCGCTCATTTCCACGTTTCATCTGTCGACTTCAGACAAAAAGTATCGTACAGCCGACGTTTGTGGGGTACACAAAATCAGAATCGCGATACGAGAATCGTCATGTGAACGGTTCCTATGGAAGCTATAATGAAGAATTGAAAATCGGTACGCATCATACACGTGTATCACACGCATCATACATCATGTATGATGCATGTACGATGCACGTATCGCTGTGTGAAAATGCTCTAAAGTTTGCACGTCCTGTTGAAACGCACATCCAGCTCCATTTCCCTAACACCCAGCATACATGCATCCGATCATACCCTCTATCTTACCACGCAAAATTCAAATACAAAACTCTTTTCATTACAATCATTAATAATGATCAGAATTATATCATGTTTGGTATCATTTTCATTGCAAGAACTCCAGCAATCCATTGGTGGTATTTGTATGGAGATCTAATATTAATTATAGAAATTTCCATTTTCATTACTGAGCGGCCTATTGTTCTCCTTGTTTTTATGGCTCTAGGGTCTAGGACCCCCGAAGCGCGTGGTTCGAGATCTTCGACTCAAGAAACTTTCACGGTCATAAAAAAAGGTCGTCCCTTTCACCTTTCCGTGATTTCAAGACTACGTCAGTCCAAACACCCAAATATCGTTGGCAACCAAATTTTAGTTTCACTGAACGGATAGGGGTTCTACACTGACATCTGCTGACATCCGTGACACGGACAAGTGTGCGCTGCTCCATTGTAAAGCACGCAAACGATATTTTTTAACACTGATCCTGTCGGCCCGGAACTGATGGGTACGGAGAAGCCATCAAATTTCACGGAACTGACAAGTGTGCGCTGCTCCATTCCAAAACAAGCAACCGATACCTTTTACGACCACGGAACTGACACGGAACTGACACGGAACGGATATGTGTGCGCGGACCTTAATGCTCTACTCAGCTGTTCTAGCAGTCGCGTTGACTGTTGGTGCCGCGCAAGATTTATATATATCGCCATATCTTCTACAATTATTTATTATTCAGTGTGAAAATTGGTGAAAATCTTCTTTATATATGAAGGGAAAACTTTGTCGCTGCAAGTTATATGTACGTCAAAATTGCCTCGATACTTTTTAACGACGAGCGTTGAAAAACATGGGTTATGTCCAGTATTACTTTTTAATTAAGTATTGTTACATTTTTTAACATAAGGGTTTTGTGCATACATTTTACGGCTTCACTAGAGTTTTCCGAGTTTTATGATTCAAGTCTCATAACAATCGGATAATAATTACTCAAGTTATCGCATTTTTTTTAAAAAAAAAGGTATTGACTTTGGTCGAAGAAATTTGTTTGGTTTATAATTTTTATCTCGAATACTAATCATTCGATAAAGAAACTGTAAAAAGAAAAATGTGTGCCGTGACGAGCTTTACCACACAATATTCTTTAACATTCAGTTTAATAAAATTTAATTTTCCAATTTTTCTTAGCGTTTGGACAATACTTTTTCGCATTTTCGAGCGCTAATCTAAATAATAAGTCCCCTTATTGCATCTGAGCCTTCAATTACAGATATTGTGAAACTTGATAACCTCATAATTACAAATTTTGAATATGTCTGCATTTCGACGCTTTCGAACTTGGAAATTTCAGCATTTAGAAATTTGAAGATTCTCCTCCTGCGCTGTTCGCACCGACACACACGTGAAAATTTCGTTTCTCTTTCGGGGTTGTAAAGCCCGATTAACCTATGGGTACGCGTGATGCCGGCCGATCGTGTCACCCGCCAAACTAATCTTAGGTGACTGTTTATTATTCTACGTATTGTTTGAAGTAGAGTCTGATCTGTACGCTGATCAGTAAGTGAAATTTCGTACTTGTAGTCCGAACGATGACCCGAACAAGTTTCTGAACGTTGCTCGTAGAGAGCTGTATGAAATCTGACTTGTCTACCTTTTCCGATGTCAAAGATAGACAAGACAGCGAAAAATTGGGAGGCGCCAAAAAGCCTGATTGGTTCCGCTTTCCTTGAAGAGGGGAAACCTTCCCTCTGTGACTTCGGTGGTGGAGGAGGCACCCTCTCCTCTTGGTGACGTAGCGGAGGAAAAACCAAACATCTGGATACCACACCTCGCCAGGTTGATCGGCCGAAGCGTCTCGCTAGGGTCGCGGTTTATGAGCGTGTTGTCCCGAGAGTCAGTAATGGTCGGTGGTATAACTAATTTGAAGTTCCCGTATACCACCCGCTGACAGAGCAATAAAAGGATTTCTCCGCGATGACGGTCGAGGTGTCCAAAAAAATGGCACGATGTCGATTGCCGCCTATTAGACATCTGGCAGGCAAATGTTCCCCAAAACGCGTCGAAGGTAAGCAATTACCTAGTAATAATAATGCCGTTAAATTTCCGCCTCGCTCTGAGCCCCCTTTTGTTCCCGTAAGACGGAACATGCGCTAAATCTTGGCTAAAGGAAGCCCATATTGTACCCAAATGTACCAACTTGATAAATGTGTACTCCTCTCTGAGTTAGGCAAAATGTAATATAATTATAATTTATAAGTTACAAATAAAATGTAATTGTGTAATTGATTATACATTATTTTCGGCAATCGATAATTTAGATAGTTGACAAAATTGTGGTCAACTATCTAAATTAACAATTACAGAAAATAATGTGTAGGTAATTCATTACACAATTACATTTTAATCGTAATTTCTAATTTGTAATTAGATTACATTTGAGCTATCTCTGGCTCTTCTACAGCAGTTTCAAATCCATTACGTTCAATAGTTTCACTGTTTCTTTGACTCTTTTTTTAGATGTCTGGAATAGAAGGCGATAATAACGTGGCGGGTCCGTCCTCGGGACAGACGGGAAGGAGCAAGGTTCCGTCCCCAGATCGGAGGCGAACGAGTCGCAGGACTCCGTCTTCGCGACGGAGTCGAACGAGTAGCTGGGCTCCGTCTTCGCGACGGAGTCGAACGAGTAGCCGGAGAGAGCGGACTCCGTCCTCGCGACGGAGCCCGCGCATAGAGCCCACTCGCCCCCGGTGGATGGAGATAATATTGAGACTCCAGAAGCAGGTATGTAGATCCGTAGACAATCTCGTGCAAACATTTCTTACATTCTAATGAAAGTTTTAAGATTTATGTTTATTTTTCATATTACAGAACAGTGACCTCAAAAAAGAATTGAGGGAGTTGAAGTATGGCGGAGGAAGAGGAGGAAGAGGAGGTAAAGGAGGAAGACAGCAGAGACGAGGAAGCGGAGGAAGAGGGGGAAGAGGAGGAAAAAATATTTTTAATATAAATTAAGTAATGAATATAAAAAATAAATGTACGTATATATTTAGTCCATAATTGGTTTATTCCAAGGCCTATCATCCTTTCATCATCGTCGAGAATCCTATATTTTAAAAGAAAATTATTCATGGCCGACAATTGAATTTCCAATGATTAGATTAATTCAATCATAGCGCTTGAAATAAAAATTGGCTCGTGTTATTTAAGTAATACCCATCTCTGGTATTTTACCATATAATTGAAGCAGTGAGAGCAACAACGGACTAACCCACTTTTTTCGAAATTTGATTTAGTAGTAATAACGTATTCCAATAGACTCTACAAACCATATCGATGGCTTTTACTGCACACATATTGTATGTCCAGTTTTAACGTTTTTGAGAAAAACAGGTTCAAACATTCAATGGAACTTTATAATTAAATAAATACTTTTTGCATTATTGTATTATCATATATATGTAATATAGGTATCAGTGAAAATATGTAATTAGTAGTATAAGTTAGAATCTGCAAAATTATAATAATATTTTGATAATAATACTTGGAAGATGGACATGCTATATGTAAACAAGTACAGAGGGGCACATACTAGGGTAAAGCCACCAGTAGTCCACCATTTATCAGTAGTCGAGCACATTCAGAAAAACATGCAAAATAAGGTTTTTAGAAGTGACGATCTTTTGAACAGAGTGCTGTTGGAGTGCAGTTAGAGTGTAGTTAGAGAACTATAACGCTCATACCGGTATTTCGCCAATACAGCTATACCGAAACCGATATCATACCGAAAAAAATAAATACCGAAACCGATATCGTACCGAAAACAATAGGTTATCGAAAACCGAAATAAATACCGGTATTTTTTGGTATTCTTTTCGGTAACATAGTAGGAAAATACCGAAACCTACCATGTTACTGAAAAGAATACCGAAAAAATACCGGTATTTATTTCGGTTTTCGGTAACCTATTGTTTTCGGTACGATATCGGTTTCGGTATTTATTTTTTTCGGTACAATATCGGTTTCGGTATTTATCTGTTTCGGTACAATATCGGTTTCGATATTTATCTGTTTCGGTATGATATGAAATGGTAGGAAATGGGGCAATTGGTTTACCGGGTATTGATGGAGCGATAGATTATACACAATATTGCAGAAATTTTTCGGAACCGTAAAGGATATTTTTCACTTAACGTGCAAGTAGGTTTACATTCAAGTTTTTAATTCATACTTGCAATATTATTATATTTCATCAATTATGTGATTGAATATCACTCCATTTTTTAGTCTCCAAGTCTTTCTCCAAGTCACGATAGTAGTATATTTCGGAACTCTTTGCTGTATATGCGGTATTTTCAAAGATATTTGGATGGCATGCTTGTTGGCGATAGAGGGTATCCTTGCTTGCACTTTTAAATGACACTACTTACAAATCCACAAACAGACGAAGAATTGGGGTAAGTATTCTGTTTTAAAATTATCATGTTCTTCAGTATGAAAAATAATTATATTTATTGACTGACTGTTGTATCATTGCAGCTATAACAATATCCAAAGTAGGACGCGCATCATTGTGGAACGGACTTTTGGCGTTTGGAAACGAAGGTTTCCATGTTTGTCACGAGGATTAACGACGAAACTGATCTGCTCTACCGCAACTGTTATGGCATGTGCTGTGTTGCACAATATGTCATTAATCTTCAATGATATACTGCCAGAAGATGACGACTTCAATGATGATGAGGATGATAATGAAGTATCAGTGGCTGCTGCGCAAAATGTTCAAAATGCCAATGGATTTTCTGTTCGTGAGGCGCTAATTACCCGGCTTTTCAACCAATAGACACGGACGCACAGAAATCGGCTCTTTTCAGAGCCACTGTGATGTACAAAGTCCGATTGTGTAACCTCCTCGTGGTGTATATCGGGTAACGCTAATACCAGTAGCATATCAATTATATATCATCTATATATATATTTTAAAATAATCTGGTTTTTGTATGTGAAATTATTATTATTATTTGTTAGGAAATGGTATAGGCGGATCCCACTTCTCTTCTATACGTTTCGAATCGGCATGACGTATTCGAGGATCCGAGAAGAATGGTGTTACGTCATAGCCGACGTATTGAGCATCGCGGGGTTGTGGCCTGCTCCGAACGGCCGCGCGGAGCCGAGGCCTTTAAACGGGGGTCAGCGCCAAGACCGGTTTTACTCCGAAACCAGGATTCCGCCCGCACCAATCAGCGACCACGCACAAGTTAGGGGATCTCTCCGTGGTCCGCGATATTATAATAAGTTACTCAGGAAAACTCGCAGAGGCACCTTTTTCGGCCCATTTCAATCTCGTGCGATTTCTAAGCGTTTCAGTATTCATAGTTCCTATTTCTAGTATTTGTATTTTTAATGTTTTATAGTTTAATAGTTTATTATTTGTGTATTATTTTTTTAATAGTCATTAAAATATTGTTATTGTTATTGTTATTAATTAATTACTTATTTATTATTATTATTATTATTATTACTATTATTCGACCTCGTGTTCTGTTCCGCTGCCACGTTGGAGCACGCCAGTGCTCAACGTTCGCTAAAGAACACAACTCCGAACGGCGGAGCGCACCATCGCTCGCCTGCAAAGGGGCATTACAACACGAAGTCGAGCAGACGACTTTTTTTGCACATGCCGAACTCCCTTAATCCTTGTCCATGCCCAGAACCCGACGCGCGGGGCGTAAATACCAACTGCGCCGCCTACTCCAGGAACTCTATGAACCGGTCGTATCTGGAAAATATCTGCTCGGGGTCCGTCCGCTTCCAGAAATTGTGATCGACATCCTAATCACCGCTACACCGGAACCGACGGAGATATACGCCGATCCCGCACGACCGATGAATTGGGAATTGATACCGATCACTTGCCCCGCGGCGTGGAGATTAATTAAAATCGCCCCTGCACAACTCACGGCGCATCCAACCTCTGTCGCGTGATTTCGCGCAGACCCAATACGTAAGGCATCCGCGGAACCCGACCAGACGGCGAACGAAAGTGTCCCGTGGGTCAAAATTGTCTGTAGTTAACGTTCTTCGGCTAACCCGCGTATTTTCCCCCAAACTCGACGCGAGGTGGCTCCGGAGACGTAACAATGGCGACATCTTGTTCTCTCAAAGTTTTCTTTTATGTAAAGTTTATTTGTTCATATTAAGAAGTTTCGTATTAAAGCAATGTGACTAAAATAATAATCGAAGTGTACTTGTGTTTGTCTATCTATGAATAAGAAAGGAAACCTATTCATCCAAGATGATCCAACTAATTCTCTCCATCCAATATTATTTCGCTAAATATATCAAGTATATCCATTATGTAAAAAGAAAATTAAATGGAATCTCCACTATCTGAGGTGTTTTTAATTTTACATCACATCGGTTTAGTGGTTGGGTTGTGATTAAGGAACTAACGATACAACGTTTCCTGATTATATTTTTTTGCAAGTGGTTGATAAATACAAACATATAGTAGAGTGCAAAAAAAGTAGTGTTAACACATTACGAAACAAAGAAATCGTATGGATAAATATTTGCGATGATTTTAATAAATCGTCGATGACGATGCAAGAGGTACTTAAAGTTTAACAGAGGTTTGCTTCTTCTTTTGACAATAACAATTGAGCCAATTCAGCTTTTGCTGAAGCAGCTCTGATTTCCAGTTCGTTTAGTTTTTTTACATGCTCTTCTTTTATTGTAGCCAGTCTCTCTTCGTGCTGCATAATGTTCTTCAACCTTAATATTTTTAATTCTTCTTCTGTTTCTCGGACTTTTTGTCTTTTTCTCGGTTGCTCACAGATACTTTCGTCTAGTGTAATTGTACTTGGCGTAGTTGACGTATCAATATTCGGTAGAATTATTAAGTCGTTGTTTTTGGAGACTGGGTCCATATAATTTTCAATATTATATTCATTTGTACTGAAAACCATTTCTCTTGCATCTAAAATTCAGAATTATAAAAGTTACTATACTTTGCTCTCTCAGTTCTTAATACCTTTTACAATTAAAATTGCAACTATTGATAAATGAACTTACCATTTAATTCATTAACAATTAAGTTTGACGTAAATATATTTGGCTCATTGGACATTAATGTCGGTGCGATTGCGGCGACCTCGACATCAATTTCTACGGAAGGCATTTCTGGCCCTCTGCCTGTGGAAAATCTGTTTTGTTTCTCTTTTGTTAATGTATCTCTGTGGGCATGTTTTATATTAGTCCACAGCTTCTTTAGTTGTTGGATGCTTCTCTATAAAATGATAGAACATTAGCCCAAAATGATAAGTATGTGTGCTTTTAATTTTCGGGAAAGTTGACTTACTTGTTGCATGGTCACAGGCGAGTTATTAAAATCATCGCATATATTTACCCATGCGATTTCTTTGTCTCGTAATGTGTTAACACTACTTTTTTGCACTCCATTATATGCTTGTATTTATCAATCACTTGCAAAAAATAACTTCTCTCTAAAGCAGTCTAGTGCTTGGCTCTTTCGTCGTGTTTATTTCCAGCCATTTTTGAAAATGTTTTCAAATCATGTGCATTACCATGGTAATCGCCCGCACATCCCTACTCCGCCGCCTTTAAATGAATATCCTTCTTTCATTGGTTGTTCTAACAGAAATATTCCGAAAGTTTCCGAACGTGAATGAGCATTGACTTAAGCAAATGCTTTATAAAGACAGTGCTTAAGCAATTGCTTATTCTAAGCAAATGCTTAAGATCATCTTAAGGGGGGAGCCTGGTGTAACTAGCTGGAAATCGAGACATTTTTCGGAAATTTTTTTTAAAGAAAGTATTTAATCGATCTTTGTGAAACTTTCAGGATATTGTACTAACAGGTTAAGGTAGACAAAAAAAAATTGTTATTAAAAAAGAGCGGCAAATAACAAAGTTATAAGGGCTTATGCCCAGTCCGTTGGCGACGCAATTGTTGCACTGCGGGCAACGTAGCGTCTTTTGGTTTCATCTGAAACCAAAAATCGAACAATTTTCGTTTAATTTATGAGTGTACGCATAGATCGAACAAATTTTTAACTTAAAAGATGCAAAATTGAACAAATGGCGGCCTTTTGAATAAAAAGTTCACTTTTTCCAACGAAATTTGGCCTTAAATGTATAAAAAAAGTAATTTATTTAAACAGTATCATTATACTAATAACTTCATTGTATGAAGAAACTGTTCACAAATATCCGTGCACAAGGCCAAGTCGATTGGTTGAATATTTTTTGAGTTACATTGCCCGCAAAGTGTAAAACTGTCGTTTCGAGAAAAACGCATTTAAAGTTTTGTGGTAACCTGGCGCTCTATAGCGAAACCGGCTATATTCGCTTTAATTTTTCGAATTTCGTTTTGTGGCTTTAGGAACATATTGCCATGATGTTCAACTATTGATTTATGCAAAAAAATCGATTTCTTCGACCCGTTACACCAGGCTCCCTCCTTAAGAAACGTCTAGGAATACATGATGTCTTATGTGAAATAAGATCGTCCTCTAGAAGATGATCTTAAGCATTTGCTTAAGGCACGTTTATGAATACCGCCCCTAGACCTCTTTCTAACATATGTTGTGACAAAACACTAACACCCTTGATATTTCCGACATTCGACGATGTCGTGTCACAACAGAGAGCTTTTACATTTTTAGTTAGACCCTAATCAAGAAGCGTGTTATAAACCACAATGACAAAGAATTTGTCAAACTTAGAAATAAATATCTCATTCCTTTCTTCATGAATTTTGGTAGATCTTTTTTGAATTTTTCTGTAATTCCCTCCATTCATTATACAAGTCTTCTAATTTTGTAATGCAATGATGTTGGTCTCTGATTGGAATTCCATTTTTTTATTGCAGCAACGCTGCTGCAATGTTATGGTGCTGTGTGGGTAATGTAGCACTATCACGTAAGTTTAGGTAAATTAACATCTCGAAAGATAAAAAAAATTTAAAAAATTAAAATCGTCTTCAAAATAATAAAAATGCACTAAAAAGTAGAAAATAACTTTTTCCCTTATTTAATCTACGACTCTCATATTATTTAATTCGGCGCCTCATTATTTGCACTGTGTGAATTTGGCGCCGACTTAAAAAATATGATAGTCGTAGATTAAATAATGGAAAAAATTATTTTTTTCTTTTTAGAGCATTTTTATTATTTTGAAGTCGGTTTTGATTTTCTTCAAATGTTTTTATTTTTAACTTTTTAGTTGTATATCTTCAAAAAACTATAATTATTTTGCGAGGCGAAATTGCATTACAACATTACATCGTTTTACGTTTATGTATTACGTTCGCATCCATCGTATTATTATTGTATTGCTAAGGGGTTTTACAAATATTTATGTATATATTGAGCTCTAGCCTGTTAAATAAATTAATAATCAAAATTCTTTGGTGATGGTGATGGTGGTGATGTTGACGGAAGAGAGGATAGGGGTCACTAATACTAAAAGGAAGGTGCGGTTTCGTCCTGGCAGACCTTTTTTTTAAAGATGTTTATTAACAGTTTTAAGTACAATCTACAGAAGAAATAACAGGCGTTAAAAACATTGGAAAAAAATAGCCATACATTATAGGAGAAGAAAAAGATAAAAATAGAATCCTAATTGTTCCAGTCATTGGAAACTCTTAGTTGTACTGTAACAGGGTTCTTTGGTGATGACATATTTGGTTGATGATAATATTTCTGAAAAAAGAATTGCACATTCAAGACCACAGTAATTTGTGGTGACTTACGTTAAGGGGAAAAGCAACTAATCCAGAAGGAGGGTAAAAAACCCCTTACACAATCTTACGCCCACCAACACTATAAATAAAAAAGAAAGAAAAAACTATTCTAAACTTATAAATAAACTAATTTACAAAGGAGCGTAAGAGCTGGTTACCAGTCATAAACGCCCATTATGAATAATAAAAAATGATGGATTAATCAGTCTCATCGGATCACATTCTCATGTCCCTGAGATAAATACGCCCGGCTGCAAGCTCCGTCATATGAACGCTGAGTTCTGAAAGCCACCAATATTTTTGGTGGTTTAGTCGGTGGAAGTCATTACGATCAACCTTGAAAATGGCCAGTGAATACATAAACTTATCACGGTTGTCGGTGAAATCTTCGTGGGAATAGGAAATTCGTTTATCCGCTTTATTCCGGCGCCAGTGAAAAATCAGAGGAATGTTGCCAGCATCCTGAATAAGACCCAGACAGTCACATAAAGGGAAGGCTTCCGGGGTCAGGTATCCAGTAGAGAACTGTTTTGTAGTACCTAGTGGGGATATCTTGGAATGTTAGAGATTGAATTACTGTGTTATTAATATTAGGTAATTTACTGAAATAGTCTCTTGTAAGTTTTATTAGGAACGAATCAGTTCTTGTGATATTGGCTGAATCATATAGGACTTGGTTTTTAACAAAGTGCTGTCAATCAGATTCAGGTGTGCGATATTCATAGTCTGCGGCAAGCTCTCAGGCATTTACGTTCCAGCGCTCGGGCTCGCTCCATAGAGTTATGGTTAAAATTCCACAAAACTGGCGCCGCATATGTTATTACACAGTACAACAAAATTTGACTTTTTCTCGGACTTGTAACATTCAATAGGCGTTTCTTATAGGTTTTCGTGCCCTGAAAACGAATCCGTAACCCGTTTGTTGCCATCACCCTTAGTTTTTGAGAAAATCGATTTTGAAAAAAACTACAAATTTTCAACTTTGAGCATATTTTCTGTCGAAACGGCAATAGTTATTCGATTGTTCGTTGCGTCAAATTATTCTATGAACTTTCCCGAATACAACGATGTAAGTGATTATTGGGTTATGAACATTTAAATATGTTTAAACAACGATCGATGGGAAAAGGACACCCGAAATGCACCAATTTTTGCGGATATCTTTCAATTTATTTCCAAAACTAAGGGTCTGAGACGAAATCTGACCATCCCACGTGATGCAGCAGACACTGTTCCTTCGGAAAGCGTCGGCAAAAGTGGTAAGTCTCGTTTCGTTTTCAATACAGAAACGAAATAGTTTGGCAAAATGCGCGGAGCCGACACACAGTGGTCCGGTCGACGAAAACGTGAAAAAAATCCTTACGCTCACATTTCACCTATTATTATTATGAAGATGGTCATTCCAGGGGTTTTTGGGGTCGCAGAATCTGATTCCGAGGTCAAAATTGTTATTAAATTAAAACTGAGCCCTGTAGGAGGGGGGAAATGTTGATAAAAAAATATTATGTTTTTTTTAACAGTCCTGTTTGATTTAATTACGTTATTTGAACATAATTACGACATCAAATTTTGAAAAATTAACATGGATAGTGTTTTTAAGATAGCAAAACGTATTGAGCGCGCGGAAACTAAAAGGTCAATAGTTTGTATAAATTCACTCTTCAGATATTGAAAATGCTTTCATTTATCCATAATATGAAATTGTGCATTCATTCGATGTTATTAAAATACATAAAAAGTTATAAATAACTGAAATACGAGATGGTCGTTTTTAATCGCATGTAACATTTTTCGGAATCGAGAGGAATCTTTGAAACTTACATTATTTAATAGTCTATAGTTTAAGGAATGTACGTGCAAAAGGAGAAGTTGCACTTTTTTGCTATTCCCGAGTAATCATCAATTATGTTGGCAGCAATCAGGCCGCTTGCGCGGGAGAAGTAAGTATCTGCGTCTCGCCAACATACTTCTACATACATTTCTGAAAATACCTGTGACTATATGGAAAAATGTTTTGGATATAAGTCGTAAATAAAATTGTATTATAGTCATTTTTTTAACAGATACAACAATGTATTCCTAAAGGATTTGGTAAGAAATTGCATTTTTTTCTGTGTTTGATGGGACACTCTGTATATCTTACCTGCAAGTCTTGAAACATGTGGTCGCCAAATTTTACCTTTACCTTCATTTGCTGTATTGGGTAGTCGAACATTTTATTACTTTATTAGTTTACGATACCAGCGCAGGCCGGGATAATCCTCCGCACGTACGGAATCGTAGGCGTACTACCTGAACGAAAATTTAACTCCGCGCGGATAGAATGCAATAAATCATCGGAATATCAATCACGGGGGACACTGAACAGTCTTGACCAATCAGGTACTCGAAATGAAAAAGCAGCCAATACCATTTTTTAGGAAACGTGCTATGGCCCCTCCAAGAGTAAGTACAAGCTATAACCATGTCAAGAAGAAGCAGTTTTCCCCGGAAAACCATCATTCACGCACAGTTTGCGAAAACCACCACATCTAGAATTTTCTATATCTTTATATACTTTTAGTTTATTTTTTGTGTTACTTAGTTTGAGTTTATTTTTTGTATTACTCAGTGTTTGACATTATTAAATCATGTGTGAAGTGAATGTAACACGTTTAGCATTGCATACTAAGATGCTGAATTGTTCTAAAGCAGAGGACAAGAAGAATTGTGTACTTCATTTTTTAAAACAGACATTCCATGTAACGGGACAACATGGTGACGAGGAAACAGAGAAGAAATTTGAGGAACATATTAGAAGAAATTTTTTTGTTCCGTACTTTAAATTTTGGAACGAATGTTCCCGTAATAATGTTTTATTTAAGAAGAAACATGATGTTTGGCTTTCCCAAGAATTTGATTGTACTTCAATTCTTCCACGTAATCTAATAGCGTCTTCAAGAAAGGGTCGTCCAATGAAACAATTTGATTCATTATGTGAAGCGTCTAAACGAAAAAAGACTGAAGATCTCCGTAATTCAATATCGCATTCAGAAATTACATATGCCACCACCATGAAATTGCGTGCAGAAGGTGATAATGCTTCTGCAGAATTACTGTACGAGTGTACAAGAACTACTCCAACAAGGTCCAAACGGATTTTAAGGAACTGGAATAATTCGGAATCAGATTCAACGACTATGTCTCCCGAAGAGGCTCTATCTTTAATAATATCTTTGAACTTAACAAAATATGCATATTGTACTCTCAGATCTTCGGCTATTTCTCATGGACATAATTTATATCCTTCATATTATCAAGTCTTGCAGTGTAAAGAACATTATTACCCAAAAGGAATTAGTAGCACGGAAAGTATGTGTGAAGTGCCATTACAGGAATTACTTAATCAGACCTGTGAAAATATAATACAGACAATTCCTGCAGAAGACACCAGCATTAATAATCTTACACTATATTGTAAATGGGGATTTGACGGGAGCTCGGGATATTCTGCGTATAAATAGCAATTTGAAGACAAGCAATTACAAGACACAAGTGTATTTATAACATCTTTAGTTCCCCTTCGATTAGTCGAATCTAGCAAAGATCGTATATTGTGGAAGAATATGCAAGGTGTCGGCGCTATGTGTGTACAGTTAGGTACCCACATCAGTTCCCAATGTATTAAAAATACAAGAGAATTGTTCGTGTGAATGTCATACTATACGACGGGGTAAATTCATTGTCGAGGTGATTTTTTTACACTATTATATTAAACACGTCAGTGTAACAGAAGTGCATATCGCACGTGACTATATTACCGTTCTCCAGTATTATATTTGTTATTTATAAACTATTTTCTAATAAAAGTAAGAAGACTGAAATTAATTACATACCTAGAAGTGTTGTCTTCTTGCCTGACGTTTAAGGGTTATTTTACTACTCATTTGGAGTTGCCAACAGTAGTCTGCCAACATTGCGATGCTACTTTTTCCGTAGTAACGTTTTTCCATCACGGACACTTGGTGAAATCGTTCCCTGTGCTCATCACTCACATCACCAAGGTTTTCCGGGAAAAAATCAAGATGGGAATGCAAAAAATGCATTTTGAGGGTCATATTGCAACCCAATCTTTCACACGCTTTAATAAGTCTGTTTACAAGATAGTTGCCCGCTCGCTTGTCGGTCGCTACCGAACTCCAAACCGGCAAATTGTACACACATAGCGCCGAAACCTTGCATATTCAAAAAATCAAAGTTTGAAATTACAGAAAATTTATTAGGATAAACCAACCAGTGAATGACCGAGTTGTTGAATGAGAAGCCCAGTAAATGACCGCATACTGTTAATAAGAATTGTACTTATTAATGTTTGTTTAATACGCGTAACTAAAAATATGGGATATTAAAAGTGCAACTGCACTCCATTTATAAACATATAAATATTTAAAATTTATAATTGACATTTCTTTGCCTAATGGTCATTCACTGCTATGCGGTGAATTACTGGTTGGTTTACCCTAAATAGTTTATTATACAATAGTTAATATTTTTTAATTAAATAGTTTACAAATAACAAATACAATATTGTAGCACTGTGAGAGGCTTACCGTGAGCGGCAGGGTTACCTACCTACGCTGGCCGCCGCGCGTGCCGCCGCGCCGTTGACTACCACTGTCGGCTCCGCGCGTTTTGCCAAACTATTTCGTTTCTGTATTGAAAACGAAACGAGACTTACCACTTTTGCCGACGCTTTCCGAAGGAACAGTGTCTGCTGCATCACGTGGGATGGTCAGATTTCGTCTCAGACCCTTAGTTTTGGAAATAAATTGAAAGATATCCGCAAAAATTGGTGCATTTCGGGTGTCCTTTTCCCTTTGATCGTTGTTTAAACATATTTAAATGTTCATAACCCAATAATCACTTACATCGTTGTATTCGGGAAAGTTCATAGAATAATTTGACGCAACGAACAATCGAATAACTATTGCCGTTTCGACAGAAAATATGTTCAAAGTTGAAAATTTGCAGTTTTTTTCAAAATCGATTTTCTCAAAAACTAAGGGTGATGGCAACAAACGGGTTACGGATTCGTTTTCAGGGCACGAAAACCTATAAGAAACGCCTATTGAATGTTACAAGTCCGAGAAAAAGTCAAATTTTGTTGTACTGTGTAATTGGAAGGAACCAATAACATATACAGAATAGTTTTAGCTGTTTTGAAAGGTGATTGTTATAGAATAATCTACTATATGATAGAAAAGCCCGTTTGACCTTCAGAAGCTGGGCGTCAAAATGCTTATTACCGCGCAGTAAATAGTCCAATTGGACTCCAAGGTGTTTAACAACTTTTTTATGTGGTATAAGCACCTCGTTCACGATCCCCGGGATTGTAGCCGAAATCTGGAACGACGTGTTTCCCGCTTTTGTTGTGGACGATAAACAGTTTACGGGCGTCTTGAATAAAACAGTCTCACATTTTTGTGGGTTCAATCGCAGATTCCAAGCCATGTAATGACGATTGACTTTATCAACGGCAAAGTCCAAATCATTCTGTATTGGCCCCAACCTTCTTCCCAGAGACATATATCACAACATCATCTGCGTATGTTAAGAATCCCGCGCCACCGGACTTATTGAAATCAAAAAGTCTTGGGAGATCGCATAAAAAGATGTTGAAAAGGACCGGTGAGTTCACCGTACCCTGTTGCAGCCCCTCCCTAACCAGAAACTCAGTCGAGGATAAACTGGAACCATCACAGGTGTGGAAGGATTTCCCCTTTACCATATCCCAGATCATGAAAGTTAACCAGGTGGGAAACCCTTTATTCTTAAGTTTGTAAATCAGCCCATCAATCCAAACTGAGTCAAATGTCTTTTCAATACCCAAAAAGGCGGCTGCTGCTAGGTGGCTACGACCAACCGTTTTGTTCAGGTCTGATAGTAATTTGTGAATAGCATGCGTCGTAGAATAAAGGTGCCTGAAGCCAAATTGATGAGATGGTATTATCTCCTTATCGCCACAGAAAGACATGATTCTGTCATTAATAATAGCTTCAAAAACTTTACTTATGCTAGGAGTCAAGCTAATCGGCCTATAACTAGACGGATCTGTAGGGTTTTACCTTTTTTAAGGATAGATAGAACTTTAGCCTTTTTCTAGGCTGAAGGAAAATAGTTTAGATTGATGACATTATTGAAAAGGATTGCCAGATCGACAATTATGTTAGCAGGAAGATGTTTGAGGTCTAAATCACTCGAGATCTTGTTAGGTAATTTCTTTAGCTTAAGAATCACCGAGGGGGGGGGGCTGCAAAAGGGAAACGGTCCTTCGGCCTCCACTGTAGGATGGATTGCTGTACATCTCTCGTTAAATTATACAATGCATCCACCACGGGCTCTTAAATCAGTAACCTCCCTCCTAAGGGCGTCAACGCCGGTGTCAACCACTTCTTTCAATCGAGAACCAGTATTAAGGTGACGGGGGAGTTGATGGACTCATAGAACGCCCCCAAAATATTGAGTTTATCTCCAGCTGCCGGGAAAACCAAATAGTCACCTGCATCCACTGCATTAGTCCTGATACAGTCACTTCTGGTCAGTAAGGATTCATTATCTCGGTGGATATGCAATTTCTTGATTTCAAGCCGTTGTTTAGGACGGAATATGGCGTTTATCTTAGGGAAGAATGATTCTGAGTTACGGTAGTCAATGTTTTTGATGACATTGTTCCAGTACTTTTCAGTCGCATATTTGAATTCAGTTTTCAACGCTTTGACTACTGCCTTATGGGCTGCTTTGACGCTTTTAAAATAGTCACTACGGGATTGAGGGCCTGTTAGATGCAGATTGTGTAATATAGAGACAATAACCGTTTTATCTTTCTGGAGTTTACGGATTCTGTGATGGAGGTATCTTAGAGTATTACTATAAGGTTTAAAAACCGGAACCCACCTGGATATTGAGTGTGATATTGTATTATTAATGTTGAGCAATCCCTGGTCTATTTCCTCCACGGACAAGTTACGATCGTGAGGGATTTCACTACGGCAGTTCTTTTCAGTCTATTCGTGAAAGAATCCCATCTGGCCGTCCGAAAATCATATCGGTGAGGACCAGAGTCAGCCCTGGACAACGGTATACCCTCGTTCGGTAACTCAAACAATAATATTAGCGCTAGATGGTCACTATCGTAAGGGAGCGTTTGGATCTTACCGTCAACATTATTTAACAATTTCAGTCTCGGGTCCGCGATACATATGTCAAGATATGTCTGTGCCGGTTTAAACGAAGGGACCGCAGTCGTATATAATTTTAATTTGTAGTTGCAATCGGAGGTCGATTTCCACTGTCCAAGGTAACGACCTCTAGGGTTATTGTCTCTATCACCCCATGCCCTCCTTCTGGCGTTAAGATCCCCGGCTAGTATATAAAAGACATTACAACTAAATAACTTAAGTCTAGTGAACAGGCTATCCAATTCCTCAATGAATAGATTTCTGCTATCATTGTTGGCATAAGCACTAATAAGAACTAGTGAATTATTATTCCCGATTGGGATCTTAATTACTCCAAGATTTCCTTGGAAAAGGTATTCGGAAGGCAGACCTCTTCGAATTGGATCCCTTTTTTAATAAGGATCGCAGTTCCCCCGCCTTGAATGGCGTTAGGTCTGTCGTTACGTACAAGATTATAATCTTTGATAACTAACTTATGAATGGGGTTAAGTTTAGTTTCAGAAATGAAGATGAAATCATGGTCATTTTCAGAGTGGAATTGGAGTAGCTCTAATCTGCGATAATTAGCGATCAACGAGTTAACGTTGATCGCTGTTGTTCTAATTTGCTTATTTACTCTAATATTGTCAGGCATTGTCCTTGGAAAAAATTGCGTTCAATAAAAATTCAATATAAAAATTTGTGGTATTCGCCGCTATTTGTGCTGCAAGAGTTTGGAACTGGCTTGTAACGGCCGCAGTAATCTCCTCCATCAGCTCGTTAACCCATTGGGGAGGGGTAGAGGTGATGGCGTCAGCATGGCAGCCATCAACCAACGATGACAGAGTAGGAACATTCCTGGGGCGCAGTGCTGGTGCTTTAGGTTTCTCCGAGTGTAATAGTGGTTTGCCCTTATTTACCATCTGGGCATATGAAACAGCAGTCTTGGTTGCAGCAGATGTATTACTAATCTTTTGCATTTCCGTATGGTTTTTGAGAGTTTTATGCTCTCTTTTCTTTGCGGCTGCAAATTTTAAAAAGGGGCAGCCTTTATAAGACGCAGGATGCCCAGACTGATTACAGTTGGCACATTTAAGAGCCTGCCTGTGATCCTGATTGTTGATGGTGCAAGTTCCAGAGATTGCGCGCAATTGACTGAGACTGCGCGCACTTGACACACCTGTATGGCAAGTGACAGTTTTTGCTAGCGTGGCCTAGCCGTTGACAATTCGTACATTGGAATAGTTCTGCTTTTTTTTGGATGTTCGCATTTAACTTTTTGATAAGCTAGTGTCTTGATTTGAAATAGTTCTGCAGTTTTACTTTCACTCGTGAGCTGGAGTAGGTAATGATATCTATCAGACAGTGATTTGTTGAAGATAAATTTAGTCAGACTGATTATTTCTACTTCTGGGAGTTGTAGTTCGGTAATTTCGAGTTTGATATCTTCTGGTTCGAAGGCTCCTCTGATGCCCTTAAGCACCACCGATTTTGGTTTGATGTGTTTAGGCGTATAGGTATAGAATTGAATATTTTGTTTCACCAATTTATCGCAGATCATTTTGTGTTGTTCTATACTATTGATATGTAGGGAGTGAACTCCAGCGTCTGTTTGTTTAATTAAGACATCTTTTTTGGGAATGTTTAGTGCCTCAACAATTATAATTAGGGCCCTTATCGAAGAGTCGAACGTATTGATGGGAGGGGGTTTTATCACCTTACTAATCACATTTGTGGCCGTCCTCGTAACGTCTTGTTCCTCCAAATCGTGGTCCATATCATTCTCCATTTTCAAAGATGGGGTTCCTTTCCTGGATGTCATTCTGTTGGGGCTTAGGTTCCATAGAGGGTTTGCTCGTCTTCTTCGGGAACATCCAGCCCTCTACCGGGGGCGTCGAGAGATGCGAGGGGCCTGCACTTGATGGGGTCTCCTCAGAGGGCGTCCTAGGACCGTTTTTTCGTGCTTTGTCGAGGTTAGGAATAACCTCGCTATTTCGGGGGTCCCCAAATTCCTTTAGGAAACTTTTGGGCAAACGATCCAACGTGACCGGCTGCATTTTCTGTGTTTTCTTGTTTCTTCCCAATGGCACAGCATTTGCCGCGCAGTTCTCCTTATTCTTGTCCAGAGACGAGAAGCCACGTTTCGCACCCTGCGATGGCATTCTGCAAGCTGGCCCTAGATTAACGTGCGGGAGGCACCCGCGACGAATCAGGGCCAGAAATAGATACTTAGTATTTTCACGCCCGTATTAATACTGTCACTATCAAATTCACACCAGCATATACACTATATTGACGGAATATTTAGAAAAAAAACTTCACTAAAAGTAATGTAACCTTGCTTCGACGAGGTTAACTAACGGACGGGTGATCGAGAGAACGAGGCAAGGTGCACTGTGCAACGGCCGTTTATTCTTAATGCTAGTGTACAAAAGTACCCGGCCAGATCTATACTGGCTAACAGAGGCGGTACGGCTTAACCTAGACCTTAACCTACGGTGTAAGCTAGTGCGGCGGTTCGTGGAGAGGTCGCGTCGGAGCGCGGGCGGCGCGACAAGGTCGCGTGCTCGGAGCGTTTCGGCGGTGGTGAAAGGAGTGGGGGGTAATGGTCTTACTGGTGCCCTGGCTGTTATCTCCACCAATGGCCCTGACCGTGAAGTCTTGCGTCCGCTCGCCCAGTGGGTAAAACCCGCGGGAAAGGCGGAGACTGTAGGATGTCCTCCGGGACAGGCGAAGTCTGACCCTAAGATTGACGGTGGATATCGATCTGCGTCTAGAGATCGGTGAACTCGCGTTTCTCTAGGAGCCGTGGAGGTGGGGGAATCCAAAATTACACAACGAGTCAGCTTGGAGCATAAGAGATCGCTGGGAGAGCTCTGACCATTCGCCTGTAACGCTCGTGGTAGAGTCTGCCTGACGGGCCCGTCGCGCTGGCCTATATGGGCCGCCGCGATAGCTTCGCGAGCGAGAACGCCGCTTGGCGCGCGGCCATCTCGCAGACGCGCTCGGTAGCGGCGGGTCGCGCCAGGCGCGCGTGGTGGGGGAAGATTCGCGTCCCACCGTAACTAACTCGTTACAGTAAGGACGGAGACGCAACGACCTGTCTCCTTCGGCCGCCACACTGGAAGTCTGTCCTGGCAGACCCTGCCTCAGACGCTGTGATGTGAGGTGCTGGACGGAACGGGTATATATACGGAAGGAGTGGAAGGAGTGTGACCACTCTGGAGAGAGCGTCAAGCCGAGTGGCCCTCTGGTGGAGATGCGGCCACGTAACTTGAGACCGCCACAATTCTAATAGTAGATACTATTCGAAATTTCCTTATAACTTGCAAACGGAAAGGCATATTTTTTATTTTGGAGTTGGGTTTAATTTTTTTCAAATTTTTTTATTTTTAACTTTTTAGTTGTATATATTGTCACAACATGCTGAGGAGATATGTGTGTACGTACATAAAATAATAATAATTAGGTGATCATAGTTTTATTATTAACCAGATATATGGCAAAATATTGGATCAATATTGATGCAGTCTAGGATGAGACCACCGGGGTATCGCCCCCTTTCAAATAAAAAAATGATCATCAAAATCGGTAAAAAATTACTTACGGGACGAATCTATATCCTCCTCCTTTTTGAAGTCGGTTAAAAAATAATACTTTAAGCAGGACTTCCGGTTGGGTAGCTGTGGGAGAGTGTTAGCCAGGTTTTAGCTGAGGAAGTTTGGGGAGAAAAAATGTGAGTGTGAGGGCGGAAAGGGTTAGAGAGGGCGAGAGTAGGAATAGGGGAGAAAGGCGGAGGCGTGAGTGGATAGAGGAACGCAGGAAAGAGGAGGTGTGTGAGGGAAAGAGGCAAGAGAGGCGGACGTGGAAGAGTGAGGTTAGAAAGCAGGCGGAGGGTGGAAAGGGGCTGTGGAGTGAAAGGGAGCTGGAAAGGAGAGCGGGGCGAAGGAGATAAGCGGAGACGGAGTGGTCAGAGGATAGAGAAGGTGGGTGAAAGAAAGGACGGTAGAGAATAGAGCGGGAAGAGTGAGGTTAGGAAGGTCTGGCGGGAGAGCGCGCAGTAAGAGGGCGGAGAGGCGACATCTAGGGAAAGTGGGAAGGAGTAAGAGGACAGACGAGGCGGGAAGTTTGAACGAGAGTAAGGAGAGAGGCGGAAAGAGGGCATACAATCGGTTAAAGAGGGAGGGAGCGGGAAGGGGGAGTTCGTGGGTAAGGAAAGAGGAACGAGTAAGGAAGGTAGTAAAGGTATAGAGGTGTATTTCAAAAGGGGGAGGGAGGGTGAGGAAGAGGAAGAGGAAGGGATGGGGAGGAAGAAGAGCTGGCATTTAGGAAAAGTACGAAGGTGGGGAGATCACCGTCGGAGGAGAATAGGATGGGAGGGATCGAGGAGTTATTAATGAAGATTAGAGAGGAGTTGAATAAAGGGCTGGAAGAAGTAAACAAAAGGAGGAAGGAAATTAGAGAGGAGATGGAGGAGATGAAGAAGGAGTTTAAAGAGAGGGAGGAGAGATGGAAAATGAAATGGGAAAGGTTGGATAGAAAGATAGGGGAGGTGGAGAAGCAGGCGGAGGATATGAGGAAAGTGAAGGAAGGACTGGGTGGGGTAGAGCGGAGGCTGGAGAAATTGGAGGCGGAGAGAGGAGGCGAAAGAAGCAAATGAGGAGGAAGGACAGGAAGGTAGGGGAGGGGCTCTGGAGAAAAGGCTGGTGGAAGTGGAGAGGAGGTGGGAGAAGAGGGAGGAGAGAAAGTTGAATGCAGTGATAAGGGGGATTAAGGTGGAGGGAAGGGAGGTGGAGGAAGCAGTGCAAGGGCTGCTGGGCGAGATAGGAGCAGAGGGAAAAGTGGAGTGGGTGAAAAAGGTGGGAAGGAGGAAAGAAAACAAGGAGAGGATGCCAGTGGTCCGAATGAAGGAATGGAAAGGGAAAAGGGAAGTTATGGAGAAGAAGAGCAAACTGAAGGGAAGGGGAGAAGTAATTGAGGGCGATATGACGTTTGAGGAAAGAAGGATGCAGTGGAAAATAAGAAGGTTAGTGGAAAAGGAGAAGGCGAAAGGTAGGAGGGTAAGGGGGGCGTGGATAGAGGGGGAGTGGTGGGGGTGGGATGAGCAGCAAAGAAGTCTTAAGAAATAAGGGAGAGGAAATAAGGGAAGAAGGAAAAAACAAAGAGGGGGAGGAAGAGGACCGGGGGAAGAGAGGAAGGAGGGAGTGGGGGCGTAGGGAGGAAAACAAACGAGGGGGGGAAGGAAGGGTAGGGAACTGAGGATAGGGTTCTGGAATGTGGCGGGGCTGAAGGGGAAGGATGAGTTTTGGAGAGAAATACAGGGTTGGAACGTAATTGGGCTAACGGAAACGTGGGTGGAGGAGAAAGGCTGGGAGAGGATACGGAGGAGTCTGCCGAAAGAGTTCAGGTGGAAGAGGCAGTTGGCGAAAAGGATTAAGGTAAAAGGGGGTAAGGGAGGAGATACGAGGTAGATGGGGAAGACGAAGAGGAGATAGAAGGGGTAATGGAGAGGAGAGTGCGGTGGGAAGGGGAGATATGGAAGGTTATCACCGTGTACGTGAATCAGCAGGGGGAGGTTATATGGGAGAAGTTGAAAGAGAAAGCGGAGAGAAGGAATAGGGGGGAGAACATACTGATAGGTGGGGATTTTAATGCGAGGATTTTAATTCTTCTCCTGAGAAGAAGGGGGACTGTGGACCGGCGAAGAGGAGGGAGAGGACAGCAGAAGGAGGTCAAAGGACAAGGTAGTTAACAGGGAAGGAAAGAGGTTGATAGAGGTGATGGGGGGGGGGCTGGGGTATAATGAATGGGGCAAAGGAGGGGGACGAAAGTGGAGAGTACACGTACTCAGGAGGAAAGGGGGAGTCCGTAATTGACTATGTGGTAGGGGATCTTAAGGCGTGGGAGGCGGTGAGGGAATTAAAGGTAGGGGAAAATATTGAGTCGGACCATCATCCGATAGTGGTGCGAATGGAGGAGAAGGAGGGAGAGTGGAGGAGGGGAAAAAAGGAGGGGGTCAGGTGGGTAATGGATTGGTCGGAGGAAGGAGTGGAGAAATATAAAAAAGGGATGAGCAAGGAGGAAATTAAAGGGGAGACGGTGGAGGAGGTAATAAGGAACCTCAACGAGGCGATAAGAAGAGGTGGAGAAGGTGCGGACAGAAAAGAGGGGAGATAGGGTGGTGGAATGGGGAGTGCAGGGGCAGAAAATGTGATGCAAGGGCGGCATTGAGAAGGTGGAGGAAGGGAGAAGGGTCAAGGGAGGAGTACAAGGAGAGGAAGAGGGAGTACAGAAGGGCATGTGAAGAGAAGAAGGAAGAGGAAAGGAAAAGGTTTACGGAGGAAGTAGAGAAAGCTGATGGGGAGGGAAAGGTTTGGGAGATTATAAGAAGGGAGAGGGGAAGGAGGAGGGATACGAACGAAGATATAGGGATGGAGGAATGGAAGGGGCATTTCATGGAGGTACTGGGGGGGCGAGAGGAGAGGATACGGGGAAGGTGGGAGAGGGGGGCAAGGGGAACACAGGAAGAGGAGGGAATAGGGATAGGGGAAGTAGTGAAGGTGATTAGGAAGCTGAGAAAGGGAAAAGCGGCGGGTGTGGATGGGATTCCGAATGAAGCGTGGCTGTACGGCGGAGAGAATGTGGTGCGAGCGATATGGAGAGTATGTAATGGATTGTGGATGGGAGAAGGGTGGCCGGAAGAATGGAAGGAAGGAGTGATTGTGCCGATAAAGAAAAAGGGGAAGGGGGAGGCTGCCGGAGACTACAGAGCAGTAACACTGATGCCAACGTTATATAAAGTGTATATGACACTTTTGGCAAAGAGGCTTGAGAGGGAGATGGAGGAGAAGGGTATGGTGCCGGACAACCAGGCGGGGTTTAGGAGGGGAAGGGGGGTGCTCGATCAGATATACGTGGTGAATTATCTAATAGGGAGGGAGATGAGGGAGGGTAAGACAAGAATGGTGGCTTTTTTGTAGATCTAAAGGCAGCCTTCGATACAGTGGAGAGAAAGAAAATTGGAGAAGCGCTAAAACAGAGAGGGGTGAGTGAATGGCTGTGCGAAAGTATAATGGAAGCGTATGAGGAGACCAAGTGCTGTGTGAAAGTGGGGGAGAGAGTGAGTGAGAGTTTCTGGACGGAAAGTGGGGTGAGACAGGGGTGCCCGCTAAGCCCAATGGTGTTCAATGTATGCATGGCGGATTTGGAGGAGTGCTTGAGAAAGGAGGGGTGGGGAGGGGTGAAAGTAGGGGGGAGACACCTGTATGAACTGGCGTATGCGGATGACATAGTGTTGATGGCAGAGGAAGAAGTGGGGATGAAGATGATGATGAGAGTGCTAGAGAGGTATGTGGATGAGAAGGAGCTGAGAGTAAATGTGGACAAGTCGAAGGTGATCAGGTTTAGGGTAGGAGGGGGGAGAATGAAGAAGTGTGAATGGAAGGGGAAGGGAGAGAGAGTGGAAGAGGTGAGCGAATTTACGTATTTGGAGTACAAGGTAGCAAGGAATGAAATGCAGGGGGCGCATGTGAAGGATAGAGTGAGAAGAGCAATGGTGGTGATGAGGGAAGTGTGGGGGATAGGGAAAAGAAGGTTCGGGGGCGACTGGAAGAGGAGGGTGTGGCTGTTTGATAGGTTGCTGAGCACGGTATTGTTGTATGGAGCGGAAGTATGGGGATGGAAGGAACGAGTGGATGTTGAAAGAGTGCAAGAAAGATTCATTAGATGGACGCTAGGGCTGGAGCGGTGCACCCCAGGGTATATGGTGTTGGATGAGACGAAGAGAGAGAAAATGAGGGTGAGGGCGGGAAGAAGAACGCTAGGTATGGAAGGAAGGGTAAGGAGCGGGAAAGCTGGGGCAATAGCGAGAAGATGCCTAGAGGAGATTAGAGGAAAGAAGAGAGACAGTGGAATAGGATGGGTGGAAGAAAGATGGGCGTTCCTTGAGGAGAGGGGTTTCGCGACGGAGGAGGTGGAGAGGAGAGAATGGCAGGGGTGGAATATAAGGCAGGTATTGGAGCAAAGGGATAGGGAGTTGCAGGAGCAGGAATTAGGAAGGAGATTGAGGGAAGGGAGATATAATAGGTGGTACAGGGAGGTGAGGACAGACGGGGTGTCAAGGTACCTGGAGGAGCGGGGGAAGGAGGAGAAGATAACGAGGGTGGCCAGGTACAGGTTAGGCAATGAAATGAGAGGGAAGAGGTATTGGTTGGAAGAGGGGGAAAACGTCTGCAGGGTGTGTGGGGGGAGCAGGAGGTGTGGAGATGGGGGTAGGGAAGAGGAACAGGAAAGGGTTAGGGAAATACTGGGGGAAAGCGGGTGGGGGAAGGTTGGATGAGCAGTATGGATAAGCGAAGGGGAGAGGCGATGAGGAGAGAAATGGAGGACGGGGAGGAGGGGAGAGGAAGGGAGGGTGAGGTTTGAAACAGGAGAAGAGGGGGAAGGGGAAGGGGCTGGGGGAGGGTAGGCAGGGGAGAAAGGGGGGTCGAGAGGCTTTGGAGGCAGGGGACGGGAAGATAAAGGGCTGGGACGGCGGTAGGGAGGTAGGTAGGAAAAGGTAAATGGTAATATTGTAAATATGTAAATAAAATATAGAATATAGAATATAAGGTAGTTAAGTGAGGGGTAAGAGGGGGGAGAGGCGAGCGGAGTGAGCGGGGTGAGGAGGAGGGAGTGGCGAGGCGAGCGTGGTGTGGAGAGAGAGGCGAGCGAGGCGAGGCGACGCGAGCGAGGCAAGGCGACGCGCAGCAAAGAGAAGTAGTGGAAGTGGCGAGACGAGCGTGACGGGCGAGCGTGGTGAGACGAGAGTGGCGGGAGAGCGTGGCGAAGCGAGACAAGCGGGGAAGGGAGGAGAGAGGAGTAGTGTAAGATAGTTGTAAGATAGTTTTTAAGTTAGATAAGTAGATAAGATAGGTTAAGCGGATAAAATGTAAGGGGAGAGGGAATGTGGGTGAAGAAGACCCGAGCCCGGAAGGGATGGGTTTTAATAAATATACATACATAATACTTTAAGCACGCATAACAGTGAAGGCAATTTCTTACCAATAATTTGTGGTCCGTAATTATCAATTAAATATATAGTCGTATTCGTATGTAAACTACATAGGGTAAAGTATCCAATTACTGTGGGGTACCCAATTACTGTGCCTCTAGTTTATCATTAAGCATAATTAACTTTATATTTATCGAATAAAAGATATTAAATTTTTTTAGTTGACTTCAGTTAATTATTTATTTGTTAAAATTAAACATGTAACGCACAGAAGTTCTTAAAATACAAAAAAATGATTTTACTTTTTTGATAATGAATTCGCAAAATTTTCTATAAAACTTGTGAAAAAGCTTAAGAAAATACTGAACGAATGAAAGTCAATATTGAGTAAAATAAACCGTTTTAGGTAAGATCCACAACGTTAATTATATTAGTAAAACATATTTAAATTATGGAAAAACAAAACAGCGATTATCTATTTGAATATCTGCATTTATTTTAAACAAATCCAGTAACTGAAACGAATTTGGAAGTAACGTCATTTACTGTGTACAATAACTGGACTAGTTTTTGCACGTTGCGTTAGTTACTGTGTCGCTTGCACTGCCGCACGTGTGAAGAATTTCTAACCTCAAACGCACATCCGATTATATTTTGAAAAAAAATTACGGTATATATGAACAATTTATTAAAGTGGTCATCTCTAATGTGAACTTTTAAGTGACTTATTATGATATTTTATTTTTATTACAGAAAAATTTAACTTAAAAATGAGTGTCAAAAAAAGGGGAAAAATTGTCACCAAAGTTTTGTAACCGATATTTTTTGTTTCAATAAAATATTAATTAAATTATAATTAACACGTTTGTTCACATTCATTTCTTAAAATCAAGTTATTATTAATATTATTGCTACTAAAATTGATTAAAGTATATTATCTATTACATTTTTATCGTGCACAGTTATTGGGGCACAGTATTCAGGGAGGAAGCACAGTAATTGCAGCACAGTATTCAGGGTGGAAGCACAGTAATTGCAGCACAATATTCAGAGAAGGAGCACAGTAACTGAGGCACATTAACTGATCTTTTGAGATTTTAGGCACACAGTAACTGACTCCAGAACTTTTTTTTATGTTTAATAATATCCAAAGAGGATGTGATATTTGTTTCGTGGAAAAATTTATATCGATAAAAGAAACATTGAAATTGATCTTTAAATTCTTAAGACAATTCAATTTCATTACTCTAGCGAAAACTCCGGAAGTCCTGCAACAGGGCACAGTCATTGGATACTTTACCCTATATCGTGAATACATGATAGCGGTTCAAGAAAGCAATAACAAACACTAGAAGCAGGATATCATGCAAATGTCTGGTGTAAGCTTTAGGAAGTCAAAATAGGAATTGACGCTTGAATGTCAAGAATTGTACGGTCGTGTACAGAAAACAATTAACTGCAGAAGAAGAAGGGATGGGTATAATAAAACAGGTAAAGAGAATCTAATGAGAAGTCTTGTTACCTGTATTTTCGCTTTATCCGTTTTACTCGAAGTGTAGCTACCATTTTTGGAGGAACATATTAAGGTACTTTTGGACAAATTTTTCCGTGTTAGCCACAGTCTAGAAGAACCTCTATCGGCGTGGCGTATTGCCTATATGCGCGTAGTGCCGACCTCCCTATGTTCAAACGCCATTTTCTAAAAAACGGTTGGGTGTACGCAAAAATGATATACGAGGTCAGCGTTTTATTCTGCAACCCAGGCATGGAACTAAAGTGAACACAGCGGCCGTTTTTCGGAAGCAACGCCTCCTTTCTCCCGCCGCGCGTCTTGGCCCCCGCGGCGGGCCTAGGAGCTTCGAGCGCCTCAGACCCGTACCACATGAACCGCGCGTGGCGTATTAGGGTGACATTGTATCAATAGGTTTCCACATCGTCCCAGAGAGCACGATTGTCCATGCGTTTTTTTTTGTCAACGCGCCACGCGCGGTTCATATGGTACGGGCCAGAGGCGCTCCAAGCTCCATGGCCGCCGCGGGGGCCAAGACGTGCGGCGGGAGAAAGGAGGCGTTGCCTCTGAAAATCGGCCGCTGCGTTCACTTTAGTTCCATGCCTGCTGCAACCCACGCTCGCGCGAACTTGTAAAATGGCAATAGGGCATCACGGACGCATTCCACTACAACCATGCACCGTCCCGCCGTTCGGAGAGCTGCCGGCGACCGCTGGACAGCAGTGCTGTCTGAGCTTCGAGATGTTTAGGATGGTCTCTTTCAAATTCACGTCGCAAAGAGCTATTCAGAATTTCCCGGCCCGGGTTGAAAAATTTGGGGCCTCTTTCGTATAACTTTTGAACTATAAAAGATATCGGAATGCAATTTGCGCCACAAAATGAAGACAAATTATTCCCTCTTAATGATGGATAATTAAACATACTTTACGTTTATTTAACTTTTCTTCTATCAATTTTTTAACCATAATTGTTGTAAAAAGCTTTTGCAAACTGTTTATTCGATACTGTATTTAATGCTGTTTTTAAAATTCGTGGTGTTGATAAACAATAGGCTAGTTGTTTCTATATCATTACTTTCATAAATTGAGAAATTAAATTTTTATTCAATTATGTGTTAGTTCTGCAGACCTCAGAACCTATTGTAGTGGTTTTCTTTTTTATGATTTTATTCTTAATCCAGTGAATACCTAGATCAGACGTAAGGGGTAACTAATGGGACGTGTCTTTGATTGTAGCGGTGTTTGAACTTTCTTTCTAGAATTTTTGTGTTTGAATGTTTAAGCTATTCGTCGCCACGCCCGTACAGGCTTCCGTTAATGTCATTTTTTTGAATGATGTGCTATTATTATGGCTTTTACACACAGGTGGCGAAAAATCTCTCCGTACAATGGTATACCCAGATAGCACACAGACGTCTTAAAGACGTCTGTTTCAGACTTTCAAGACGTCTTAAAGGCGTCAGTTTCAAACTTTCAAGACGTCTTAAAGGCGTCTACCATTTTCTGAAAGTCGTCTTAAAGACGTCTGTTGACGTTTTTGAACGTCGTTTGTCAGGAAACTGTACGCCTTTAAAACGTCTTTTAAACGGCTTGTAGACGTCTGTTAGACATTTTATAGACGTCACGAAGACATCTTACAGACGTCTTAAAGATGTCCATTTCAGACTTTCACGACGCCTCAAATACGTCTTTGTAAGGACTTGATTAGGCCTACCGCAGCTCTTCAAAGTGATATTAGAGATATTAAGTGTGACTTGATTCGTGTTTATTAGAATTAATATATTTTAATGATATTAAGTATTTTGAAAAAAAGCCCGTCGAGTAGCTGCTCTTGTTCTCATTTAAGAAACTCTATTTTCATGCTGTTCAATATTTTCGTTTCTTCATAAAAAAGAAGAACGTCTTGCAATAGCGAATGATCGAAACTTTTTTTGGCATATTCAAGTTCAAGTCGAAAAAATAAATTTCCTTCATTAAAATACGCCAGTACTCGAGAGTGACGGTATATGATCTGCCCGGCTGACTTATAGGCATGACTGCTGTATCCCACCTGCAAGAAACGCTCGGCCCGGTCGCCGCATGGCGGTCGCATACTATCCATCACGAGTCAGCCTAGTCATGACTTGTTTATGTACATATGCGTCTTTAAGACATCTAAACGAAGTCTTACAGACGTCCTAAACACTTACTCGGACGGACGTCTTAAAGGCGTCTTAACACAATAATTGTTTAAAAGACGTGTTAGCTCAGACGTATCAAAGACGACTTAAGGACGTCTGTTGTCGGATATGTTAGAAATGACTTGGCACCGACGCACAGTGGTCGAAAATCGAGAAAACCTGTCCAAAACCTGAATGTGACCTTTGATTTGTACAAAAATGGATATACTAAGGTTTTCGAGGTCGCTGATTAAGAATCTGAAGTCAAAGTTGCTAATAATAAAATGGCGGATCCAATATGGCGGACGCGCATATCAGAAAAACATCAGATTTGGTTTAAGCTTGGTATCAACAGTCAACAGCCTTCGCGAGTGGTCAAAATGGGCTTTCTAGTTGGGCAAAACTATTTCCGCTTCATCTATAGAACCGAATGGAGTAGTTCGACTAAATATACGTTTATTTGATGAAAATCGAATATAGAAAAGTGGAATTGGGATGAACGCGCGATAGAAATTAAAATCAGTTCAAGTTTATAAAATATATTTATAGAAGTAATAAAGATAGTACTTCTGGTGGCAGGTCTTTCTTCGCAACCGGTGGAAGTGGCCTCAGACATGAAATCAGAGGGTCTGAGGATACTAAGAGGCTGTTTAGGAGATCTTCATTGGTGGCCCGTCGAAAAATTTTTCGGGTGTGGCACTCGCGAAATGCTCGTAATTCTTTATGCCTTGCTTCTTGTGCATCTTCCGACACTTGTCCTATGGATAGTACGAAGCTTTCCATCACATCAGCACCATGTATAAGCTCTACCGTGGTGATAGATTTTTTTTAAGCACTTTTAATTTTGGGTTTTGTCCAGCTGAATAGCTCATTTTGACCACTCGCGAAGGCTGTTGACTGCTGATACCAAGCTTAAACCAAATCTGATGTTTTTCTGATATGCGCGTCCGCCATATTGGATCCGCCATTTTATTATTAGCAACTTTGACTTCAGATTCTTAATCAGCGACCTCGAAAACCTTAGTATACCCATTTTTGTACAAATCAAAGGTCACCTTCAGGTTTTGGGCAGGTTTTCTCGATTTTCGACCACTGTGCGACGTCTTCAAAACGTCTTAACACAGACGTCTCAAAAACGTCCTACACGCGTCTTAGGATATACGTCTCAGAAACGTCTTGACATCGACGTCTCAGAAACGTCTTGACAGCGACGTCTCAGAAACGTCTTGACATCGACGTCTCAGAAACGTCTTGACATCCACGTCTCAGAAACGGCTTGACAAAGTCAAGCAAGTCTTAAAAAAGTCATAAAAAGACGTCTTGGCACAGACGCCTAAGACAGACGTCTTAAAAATGTCTCGACACCGACGTCTTAAAGACGTCTTAATAAGGTCGTCAGGCGGTCAGACCAAAAACAGACGTAAAATGGACGTCTTTAAGACGTCGTGTGCTATTTGGCCAGCGCTGCGGTCAACCCTGTCGTAGCTAAGATTTTTTAAATTAAGACTGTTACGAAACCAGTCGTCATTGTTTCCAAACCTCATTACAGTAGTCTGGTGTGCGAGTGGTAATCCGATCATAAAAGCGGAGTGCGTGGCATGATTACCTAGGTCGGGAAATTATCAATAGCTCTTTGCGACGTTAATTTGAAAGAGACCATCCTAAAATTTTCAAAGCTCGGGCATCAATAGTGTCTATCGGTCGCTGGCAGCTCTCCGCTGGGCCGGTGTATGATTGTAGTGGAATGCGTCCGTGAGGCGCTGCTGCCATTTTACAAGTTCGCACAAGCGCGGGTTCCAGGATAAAATGCTGACCCTGTATTCAGAAATTATAGACAATTGAATGCTCTTTAAATATTATTTCACAAATATTTCGATAGGGCTTACCATTTTTGAGAAATTCTTCAAAAACTACAAAAACATTGATGAATTCTAAACTTTAAGGTCTGGTTGGCACCCTTTTCTGTTGTCCGATTGCAATAATCTTTTACAGGGATAATTTTTTTTTATGAAATGACATCATACTAGGGCCTAAGAGTAAAAGAAATCGCATGTTATGTTTGCCTTGTGTGTGTGTGTGTGTACCTACAGTTATAAAGTATAGCCGCCCCCTGAAACCATTGAATGACACCCATACTGAAAAAACTTTGAATTGCATAGTACTAACGTTCGACCTTAAAGTAAAGTTGGTCAATACTCTAACTGCAATAATGATGTTAATCGCGGAATTGTAATATTTGATATTCTTAATCATTGACCATTATATAAGTAGAACTATGCTTGACTGGTGAGAAATGCAAATGTTTTACCCAGTAACTGCAAATATCGCACAGGCATGCTGTACGAAAGTAAGGAACATCGAGTCCAGCGTGCATACAATAAATATGATCATGCCAGACCCTACATAACTATGCACCGCCGTGAAATAGTAGTAATCTTGTGGATCCATGAAGCCATAATGTACTTGGTACATCAGGTATCTCTTCTCCGACGCGTTCTTCGTTACAATGTCGTGTATCATTAACGCAGTTGGAAGCGCTAGGTATCCCACGGATAGAATACTGAAGAAACCTGAAATAGAATGTCGGTACTAAGACAGGATTAAAAATATTTGTCCACTGCAAATCCTGCATTATTGAAATATTTCACCTTATTCTTGTATATAATACATCAAACGATAAAGACATGAAACTAATGAATTACAAATAATGTGAAGTATTTAACTTCAGTAGGTAATTATATACACAAATGTTTCACTTGGTGCAGTTGGGGCCAGTGCCGTCTTTAGACATGGGCACACTGGGCAGTCGCCAGGGGCCCCATGATATTAGGGGCCCCCAAATATAACAAGTCTGATTTTAAGACCTAAAAAAATTATAACAATAACAAACAACTTACAAAGTATAGCAATTACATGTTGTCTGGCTGAAATGATCTACAGTAGAATCTCGACAACTTCTTGTTAGATAATTTCTCGTTAGGAACGCTCCGTGTGCACTGTGAAAGAATTTAATTTTTCGCATAAGCTGTGAATCATTACCTGAGCGACTCGGCGAAGATTGGCAAAGATGAAACGACACCGCGCGGTCGAACATGAAATATTCACTATAGAATAGTAAAAAATTATTTATTCTTCATCGAATCGATATGGTAATATCAGTAACATCAATCGATCCCTGGCATTCTCCCAATTAAAATCATACAAAATTATGCAAATCAATTATTCATTGTAATTTCCTTAATTATGGACCGAATTATGTCGTTTTTGAGGCCATTTTTATTGGGAAAACATAAGGAATCGATTGACGGCACTTTCGCAAAGATCTCATGGGAAATTAACACTTGCAGCACTTAACAGGAGTCACTGCTTAGTGCGCAACATTGTATGGCCTCGCTGGTTTCGGGCGTCGAAGACCACAAAACTCAGCCAGACGCAGGATTGTTGGCGGCATCGCCTTTGATAGCTCTAGCTGGAGAATAATTCTATACTTTTCGAGTCACAGCCATATCGAGAAAGAAAACAAACTAGCTGCGTGAAGAGAACGCGCTTTCAGTGCATTGCAGATGCCCAGCGACAACGGCCGCAGAATAAGATTATAAAACAGTTTTCTCTCAGGTGGATAATTCTTTCAATAGAAATGAAGCGCACTTTTATGAGTGGAGCACAGAAGAGGAAAAGAGCAGCGGAACAGAAAGAGGAAATGAAAAAATTTCCAAAATTAATATCTTGGATCAACTCAGGTGCAATGTCAGCTACTAGTACTGCTCCTCCAAATACAGCATCACCATCTACATCCAGCCACCCAGTTCCAGAGAATCTAGACATACCATTACCTGCTCCTGTTGCTGAAGACATTTCGCAAGAGGAAATTGATAATTATGTAACGGAAAAGGAGTGTGCGATTAACGTCACAGATGACACAGATCCAGGGCTATGGAATATTAACAATATTGATACATTGGATTACTGGATTTGAAATGGGCCGACATTATGTCAGAATCATGACTGCGATCTATCAAACTCACGCACAGTGTACGACCGAGTCGAAGGAGAGACAAGGTACTTGTCAAAGAGTGTATTTAAACGTGAATTGCGGAATGTCGAGTTTTTAAAACGCCAATGGCTACTATATTCACCATCCTATGGTTGTTTGTACTGCTTTGTATGTTGGTTATTATCCAAGAAAGAATCTCCCTTTACTACATTAGGATTCAATGACTGGAAACACAACAATCTTATTGTAGAACACGAAAATGGAAAAGAACATATCAAGTGCATGACGGCATATTTGATTCGACATAAAGAATATGGATGTGTTGATTCTTTATTAATTAAACATCATCGCTCAGAGCAGGAGTACTGGCATAAAGTGTTGACACGTGTGGTTTCTGCCACTTACTTTCTTGCCTCAAGAGAGAGAATCAAACTATTGGGTCGACAAACAATGGAAGCTTTTTAGGTAGTTTAGAGCTATTAAGTGAATTTGACCCTTTTTTGGAAGAGCATCTTAAACTATATGGAAATGCTGGAAAGGGGAACACATCATATCTATCGGCAAACATTTGTGAGGAATTTATTGAATTAATGGGACAACGTGTTCTGTGTGCTATTCTGGAAGAAATAAAAGAATCAAAGTACTATTCAATAAGTGTAGATTCCACTCCAGACATCTCACACATTGATCAACTGACATTTACTGTCCGGTACATTCGAGGATGTGAGCCTATAGAGCGTTTCATCAAATTCATTCCCATCTTTTCTCATGGAGCAAAGAATCTAGCAGATACTGTTGTGGATTTCTTGAGTGGGAACAAAATACCGATATCAAACTGCCGTGGTGAGTCATATGACAATCCTTCAAATATGTCTGGACGTTACACTGAATTGCAAGCACGAATCTGTCAACTGAATGAGTTTGCCATCTATGTTCCCTATGTTGGACCCAGCTTGAACTTGGTGGGATTAAAAGCGGCAGAGTGTTGTCTACAGACTGTAAAATTCTTTAACTTTGTTCAGCGTCTATATACCTTTTTCTCGGCTTCTACACATCGATGGAATGTTCTGACATCATTTTTAAGAAAAGATCATGTTGTGGTCAAGCGTCTATCTGATAGAAGATGGTCGTCACATTTTGATTCGGTCAATGCTCTGCATGGAGGTTTCGAGAAAATTAATCATGCACTAGATTCTGTATCAGCTGACATTGACCAAAAACTGAACACAAGGCGAGAGGCAGAAGGATTGAGCAAGAAAATGAAAAACCTGGAAACGATATTTCTGACAATTCTTTGGAAAGACATTCTTGAAAGAGTGAACAAAATAACTAAGGTCCTGCAGTCAAAAAATATGGATATACTTGTAACCACGAAACTTCTTGAATTTTTGAAAACGTATCCTCAGGAAATTAGAGATAAATTTAATGAATACGAATTGAAGGCCAGGGAGAGGTGTCCAAATTCGGATTACAGCGACGGGAAGAAACGGAAACATCAGCGAAGTGTGCGTCTTACTGAATATAATGGACCAGAAAAAGAGATATTGCTACACAAAAGTGGTAAGTTCAAGGTGGAAACATTCCGTCCTGTTCTGGACTCTCGAAACACTGAACTGACAAAACGTGCAAAAGTTTATTCATGGATTGGAAATCTGTTCTCCTTCTTCAGTGAATTGAAAACAATTTGTTCTGACGATTTAAACCAAAAGTGTAAAGATCTGGCTAATGTGTATCACCAAGACCTTGATTATGATGACCTTGTAAATGAATGCACGCATCTCAAGCACTACATGCGTCTTGATGAAAATTGTAAGACTCTTCCTGCGTTGTATAAAAAAATAATTTCGGAGAATTTGAAATCTGTGTTTCCCAATGTTCAAATTGCACTCAGAGTGTTCATGTGCATGATGGTAACCAATCGTACAGGGGAACGTTCATTTTCAAGATTAAAACTTATAAAAATCAGCTTCGCAGCACAATGGGGCAGCAGCGTTTGAACTGGCTTTTTTTCATTCATGTGCATGGAAAATGACATCCTGAAAACCATTGACTTCAATCCAATTATAAATGAATTCACAGCAAAGAAAATTCGCAAACGTGTGTGTTGAATAATCTTCGCCGTACGGTATGTTTTTTTATTTTTAAACATTCGGTTTGTTACAAAATAGGTTCAATTTTATTGATCGTTAACATTTTTAGTCCCGTGAGTGGGCAGGGGCCCTAGTGCATTACTTTGCCCAGGGCCTCCAATGCTCTTAAGACGGCCCTGCTTGGGGCCAGTTGGGCCATTAAGGAGCCCGACCTCTGTGGCAGAAGTGTCGAACAAGCGGCTCGCGAACCCCTAGTGACCCTTTCTCCTTTTTGCCTGCTCTATAGAGCCGTAGGAGAACAGCCCCCTCCACGCCTACTTCACTGTAATGAATTCCTCCTCCAGGGAGCTGCCACTCTCATTTGCGATTTTGTGACAGTGTTTCAACTGCCACCTAGGCAGTTCCAATTTTTTCGAACTAAAATTAAATATGGCCGTCCAACATAGTCTGCAAATCCAATCTATCACAAAAAACTTAAAAAAAAGTAAACAAATTGAGCCAAGTACATGAAAAAATCAAGAACGGAACGGAGTATTATAAAATAAATCATAAAAAATAGAAGATAATAATAATTACAACATAAAAAAAATATGTGAAATCAAAATGAGCTGCAAGTACATGAAGGTGTTTTGTAATAATCACGGTCGTTTTAATAATATGAAGATAAAATTTAACATCTAGACATTTGCCTAGATGTCCGCGGCCTGGAAGTCAAATACTTGGCGTAGCCAGGCAAGGTATTCTCAGATCATCAATACTCATACCTCCCCCCTCGCAGGCTTTCAGATAATTTGTCCATTTAAAACTCAGACAATATAAGTACATTTTCATTATATTGCGTTTTAAAATAATTGTAAGATCATTCATCGACACCGATACCTTTCCTCTTACAAGCTTTCACATAATTTGTCAATTTAAAACTCTGACAATATGAATACACTTTCATTATTTTGCGTCTTTTAATAATTCCTATTCTTCGACACCTTGAGCTTGCCTGGCCACGCCAAGTATGTATTTGACTTCCAGGTCGCGGACATCTAGGCAAATGTCTAGATGTTAAATTTTATTTTCACATTATTAAAATGTCCGTGATTATTACAAAGCACCTTCATGTACTTGCAGCTCATTTTGATTTCACAATATTTTTTTTATATTGTAATTATTACTAACTTCTTTTTTTATGATTTATTTTCTAATACTCTTTCCCGTCCTTGATTTTTTCATGTACTTGGCGTAATTTGTTTACTTTTTTTTATGAAGATCACACTTCTTTTTACAAAGATAATTTGCATAGGGAATGAGTTCAGATAATTTTTAATATTATAAAATAGAAAGGTTCACCATTAACAGCCTTATCACAGGACAGAATAAAGGATAAATTGTTCGTAAGTTTAACAACTATGAAACAAACCATGTGCACCGCATTCCCGATCTATGTATATTATGTATATGTATAGTACTTTGTGTAGGGGAGAGTCGGGTAAAATGGAACGCTTAACTTTGGAGGGTGATAACTTAAAATCGGAAAGAAAAAAAGACACGAAACTTCAACAGGAGTCTTAAGTGGACCTTAGACTATAAGAAAATCAAAGTCTTTGTTAAGAAAAATATTTGGCAACAAAGGAAAATGAGATTTACCGGAGGTATTGAAATCTTCGCCTCGCTCAAGTGGTAGGGTAAAGTGGAACACCCACTTGAAAACCATGTCGACGTGCGTTACGAAAAGTAGCACATTTCATTTGTATTACAAAGAGCAGCACATTTCAATCTATCACGAGAAGAAGCATGTTTCAATGTTTCAGCCGATAACAAGCATGTTTCGAATATACCACGAGAACAAGCACGATTTACATTTCGCCACGAGCAGTAGCACATTTCACACACTGCAGCGAAAAGTAGCACGTTTTATTTGTTTTCCGAAGTGTAGCATATTTCAGTTTCCAAACAGTTCATAGTCAACCTTGATCTTAATATGTTGCTGCCAGTTGCGTGTATTGGCGTTTATTGCCCATTTAGTGGAAAATAAAGTAATGCAGGAGGAAGCTAATTTTGTAATGCTAGGTTCGGGTGGTGAGTAACAGATAAATATTGTAAGGAACATGGGGAAGAAAGGTGGTCGCAAATAAGGTGGACGCCGTGATAGACGTGTGGCTATGGCCGATTATTTGCACAGCGAAATGCCGTGAAGTCACCTCGCTCGCTTTGTTAATCATTTATTTATGCCGCGCGATCCTAGGCCCAACGTGGCCGTCAGCAAGAGCGGGCTCTTCTTACCCTCGCCTTTTGGTTACGCCTTTTCGACCTCATTTATTTGACCCATTATTTAAATAATTTTTTATTTAATTAATGCCCAACTCTGCATTCAGTTCAAGAGTACACCGATGTTGTGGCTCAAAGAGAAAATTATTTTTGATGTAGCAATTCCATATAACGATGAAAACTATGAGCAAAATGGTCTTAATCGTGACAATTCTTCTGAGCGCGTGGATAGTTTCGTCTCCCAAATACGTAAGAGACAAAATCAAACAAAACCTGTTATTAGAAAAAGAACTCGAAATAAGGATTCGTGGATTGACGTGAAGGCAAAAAATGCACGCAGTTGGGGTATCGAAGGCATTGGAAGGAAAGGATTACCGATACAAAGTAGAAAAATGCGTCATGGATGTAATGATAATTGTCGTTTTCACTGTTCCTAAAAAATATGTCTGGTGCTAGAAAATATGTCTGGTGCTTTTTCCCAATTCTGGCAACTTGGCGATCGAAGTAAACAATGGCAATGTATAAGTAATTGGGTGCATTCTAAAAGAGTTCGAAATAATGAAACACATGATAGTTATTCTGTGCTCGAGAAAAAACCGAAGAAAAAAAGTATTAGTCATTGGTTTTCTTTGCCAGATGGAGGCAAACTAATTAAAGTTTGTAAAAAAAACCTTTCTTGATACATTAGGTGAGTAAGTAAAAATATTTGTGAACATCTTAAATATAAAGAAAAGTATAAATACTAATAGATATTATTGAAATTATATTAATTTCTCTATAAATGTTAAAAAACGCATTTCTTATCAATGGATTAGAACAGCTGATAAAAAGAAAAAATATATGAACAGCACTCTCGTAATTAATAGTGATGAAAGAGGAAAGCATAAAATTAGACCTCATAGAGTACCAGAAAAATTTAAACAAATTGCTCGTGATCATCTCACGTCTTTTCCCGTAATGGACTCCCATTACTGCAGGGAAAATACGTCCAAATAATATTTAGAAGAAGGCCTTAGTATTAGTAAAATATTTGTTGTTTAAAGAAGAAATGAGAGAAAAAATGAAACGATATATGTTACGAGTAGTAAGGCAAAGCGGGTTCGAACTTAGGTCCTCTGAGGGAAGCGCGGGGCGGGGGGGGGGGGTGACGGCACGCGGAGGAGCGCGGCGGAGGGTAACCAGGACGCGGGGGAAGCGGGGAGTGGGAGATTAGTTGTGCGCGCACGAGCCGCGTAGTAGGGGAAGCCGCGATGATGGAGGGGATCAGTTGGGGCCGAGCCGCCACGGAGACCTCTTCAGACCGGACCCGCCGTCGAAAATTTCCACAGAGGGAAGGACCCACCTTCCAAAATCTTTCAGAGGGAGGGAATGACCCCCCAGAAAGTTTTTAAAGGAGTGAATGACCCCCGAAAACTTTTTCAGACGCCGATCCACCACCAGAACTTTTTTCCGAGGGAGGGGACAACCTTAACCCACCCCCGGACCGATCTAGCAGACCAATATGCAGCAGAAATATTTTTCTCCAGCGCAGAAAAATAATAATTTATTTTTATTGGAAATTGTTTCGGACGATCGCGGGAAAGATCGACGTTTTACAAACCATATATTTGGAGGGTGGGAAAGAGAGAGCATTACTTTTAAAGCTAAATTCGAGAGAGGGAAAGAGACGGCACTACATAGTGGTACAATCACATTTTATTCTAAAGCTAACAGTATTTCAAAGCGTTCCGATTTAACGTCGCGGCGTATCGCGCGATCTCGCGAAATCTGACTCCTCTGGAGCAGCCGCGCGGGATGACGTCATTTGGCAGCGCGAAGAAGGCTCGAACGAAATACTGTTAAGGAACTAGTTTCTGATCAGTTTAGAGGGCTTCCCGCTGTAATATTTATTTTGAACCTAATAAAACTTTAAACCATAGACATTGTTTGGTATGGTTTTATTTAAATTTTTCTTCCATTTTTTTTCTTCATACCAAATAAACTTATTTTTAGTATTATTCCATCTAAATTTAATTTTTTTTATAATTTTATAATGTCCTAACCTAATTTTTATTCAGGTGATCAAAAATTAGTTCCACAAGAAAAAAGTGAAACTAAATAATGATCACTGATTTTTAAAACAAAATGATACATATAATACTAAAATTCTTGCGCTACATTGTAGAGTAAATTATTGTAAGCAAAATGTATGAAAATAACCTTTAATACCGCAACACCAGCAAAAAAATCGACTGTAGCGTCGATGGTGATCTCTTACTTCGAACAGTAAGGCCGGCGCCACATTTGCGGTTGGACCGCGCGGTTCGACCGCCGCGGTTCGCCCGCGCCTCACGTAACAAACAGAACCTTATGGAAGGTGTCACACTTGAGCGGTTTAGCCGCGCGGCGTTTTTTTTACCGTGACCTGTAGCGGTCGAACCGCTCCGCGCGGTTCACCCGCCTGGAGTGTGATACATTGTTTCAAATGAGCGCGTTCACATTTGCGAATATTTTCCCGCGCGGTTGCAACAGTCGTACACTCTGGATCTGACTGGTCGTACAATCGCGAATCAACCTTCTGTCCATGTCCTCGCATAAGATTCACCAAAATTTCGAAACTGGACATCGACATTCTATAATAATTGAAAAATCTGTCTGGGTGTAATCGGAGTTCACTATATAACAGATGAAACTGGCCCATACTTATACGTTTCATATTTAAAGGGTGAACCCATTGTCGTTTATGATGCCTCTTTTTAATTAGTGTATATGCAATACACACTAATTTAATTGTATTTGCACTAGACATTTTTCTTTCGCTCCTTACTCTACCGCGGACGAAGGTCTACTGCCAGAAAACTGCTGTTTCAGATATAGATTCGCGCGGACAAACCGCCTATATGTGAACGCATGAAATTCAAGCGGTTCGACCGCCTGTACAACCGCGGGCGATTGAACCGCGCGGGCCAACCGCAAGTGTGGCGCCGGCCTAAGAGATGGCGTTTAACAGGCGCTTTCTTCAAGTGGGCTACCTTACACATTTATATTCATGAAAACTAACAATACTAACTGCTTTCACAGACAACACATATATTTTTGAATTATCAATTTTTATGTTAGTAATTATTTCAAACAATTATTTATTGATATAAACTTAAAAGAACGATTTATTGCATGAACTGATCAAAAATTAGTGCCTGATCAAGAACTGTTTCAAGAACAAGTTCCTTAACGGTATAATACTTTTAAACGTCGAATCTTAAAACAGACATTTTTTCCCAACGCAGAGAAATAATAATTTTAATTCCCTCCCACACCGATCTACCGAACCAATATGTAGCAAACAGACACTCTAAAGCTAACAATTTTTAAAAATGTTTTTCAATCTTAACATCTCAGCGTATCGCGCGATCACGTGAAATTTGAATCCCCCCGTGATGGGACCGCCGTGGAAGATTACATCATTTGGTGGCGTGACGAACGCACCAATCATAGAAAGAATTATGTGGTGTCAGCAGAAATTGGTGAGGTGAGAAGGAGGAACTCGGATAAGTAAATAGAGAAATAATATGTTTAAGAAATTTATTTAAAATTAAAAGAATATAAAAATATAAACAGAAATGGAATATAATTCAACATTTTTTTTCCTACGAGCATCAGCTAGAATATCATTCATGGCACATGCTACCAGTTCGCCATCTACAAGATAATCCTCGTCGTAATATTCGCTATCACGTATTATTTTAGCAGCACGACGCGTATCTAATGTTTCGCAGGCAGCATCGCTCTGTTACAACACGTTAACAAAAGTTTTAAAGTTTGTCCTCACATCTTCTGCAGTTTGATACAGCCGCGGATACACATAGCTTACACATGACTCAAGATTAAATAAAAATGACACTGTATTCAGTTTGAAATACAGCGACGTATTATGTAGTGTCGTCTTTACAATTGGAGGCGAGAATCAGAGAAAGAATTATGCAGAGTCGATAGAAATTGGTGACGAGTGAAGGAGGGAGACAGACAAGTAAATAGATTGTAATATATGTAAAATGATTATATATTGTTCCATTAATTAGAAAATAGAAATATAAAAAGAAAAAATATAAAAATAGAATATAAATAGTCTCTCTCTCTCTCTCTCACTCACTCACTCACTCACTCACTCGCTCACTCACTCGCTCACTCGCTCGCTCACTCACCTACTCACTCGCTCGCTCACTCACTCTCTCACTCGCTCACTCACTCGCTCACTCACTCGCTCACTCACTCGCTCACTCACTCACTCACTCACTCTATCAATCTCTCTTTCTCCTTCTCTTTTTCCCTTCTTCACATCAATCGCAAGACAACTTGAACATTCTCGAACAGCTGATGGACTTCCTATTTACTTTTCGCGACATCATACATAACTACTCGTCCACACCACACCTCGTATGCATTCATACCCACTCACGTTCTGGTGACCGACCCCAGTGCTCAGATACAGAGAACAGTAATATCTCGACAACATTCGCCGAAAGTGTTACGTATCTATTGTATCGCCTCAATTCTTTGTCTCTAAATAAACCACCCTATTCTCAACATTATTGAGTTCTCTCTATACAAATAGAATATAAAAATTCAATATAAAAAGAAAAAATATAATAATAATAATAATTTAATTTATTGCCCACTTTCGTGTTACAATTTAACGCTCAAATAATATTTCCATTTCATTCTTCTGATTGTGTCAGTGTAAGTCCCACCCTTCTAGTGTATCCTGCTGTGTCTTAACAATTTTTTCTATTTTACAAGTGTTTCCTAATCTATTCTATGTTACATAATCTTCTTTCATCACTTTCCTGTTATTCCCATCTTTTCCTTCTCCCTATTATCTTCTGTAGAATAGCCAATTTTTCCCTTCTCCTCTAATTACCTCTGCCCAATTCCCGCCACTCTCTCCACTTACTTCACATGTTTCAATCGCGGAATTTCACTGTTTATTCCTCTTTCTTACATACCCCTTCTTCTTTCATTATGTATCCTTATTCTTAGTTGTTCGCCTACGCCTTCTCCATAAAGTCTTTTCCAAAGGGTATAGCCGGATAAGATGGTCAAGTGTGCCCCTGAACCGAATTCAAATCGCGATGAGTCATTCGAAAGCTTATAAAAAAAGAATGATTTCTGTGAAATTTCAACTTTGTATCTCGACCCGGGGGGTAGTAAAGGGTAAAAATAGAAAATCAGGTTTTTGCCGAATTTCTCCTATACCAGCGGATGAAAAATTCTGAAAAAGTTCACAGGCATGTCTGTTACCGGTGTACATATTAGGGAATCGTGTCAGATTTTTAAATTGAAAAACCAAGCTGTGAAAAATAAAAAACGCCAAAAAATGCTGAAAAATGCCGGTTTTGTATCGAAGCAGTCTTGATACTATAATTATATTTTTACTGTTAGTCCGCATCATTGTTACTATTGTCTTGAATTTTTTTCAGATTTTTCAATTTGGTGCGCCGCAGTTAAAAAAATTAAAAACCGATTTTTTCGCCGTTTTTCCGTGTCAGGGTATCTTATACGTCGAACTGCTTCATGAAATAAGTGTTTTATGTGATCTTCAATGTTTCTACATACCGCAAAGCAACATATGAATTAGAGAAATTGGAAAAACCGAATATCATTTGAAACTACGCTATGCTCCTTACATTGAAAAGTATCAACCATATTTTTCAACGGTATCAGCGGCGCAGTGTTAAAGTGTCGAGCTGCTAAACCAGGCATGGAACTAAAGTGAACGCAGCGGCCGATTTTCAGAGGCAACGCCTCCTTTCTCCTGCCGCACGTCTTGGCCCCCGCGGCGGCCATGGAGCTTGGAGCGCCTCAGGCCCGTACCATATGAACCGCGCGTGGCGCGTTGACAAAAAAAAACGCATCGACAATCGTGCTCTCTGGGACGATGTGGAAACCTATTGATACAATGTCATCCTAATACGCCACGCGCGGTTCATATGGTACGGGTCTGAGGCGCTCGAAGCTCCTAGGCCCGCCGCGGGGGCCAAGACGCGCGGCGGGAGAAAGGAGGCGTTGCCTCCGAAAAACGGCCGCTGTGTTCACTTTAGTTCCATGCCTGTGCTAAACCAATGCAAACTTTTTGAACGTAGGTTCGAGCCTCGAACTTACAAGTACCCACCCCTTAGGTTAAGTTTTTTTTTCATTAACTATATATATTTTCTAATTATATAACAAAATAATCAATATTTATTTTCAAATGTTTTAAGACTATTTTAAAAACATATTAACCCGAAATATACGTAATAATGAGTTTGGATTGCTTTTTATGCCACCGTTTGTCTTGTCATGTATCCTATCAATTACGGTATTATTTAACATTTCCTACACTATATTAATATGTGAAGGTGGTTTTTAAATCTCTTACCTTTAACAATTATGTATGGATAACAACAAAAGTCGTGTGTGGTGTATTCAATCTTCATCGCTGTCTTCTTTAATTACAGGTGTTACGTGTTCATTGTTGAATATTTTACTGAGAATTTCTGCAGGCCTTACAATTTTTGATAGGTATCGAGCATGTGACAAATAATAAATTATTGCAGCTATATGTGAACAGCACTCGACGGTACGGTTACCATTTGCACATTCACAACAATAGCGTTTAATTCCGGAATAGCCTATTGAGTTTGGTGCATAATCAATATAACACCTGTAGGTTTTACTGTTAATATGTCGCGATCTTACTTCGAATTTAATAATATTATTTCTCTCTTTAAGACAACGAAGATTAATATTGTTCTCTTCATCCATCAATTCTGCTAAATATGAGATTGCTTGAGACAATTGATAGGAGCCAGTAAACAGAATTTTGAGATCTTTCTCTGTCATTTCCGGAAAATCAAGAAGCTCGGTAGATGATAGTTGATTAAATGGAATCTTTGGTCTATTCCAATGTTGATTTTCCACTTCCACTGACAAAGAATTCTCAGTGCTTTTTTGAAATGACATTCTTTCTACTATTTCATCGCAAAGTTCTACGTCGGAATTTAAGCGTTTCCCGAATGTATTATTTAAAAAACACGCTATTCTACAATATAAACTGACGTTTGGAAGTAACTTATTGTCCATTTGATGGTGGAGAAGTTTGTATTTTTGTCCTATGATGCCGTGAATCGCCTCGACTACCCAGCGAACTTTAGTAACGTGGCGGGATGTATTTGACTCTGCAGTCGTTAGCTGATTACGCTTGCCTTTTAACGCAGGCATGAGCACCCTGTAACCGCGTTCCTCTAAATAAGACGTTACGTCGCGAAACCCTCGATCAACAATACAAATATCCCCAGGTTTTAAAAGAGTTTGCAATCCATTTGGATCTTCCATTACTATTTTCATAATTTGTGCATCGTTCAAGTTTGCAAAAAAAGGGCCAAGAATTTCAACCACAGAGCCGTTTGTGGTGCAAATTGTGAATGGTTTACACAAAGGTACTTTCTTTTGACCCGAATATGATTTTCGCTGGTATTCATTATTAGAACTTTTCTGATGCCGAATATAGGTTCCATCGAAAATCAGTGCTAATTGATCTGTTATAGCATACAACTTTTTTGCAACAAGAGAGGTTTGATTTTCTATTAGGGTTTTTCGAGGAAGTGTCGCGAATCCAAAATAAGAAGGTAGAATGTCTTTTTCAAAAGAATTTATGACGGACCTACAAAAATCACATACCTGTTGTTCGCGTTCTAATCCAAGAACTGCAGCTATCATTCTGTTTGAATTACCAGTACGCAATTTGAACAAGAAAACAACAATAGCTTGTGTGACATTTCGCTGCTCAGAATTTCTCAAAGAAGTCATCATTTCCCGAAGTTTTATTAAGTTTTCCCACGTTAAACCGGTAAATACTTTTAACCGCTCTTCAGAAAGTGTAAAATCACCTATTGTATCTTTAATATTTGAATTATTATTATTAACGGAAAGGTATTCAAAGTAATTTCGTAATTCTTTGGTATCAATTATACTGTTATTTGAATGTATTTTTAAATTCAGAACATCTTCTTGAAACAAACGGTTCTTTAATAAATGACCAGGACAGCACCGATTTCCTTTAGGAACATATAATCTTCGCATAATAAATACCTGCTTCCTTGTTTCTGCCGGTACATTCACGATATTTTTCGTAACACCACACACGAAACAGTACCTATGAGTGGAAATAATTCTAGCAAATAGCATTTCAATGTATTCTGTAGGTACTTGTTCAACATTCCTCAAATCCATAAGAAACGATGGATCTTCTGTTGAGGAACACGATGGAGCAACAGATTCAGGTTCAGATTTTTCGGGTGAAGATTTGTCAGTTGAATTTTCGGGTGAAAGTATTTCGGTTGGAGATGTTCTGCGTAAAGATATTGCGGCTGATAAAGTTTCCGATGAAGAGGAGGGTTCAGCTGAAGAAGACGGACGAGCTGAAGAAGATGGTTCAGCTGAAGAAGATGGTTCAGCTGAAGAAGACGGACCAGCTGAAGAAGAGGGTTCAACTGAAGAAGACAGACCAACTGAAGAAGATGGTTCAGCTGAAGAAATGGTTTCAGCTGTCGAAAAAGATCGATCTCCAGAAAACGCTGTGACAGTAGATTCCTCAAACTGACGAAATTCCTGAGAATTTTCAGGATCGGAGGCGGTAGTCGTCGCTTCCTTGTACGTGTAAATGCGACACTTATTGCATAACATATCACCAATAGTTACCACTCTTTTCAGAATTTTGGAATACTTGACTGCATCAACTTCCGTCTTGATTTTCCGTATCTGACCATGCGATTTGCGAAGCAAAATATTACACCAAATACACTTAGCATGCAAGGTTCTCCTTTCAACAAATTGTACTTTCTCAGTCGACATATTGAACACACCCACAGATAAACGCACACCGACAAAACAATGTTTAAAAACACTTAAAGAAGTTACAATAATTGTAGATATGGTGGGTGAAAGCAAGTCTAATTGAAAAGTTACAACAGATTGTAAAGACCAAAGCCACGACGACGCGAACTCTGTGACACTCTTTACTAGACTACCCTTGTGCATTCGTCTGTTGCGCTGCCCGCGCTCCACATCCACAGCATACACTCTTGACACGCACTTCAGTTATCCAAATCTTCTACGTGCATTCTGAGAAACCATTCAAACCTCACACTCCTGACACACTCGAGACTCTAGCATAAACATCCTTCCTCGGTCCCCATCGTGTGCGATGGGGACCGAGGAAGGATGCAACTGTGGTTCCAAACATGCCTTATCAATCGAACAATCATGATTGGCTTTTCCCATTGCACATTGAAGCCGTGACAGGAATTCTAACATATATTTTGAAAAAGCAGAGAATCGTAAGATCTAATAGACGAAACGGCTAAATAGTAGCAAAACAACAACACGATTTTTGTTGTTATCCATCCATAATTGTTAAAGGTAAGAGATTTAAAAACCACCTTCACATATTAATATAGTGTAGGAAATGTTAAATAATACCGTAATTGATAGGATACTTGACAAGACAAACGGTGGCATAAAAAGCAATCCAAACTTATTATTACGTATATTTCGGGTTAATAAGTTTTTAAAATAGTCTTAAAACATTTGAAAATAAATATTGATTATTTTGTTATATAATTAGAAAATATATATAGTTAATGAAAAAAAAACTTAACCTAAGGGGTACTTGTAAGTTCGAGGCTCGAACCTACGTTCAAAAAGTTTGCATTGGTTTAGCAGCTCGACACTTTAACACTGCGCCGCTGACACCGTTGAAAAATATGGTTGATACTTTTCAATGTAAGGAGCATAGCGTAGTTTCAAATGATATTCGGTTTTTCCAATTTCTCTAATTCATATGTTGCTTTGCGGTATGTAGAAACATTGAAGATCACATAAAACACTTATTTCATGAAGCAGTTCGACGTATAAGATACCCTGACACGGAAAAATGGCGAAAAAATCGGTTTTTAATTTTTTTAACTGCGGCGCACCAAATTGAAAAATCTGAAAAAAATTCAAGATAATAGTAACAATGATGCGGACTAACAGTAAAAATATAATTATAGTATCAAGACTGCTTCGATACAAAACCGGCATTTTTCAGCATTTTTTGGCGTTTTTTATTTTTCACAGCTTGGTTTTTCAATTTAAAAATCTGACACGATTCTCTAATATGTGCACCGATAACAGACATGCCTGTGAATTTTTTCAAAATTTTTCATCCGCTGGTATAGGAGAAATTCGGCAAAAACCTGATTTTCTATTTTTACCCTTTACTACCCCCCGGGTCGAGATACAAAGTTGAAACTTGACAGAAATCATTCTTTTTTTATAAGCTTTCGAATGACTCGTCGCGATTTGAATTCGGTTCAGGGGCACACTTGACCATCTTATCCGGCTATACCCTTTCTTCCCTTTCCAATCTATCAAATGCACTCTTTATATCCGTGAAAAACAGGTATAGTTTCCATCTTTCTTTTGAGGTTTCTATATCTATAACCATTTTAACTACTGCTATTGCGTCTACTGTTCCTCTCCTTCCCCTGAATCCCATATGCGTATCGTTTAATCTCATTTTCCATTTGTTCTTCTAATTTTCTCCTTAGAATTTCCACATATATCTTATAATCCGTGTCCATCTAAATTATGCCCCTATAGTTCTTAACCATTTCCCTTTCTCATTTTTTTTAACACAGGACTTACTATTCCTTCTTTCCATTCTTCAGGAAAGTCCCCTTTCTTCCATGTTCTGTTTATCACCTTTGTTTGATTACCTATATTTATGAAGATGATTGCGACCTCGATGTTGAATTAAGATATAATTTAAATGCAGGAGTTTAATTTTTAAGCCTGCTCGACATTTAATATCTTAAATGATTTGAGTTCAGATCGACGTGAGTCAGATCGGTTTGTATCTATATTTATTTAAGGGAACATTCTACTCTCTCGGTCGAAAAATCCGCCACTTTTCGGTGATGGTTTTTAAAATGAAATAAACACTTAACGTTTTCGAATTTCTGGGGGTATATTCTACCACTCTTGAAATACAAGAAAAAATCTCTGTTGTTTGTTTATTTCATTTTTTTACATAAATATTTCGCAGTGAAGTTGGCGGCTTCAAAATTGCTGGCGGTTGAAATTTCAGACGACTGGATCATCGGAAATAAAAAAACCAGCACATTTCTAATTCGCAGGAATATGGTTATCTCGTTTACCACGAAAGAACAATTTTGAACCAAAATCATTCAAATGGGAGTCGATCAAAGTTGAAAGTACCGAAAAGGGCATTTCTTTTCTGTTTAATAGATATAAAATGTGGGAAAATATTAAAAAATCTTAATATATTTGTGGTTAGCGAGATAGTCATACTCCTGCAAATTAAAAATATGTTTGGTTTTTTTGTTTCCGTTGATCCAGTCGTCCGAAATTTCAACCGGCAGCAATTCTGAAGCTGCCAAATTCACTGTCAAATATTTAAGTAAACAAGTCAAATAAACAATCAACAAAGATTTGTTCTTGTATTTCAAGCGTGGTACAATATAGCCCCCGAAATTCGAAAACGTTAAGTGTGTATTTCATTATAAAAACCATCACCGAAAAGTGGCGGATTTTTCGACCGAGAGAGTAGAATGTCCCCTTAATAAATTTTTGTACGAAAGGACTTCATTTATAATTTGTTTTTGTTTTTGCTATATTCAATAAAAATTGGAAGTTTATGTTTATTAAGAATAGGTGTTTACCCTGTGATAATTGTTGGTTGGGCTTCAAATTCTAATCATTCAATATTAGGAGCGATTGGGTCAATTTCACTGTCAGTTTCTTATGCAGTAAGTTCATTTTTAACAATATTTTCTATAATTTTATTAATTGAAAGTTATTAATTATTGGATTTATATAAATTTCAATATTATATTAAATTTATTTTAATTTTAATTCCAATACTACGACAAGAAAATCGCGGATAGGTCTTTTAAAATCGGAGACCAAGTGCTACTGCACGACGATACACTAAAACGCGAGCGGTCAAAAACTGACACCTGCGTGGATAGGCTCTTACACCATTCAAAACACGCACGATAATAATAATAATTACAGTATAAAGGGCGACGAACAAACCGTGTTCAGACAAACACTTTATAGAATATCAGTAATAGGGAAATGGTCGCAGTTTTGAAGGAAAGTAACGATACATTAACAATTATATATAAGGATAAGACTAAGAAAAGTAATTTATTGAAAAAAAGATGGTAAATAAGCGCACAACTAGACGTCGTCGTCCCAGCCACGTAGGGCGCGATCGGCCTCCAATAACGACCACAGTCCAGGCCGCGGAGCAGGCCCAACGAAGATGTCCCCATGACGTTCTACACAAAAAGACAATTGCAAGACTATTACTACGCGCACGGAAATTGAAACAATAAGAAGACCTACAATCCCCAATGCAATAAGACGCTCACCAAATAGGACCCTCAGACCCCATTAGTCTTCGTCATCCTCCCGGAATTCTGCATGCTTGAAGAATCGGTGCCAGTGTGCCCGATACTCCCTAATTGCCTCCATATAGGCAATGCTGATACAACCCGGCGGGGCGGGCACTGGAAACGCTAGAGGGATAAACGGATAAATAGGATAATAAAACAACACACACGAAGCACAAACAAACATCACTCGCACGTACAATTAGAGCAACCATAATGTCTCGGTGCACGTCTAAGATGGCCGACAACATCTTTGTCCAGGAGATCGCAACGAAATAAGAAGCGACCAAGAAAATCGAGTCCCATTTGCCCTCACTACTCACTTCTATTCAAGCCCGGACAAAGAAGATAAACTGTCCTACGTTAGCAAAAAAAATTTATCTCACACACACACGAGGAAAGACTATGAAACGCCGACTACACCTCGACATTATAATTTACAGGATTTTCGTCCTATAAACGACGATACCATTCGCAGGAGGAACACCCGACATAGATTTCACTATAAAAGAATTCCAACACCACCCCGACATTTACTTTGAAAACCTAGGCGATTTACAAATTTATAGAGATAGCTGGAAGTTAGTATTACACGTAAACATATCTTACATCTACCGAGGCGAAGCAAACCTCCAAGCTGCACTATAGATATACTTGCGCAATGTAAAAAACCTTGTACCGACAACTTACAAATATTCTGTCAAGCATTTACCACGAAAATCCAAGACAAGGTAGACCGCATCGCCAAAACTCTTTACCTACGTCCAGTAAACTAAAAGCTCAGCACTAAACAGCGTCGTGGACAAATAGACGGATTAGGTTACATAGGCAAATCACTCTTGGGGCTAATGGATTCCGAAGATAGAAAGAAAATTGATGATTTTACTAGACCTTTTCAAAACACAAGATAACAGACTTTAAAAAAAAATTAAAATGCAATCAAGGGACAAATGCAAATTGTAAGAGCAAATTCCAAACTTCTCAACGAGACTATACATCACATACGAGACAACGATAACACACTCTTAAACGCGACTTGACAAGTTCAATACTTACTCTAACAGGCAGCCAACATTACTAAATTTCGAGAGTCAGTAGACGGACCATTCATACTAATAAATGGCCTCGCAGAAACACTATTGCGCGACACGCAAGACTTGTTAGAATTCATTATGGATATAAAGAAAGGATTCCTAAACCTACGATTAATACCACCAGCACAAATCATAACGTACTTCACTTTCGCACTAGTACATATTTCGAAAGAACTAGAATTCCCAATTGGAATAAAATTAGAAAACAAGCCGCCATTATCGAAATCCTCAAGCTCTTCACATTTTCGGATACTAAATCAATTACTGTAGTACCAGATATTTCATTGTTAAGCGCGAAAAAGTTCAAATTGAGCAAGGTACACCTGATACCCACGAAGATGAACCAATTATTGTACGCGTATACAATCCCTCGACTCGTACGTGGTACTTGACACCTCGGTGCAAGATTACATACAACTAAGCAAACAGGACCTAGCAAAATGAAAGACAATAAACGATCTGTACCTCTGCACCTCTAATCACCCAATGTTCAAAGCGATACTATACAGGCCGTGCGAAGTACAATTGTTCACAAAATTAACAAAAACCCCAAACAATTGTAAAATGTGAATTATGACACTGAATCACACATTCCAGATAGAATTACAACTACCAGGCACGTGGATTTATATCGCGGCGAAACCGATACAACTAGCAGTAACTTGCGACGACATAAGCACAAATATGTATAGCAGTAAGGATTCTGGTATAATAACAATAAGAAACAAATGTACAATCACTACCGCCAAATTCACAATAGAAACTAGAAAACAATACGGAATAGAAAGAACATGGTACTACTTACCTGGCCACAAGTTATTGTCATCAGATGAAATTACACTTCCACAGACCACTGTAAATTCGTACGGAAACACAAATTTCAAGCTTCAAAGGATAATCAAACACCCGGAAGGATTAAATAAAGTTAGCAAACAAATTAGAAGACTTACAAAAACGATTTAGAAAAACCCGAAATTATACCAACCGAGTATCACCATGGCTTCTTTACATCCCAGATAGCACACGACGTCTGTAGGACGTCCATTTTATGTCTGTTTTTGGGCTGAACGTCTTAGACCATATTAAGACGTCTTTAAGACATCTGCGCAGAGACATTGTTAAGACGTCTGTCTACAGACGTCTTTAAGACGCTTTTAAGGTGTCTGTAGCAGGACTCCTTTTAAATGACTGAGTTAAGACATCTTCAAGACGTCTGTACCAGAACGTATTTTAAACGACTGAGTGAAGACGTCTTTAAGGTGTCTGTACCAGGACGGCTTTGAAACGACTGTGTTAAGACGTCTTAAAGATGTCTGGGTCAAGACGTCTTTGAAACGACTGTGTTGAGACGCCTTTAAGACATTTTGACAAGTGGCCATGCCGGCAACGTTTTTTTTGTTCTCACGTTGACACCACTGCTACAGCGAAAACTGACATTTCGTTTTGAATATATATATGTTTATTTGTTTCCCCTTGGGGATTACAATCCTTTCTCCCTCCTCCCTTCTTTACATTTCCCTTAACCTAACCCTTAACCTAATCCTTAGTCTACTCCTTACATCTATTCCTTAAACCTAAACCTCGCCCGCTCGTTCGCTCTCCGGCTCGCTCGCTCGCCCGCTCGCCCGCTCTCCTCCGTCACGCACGCCTCCCTCACCCCCCTTCCCTATCCTTTGACCTCCGCTTCCGCACGCCACCACTCACTCTCATTCCTTCCTCACCCATTCCTCCACTCCTTCCCCTCTCCTTTCTTCCACATTCCTGATCCACTTCTCCCCCCCCCCCCACCCTCGTCATCCAGTACCTCCCCTACCCTCTCCTGCCACCCTGCTTCCTCCCAACCCATACATTCCTCCCATACATGCTCCCACGTTTCTTCCTTCCACCCGCATACCCTGCACTTCCTCTTTTCTTCCTCCTCCCAGTATTTCCCTCCCCTCATCCCATTCCACAATCTATATTTCGCCACGCTTTGCCACCTGCTTTCTCCCCATCCCTTCCTCAAGTATCCTGGCACCCCTTTCCCTCTCACCACCTTGTACCATCTATTGTACTCCGACTCTCTTATCCTTTTCCACCTTTCCTCCTCCTGCATTCTTCTTTCCCTTCGTACCAATTCTTCCCCCCTCAGCTCCCCCCCTCCCCTCGCTCTTTCTATCCCCTCTATCGTCCACCCCCTTTCCTCATAGTACTCCTTCCTTTCATTTTCCCACCCTCCCAGCACTTTCCCCCTCTTCGCTCTTCCCTTAATCTCCTCCCAGCACCTCCTTGCCAGTTCCCCCCCACCCCCTCCTCCAACTTCCTTTGTGTAACTGAGCACTCGGGTCGGTCACCAGAACGTGAATGGGTATGAATGCATACGAGGTGTGGTGTGGACGAGTAGTTATGTATGATGTCGCGAAAAGTAAATAAGAACTCCATCAGCTGTTCGAGAATGTTCAAGTTGTCTTGCGATTGATGTGAAGAAGGGAATAAGAGAAGGAGAAAGAGAGATTGATAGAGTGAAGGCAGCCACACACGGTCCAGTCGGCCTGACGCCCGTACTGCCTCCACACTCTCCGTCCGGCCTGACAGGCTGGCCGGATGGTGCATCCACACGCTCCGGCCGGCCTGACGGTATTTTAAATTTTTAAAATTTTGTTTCCTGCGCTTCATCTTGATGAAACAGTATCATAATGGCTAGAAAAAAATTTGTGTCCTTAAATCAAAAAGTAGAAACTTGAAGCGTTAAAATGCTTTTTTAAAATATTTTTTGCAATTATTTTTCGCGGAGATACAGCTATTTCAAAATGACCAAATTTTTCGGTAAATTATAGTGGTCGTTTAATTTAGTCTACCAGTGTATTTCCATTTTTAGTTGACTTTATAATTATTTACATTATTAACAACCATTATTTACATTCCAGTAGATACGCGTTTCTTAAAATATTGGAAACATTTTCCCGAAACGTCCAAGCTTCAACCGTTCAACGTCCAAGCTTCAACCTACTCGACACATTCTGCCCGCTGGATTTTTTCGGACCGCTCAGAAAAATTCGAAATATACTCTCTTGTTTCGGACCGATCGGTTTTTACGGATAATCGGCTCGGCTCGGCTCGCTTTTTCCGGGCCCGAAAAGTCGGGTACCTACCCGCACACCCGTGGGAACAGCCCTACAGTGTTCACAGTTTTGTCAGCCGAACATGACATCGACGGACGACGTTTTAGCTGTAGTAGGCGTATTATTAGCCAGAAAAAAGTGTTGCAAACGGAAAATAGAACGTAGTTTGTGGTGCAAAGAATGGTTAAAAGAAGGGGACGCTATTCACACGTGAATTTATTAAAGGAATTGCGTTTTGCGCCTAAAGATTGACACAATTATTTAAGGATGAATGAAGAAACATATTTAAGGCTCCTTTCTTTAGTCACTTCCTTCATTCAAAAGCAAGATACAAATATGAGAGACGTCATCTCACCGCACGAGAGATTAACTGCAACATTGAGAATTCTTGCAACTGGAAGAAGTTACGAAGATCTTGCTATTTACAATTATTATCATTATCATTATCATTATCATTATCATTATCATTATCATTGTTACATGGGCCCTTCAGGTCCATCCCGTGCTCGCTGTCCACGCGTCGCTTTCTTTCGACATCGGCGATTCAGCGGAATCGCACCGCGAACGACAGTCCGGTCGCCGAACCCGGGACTTATCGTTGTCGCAGCACAACGTGACCGTTGACGGCCCGGGTCTCGATATTTCCTAATAAGGAGCGATCGACAGGTGTCGACGGGGCAGTTCCCCCCATTTTTAGGGATTGTTCGAGGCTCGGCCCGCAACAAGCGGACACTCAATCAGCATTCGGGTTCTGAAGTTCGTCTTGAGGACACGCGTACGTGCGGTAGAGACTCCACGATCTCGTCTCAGTAATTCGTTTTCGAGAGCTCGTGCTAGGAAGTTGCGACGAGCCAGCGGGTCGTCTAGATTCGCGACCTCGCCTCCACGTAGATACCGCGTAAACCCGTCCGGACGGTCGAGATCAGCCCTGAGTAACTCCTTCCGATATACCGAGAACGGCCTAGCCGGGAGAGCCCTTGAGCGCGATACGAACCGCCGTTGACTCCGCGAAGACGAGCGACGGAACGAGATAGAGACAAGCGACGGACTTCGATTTCGCCGACTTCCGTGTGCTACCAAAGAGCACAGCGAGCGACCACGACCTGCGCTAGGTTGAGCGACCTAGAGACCGCACGAAACGAGAAACGGCAAGCGTGCCGACACCCGAGCGCACAGCGATAACAGGGACGGAGCGCCGTCCCTAGGGTATGTCCAAATCGTTACTTTAATATTTTCTTAGAGAATATATATTTCATTTCATTGTTTTCTCATGAATTCCGGGTAACCATTGATTTGACCCCTTTTCTCCTTATCCTTCCATGGTAAGTATAGTCAAGGCGTGCTTTAGCACCTTAAAGGAGCAAGAACCCTGTGAATCATCCTAGCCGCTCAGGGCGATTCACAAAAGTCCCTTCAGGACGTAACATCATTATCATTATCATTATCATTATTATTATTATTATTATTATTATTATTATTATTATTATTTATTAAAAGCGAGCCTCCCGAGTTTTCCGGAATGAAATGTTGAGGTGGTGGAGAATGGTAAGGGTAAGATGTTTCATAATACTGTTGCGTTAGACTGGGACTAGGATTAGGAATAGTTGGGCGAGGAGTTGGGTTATAAGTATATGTTTGTTGCTGATAGCGATGATGCATTTGTGGGGGAGTAGGAGTATGAATATGTGTATTAATTACTTGATCAGATATTAACTTATGAGTTAACTTATGTTTTATAACTTATGTGCGATTTTGGCGGGAGCTCTGGTCCGAAGCGCATGATAGCATCGCTGGCGCGCGTCATAAACCAAACCGAACATCAGTATTCCAAACGTTTTCTATGTACAAACCGTAGGTCGCTACAACAGTATTAGTAAAGATCACATTTTGTACTGGCTTAATTTTGAAAATCGTTTTAATTAAGTTTAGGTTGTAGTGTTTATTATATTTAAAGTAGTGAGACGAATAAGTCAACAAATCCCGTCTGTGGGGTTAGTTAACAAATATGATGGGGTTAGTTGGCTTAACATTTGCTTTTCACATTTAACCCTTTGCCTGCGAAAGGCGTGTATATACGTTGTCACAGTTCCATCAATATAGTATACGAATGGCGTACATATATATACTGGAGCTAAGGTCGAGGCCAGATATATTGGCCGGTGAATTCATTTTCGCAAACAGCGATCGAGAAGAAATCAGCCCCCACCATCTGACGATCGTGGATTTGTCAATTCGAGTTGCGACGAAAATACACGTCTCGTTTGTTTGAAATTATTTTTCCAACGGAAGGTCGTGTTTAATTAGTTCGGTGAAAAAAATACAAGACACGTACAATTCAGCGGAGGTCCTTAAGAAATAAATGTGGCAAGTCATTATACTTTGCTACGGTCGGTACGAAACGTTTTATTATTTTATTGGTATTAGCATATATTCGCATAGGTCCTACGACGTAGGGGCGAAAGACCGTTTTACCTGTACCTGCAGCTAAATCCGCGCGGACAAGGTGATGCGGAAAGGAACAAGACAATTAGCATACGGATTTCAGAAGAAAAAAATGATTGTACAAATGAGAGCAAGATGAAAACCACTATTAATTTTTTACCTAACAAGGCAAATTTAAAACACTTACTATATACGAATGGGTTATCGCATAAAATAAAACGATATGTTCCATTTTAGATAATACCATGAAGAATATATGTACCAAGTTTCAAATAAATCGGACAAATAGTTTTCGATCTGCTCGAAGTTCATTCGGTCCGCTCGCTTCTTTCCAAGCGGGCCGGTTTCTTTCGGGCTGCTTGGAAAAATTAAATCCGCTTGATTCTATCCAATCCGCCCGGTTTTTCGGGTCGCTTGAAGCACCATCAAAAAGGTGCGGACCTCGGGGAAAACCCCGAGAGTAGGTATGCCGACAAGCGAAACTTTCTTTACCTGCGAACGGAGGAATGATAGCGACGAAGCCGCTACACGTTATTATAGTAGGTATGGTGGAATTTAGTGATGGGACTGATACCATATTGATACATATCGATACCGTTCTTCCTCGCTTCGGGTTAAGCCGTATATTGATCTGTCGACATTTAGTAACCATCCGTACCCGCGTGTACCGTTGTCCACCACTGACCCACAGGACAATACCGTCATAAACCGCGACGCTGGCGTGACGCTCAGTTTTTTGGGACCAGCTGGCTGTGCTTTTCCTCCACGTCGTCAGGACGGTGAGGGTACCTGTTCCATCGACGAATTCACAGACGGGAGACCCTCCTCTTCCTCAAAAGTGCAACGAATTAGAATTGTCAGCTCCCAAAATTATGGAGATCCCGTCTATTCCGAGTTTACTTTCTGGACTAGCTTGTGGCTAGCGATCACTCTCTTAATATTATTATTATCACTTACTTAATATTAATTATGGCGGGTGGTAAAGTATCGGGCAGCACGCGTACCATCACATTAAGGCTGCCGTCTCAAGTTTTTTATGGTCCGAATCGATCGAAGCGTCCCTTGTAAACAGACGGACACTAATGAAACTACTGCGGTCGATAAAAAAAACTTTTACACAGGTGACATCTCCAGGTACTCTATGTAGACGAATTTTTGACCCATAGTTGCCACATTTTCTGTTATCTCTGTCTCTGCCGCGCTGTTGCCACAACTCTCTATCGAGATGTCTTGAAGAAATGGACGCTAGACACAGCACTCGTGTCTAGCGTCAGAGCCTCGCTGAACGTAAAACGTTCACATTTTCTATCGTATCAGCTTGAACGTTTCAGTAATATACTGGTGAGATTTTCCAGACGAAAATGTATTTAAGGGGGGAACCTGGTGTAACTAGCTGAAAATCGAGGCATTTTTCCGGAATTTTTTTTAAAGAAAGTATTTAAGGGGGTAGACACGTCACGTGGTCTGGCCGATTCGGCAGGTCGGTATTACAGCAGGTTTTTTCTGCACTGAAATGGTATTACCCATAGATACGCCGCTGCCAGATGCACGCGAGAGGGAGCTGTTTGCTATTTCCGTATTCTATTCTGAATAAGGAAAGAAATTCTCAGCTGTTGCGTTGTACTTATAAAAATTTAAACGGAAAGTCGGCTGGTACTGCAAACGTAGAAAATTCATTGTACATTTCAATTACTTGAAATGTGTTTATGTTACAATATTCTACGTTAGCAGTAAGGAATTATAAGTGAAAAGGAAAAATAGATGAGGAGATGTCCCCAGAAAATGAAGTTTGTTAGGTTAGACACTTTTTCATTAGCAAAACATTGAGACAGAACATGAAATACACTTATAACATTGCAGAAGCAGTTATGAACAAACATTATACATAAAATTGTGTTGGATGTTGAATTGGGCTAGTAAAAATGCGCAGGCTGGATGCGCGTGATTATTATGTGGTCCCCTCCTCGAAGTGACAGAAAATATAACCTATGTATATGTGTAGGAAACAAGGTTTCCCAAGGTTTCAATATAAGTATAAACTTTATTAAAACAAGTAAAATAAGTAAAATACAGACAAGATCTAAATAATCTACACACGTACACAGCGTCTATCGTCACACAACTCTATCAAATCGTCTCAAACTCTCTACAACCGTCTTCGATCGTCTACGACTCGTCACACACAACGCACTGTCCTTCGACCGTCACCAACGCCTCGACACTCTCCTCACTTTCACTCTCTCCCCCACACTTGTTGCCAAGTCAAACGTCTTCCAACGTCGTCAAGCGATCCTCTGTTCTCCCGCGACCCAAGCCGACAAAGCGGCAACCCCGCCCGTGGCCTGCTACGCGTTACCGTCGTCGTTTCGGCCGTTCGGCGTGCCCGGAACTCTATCGTTCCTACATATGCTATTTTGAAAACAAATGTTTAGTGGCTATTTCGTTCTTTTACGCTGCATTTGTCAACTTTTTATCATCCTTCCAAAACATTATTATTACGTCGCAACAGTATCTTTAGGAAATCGGGTATAGCAATTAGGTTATATTTTCTGACACTTCGAGGACAGAAAATCCGTTCGTGAAATCCGCTACTGAAAATGCGCAGGCTGGATGCGCGTGATTGTTATGTGTTTCCCTCCTTGAAGTGTCAGAAAATATAACCTATATATATGCTATATGGCAATAAATGTTTAGCGCCTATTTCGTTCAATTGTGCTACATTTGTGAACTTTTTATCATCCTTCCAAATCATTATTATTACGCCGCAACAGTATCTTTAGGAAATCGGGTATAGCGCATAGGTTATGTTTTCTGTCACTTTGTGGACAGAAAATCTGGTCCTCCAAGAGACAGAAAATCCGCTCCTCGAAGTGACAGAAAACATAACCTATACTCAATACCTGATTTCCTAAAGACACTGTTGCGGCGTAATAATAATGTTTCGGAAGGATGATAAAAAATTCACGAATGTAAAGCAAAAGAACGAAATAGACACTAAACATTTATTTTCATATAGCATATATATAGGTTATATTTTTTGTCACTTTGAGGAGGGGGCCACATAATAATCACGTCCATCCAGCCTGCGCATTTTCTCTAGCCCGGTCGGCGTCATGGAAAGGGTACCTCCTCCACCCTGCATTTGTGGTAGATGGGTTTCCGGCATTCTCCCGATTAAATTGACGGAAAATAATTTAAATCAGACTATTTTTAACGAAACGGGCTTCCAATTCTGCAAACAATCTTTTCACGTAATTTCTTTAATTATGGTTCGAATATCATTTTGGGGCCAATTTGATCGAGAAAACATAAGGAATCGATTGACGTCACTTTCGCAAAGATCTGATTAAAAATTGCAGAACTTCAGATTTGTCACTGCTTAGTGCGCAAAATTGTATAGCCCCGCTGGTTTCGATTATCAAAGCCCACGAAACTCAGCGAGACACATGTAATCATGTATTCATAAGAAAACATAAACCGAATCCATCGGTGGGAACACTCTTATCAAGGTGTAATGAGAAATATGAACATTTTCATATTCAGTACTGGATGACCGAGGGTCTCTCGCTGGTGCGCTATTTCGCTCGCACTCGGTTTACGTCGTTCAGTCTCCTTGTCAAGCGGTTCAGGCGAGGGCCCTGATAAATCTGAATTTATTTGGGAAACCAAAGTCGCGCCATTCGTGACACCCACTGGCGAACAGATATATGTGTGTACGAGAAGAAGCAATGCAATTTCCCGATGTCTTGAAGCAACATTTCAATAGGTAAATGCATGAAACTCTGGGATCAGGAATTCCCAACCAAGTGATGCATATGTAAGAACTAGCGAAATTCAACAATAGTTCGTCGTGTAAATTTTATAATTAAAGTATTTATTTGACGTGAATATAAAGTTTGTCAGTAAAGTCGTTCTGGATAGAAGGCTGATTTTCCTTCGCCGTGGTTAGTCCCCTCTTGTCCTTCATGCTGACAATCATGCGATTCGCTGAGTTTTGTGGGTTTCGACGCTCGGAACCAGCGGGGCCATACAATGTTGCACACTAAGCAGTGACAAATCTGCAGTTCTGCAATTCTAATCAGATCTTTGCGAAACGTCAATCGATGCCTCATGTTTTCTCGATCAAATTGACCCCAAAAATGATATTATTTGGACCATAATTAAGGAAATTACGTGAAAATTTGTTTGCAGAATTGGAAGCCCGCTTTGTTAAAAATTATTATTATTATTATTATTATTATTATAGTAGTAAACGGGACAAACCCTTTTCAATTACAACAGTAAAACATAACAAAAACAAAATCAGTCTATCACACAGTCACACCTACGCATACATCCAACACAGCCCTTTGCAGCAACACATGAAAGTTACTAATTGTACACGAGAACAAATCAATGTTCAGGAAGTGTTCATTGAATTCACACATGGCCCGATTAATGGGGTCAGCGGTATGATGAGCATATGATGGCAATCTGAAATCAAACACAGGTCTAGAGCGGAGATATCTGCACGGGGCATAAAAGTTTAATCTACTTAGCAAGTCAGCACAATCTATTCGGTTATGGAGTACCTTGTACAAAAACAGCATATCAGATATAAGCCTTCTCTGAGAAAGCGGCCTAAGATTGAGATCACGGAGAATCAGAGAATGCCATAGGATTCCCCAAAACCCAGGCAGCCGACCTCAAGAATTTATGCTGAACTCTCTCAAAAAGGTTAATATAAATCTTGTGCTTAGGATTCCAGATCACCGACGCATACTCTAGATGAGGCCGTACCAGAGAAGTGTAGAGAAGCTTTAATGAGTCCCTATTCTTAAAATGCTTAGCGAATCTAAATACAAAACCAAGGGTCCTCAACGCCTTTCCCGTTACATTTTCATAGTGCTTGCTAAAATTAAGGCAATTAGAAAAGGTGACACCAAGGTCAGCAATCTCCCCCACCTCTGAAATGACCTCATTATCCAACTTATACTCAAAATCGATCAAGTTATTTGCACGCGATGATCTCATGCAAAAGCATTTTTTCATATTAAGTATCATACTATTATCCACACACCATCGCTCAAATCTTATTAAGTCATCCTGCAAATCAGACGCATCCTGCACATCATGTATTGTTCTAAAAATCTTAAGGTCATCAGCATATAATAAGAAATTAGAGTTTTGAAATACATAAACAAGATCATTGATGAACAGATTGAACAAAAGGGGGCCAAGATGCGAACCCTGAGGAACACCAGAGGAGATACTTATTGGCTCAGAAAGGCTATTCGCAACCTTGACTATTTGCCTCCTACAAGAAAGATAACTAGTTAACCATGCCAGTAATGGCTTACCGAAACCCCAGGAGGACAATTTTGACACGAGAATACCGTGATCAACCCTATCGAATGCTTTACTGAAATCGGTGTAGATCGTGTCAACCTGCAGTCTCTCCTCTAATGCCTCCGATACAAAGCAGTGGTAGACTCCAAGGTTAGTTACCGTCGACCTCTTTGGCACAAAGCCATGCTGTTGCTCACATAAAATACTTGTAACTAACGGAGTAAGTTTATCCACAACAATTTCCTCAAAGATCTTAGGCAGAATGGAGATCTTAGATATTGGTCGATAACAACCGATATCAGCTCTGTCACCCGACTTGAAAACCGGCGAGACAAGACTTGTTTTCCAGCGAGCAGGAAACACCCCTCGTTCAAGTGAGGCATTAAAAATAAGCCATAGGGGCCTAGCTAAGGCATAGATACATTCACGAAGAAAAATCGGAGGAATATCGTCAAATCCCGGCCCTTTCCTCAAGTCAAGCTTATTGAGTTTTTCAAAAACCTCTTCCAACGAGATCGAGATCGAGCACATGCTAAAGTTATAGTCAAAATCACGCACAGTATTCGCAGCCGGGGTAACGACAGACGGGGTCGAATAAACCGACCCAAAATAAGCTGAGAAAAGATTTGCAAGGCCAGCATCTGTTGACTCCTCAGTTCCCTCAAGTCGCATAGATTTTGGAAGGCCGGAGTGACCTCGCTTGTTGTTAACAAAATTCCAAAAACATTTAACATCGCTCTTTAATGAGTTTTCAACCTTTGCAATATAACTATTATAGTCAGAGTTCCAAAGAGATTTGCACTGAGACCGTAAATTCACAAAGTTTAAATAATCACAATGCAGGAAAGACCGCTTATATTCCATATGAGCCCTCTTTTTAGCGCGAATAAGATTTTTTAGCCTAGGAGAAAACCATTTAGGATGTTGCGAACATCTGATTTCACGACGAGGGATAAAAACATTTATAGCACAGTTCATATGGAAATAGAGGAGGTCAATCGCGCTATCGAGATCATTCTCACACATAACAATATCCCAATCGATCGTATTAAGGTAGGACACAATGCCTAGGTGTTTGGGAATGCACTAATTCCCAAAGCCACCACACTCGCTCACAGCAGCACCTCCTGGGCAGCGTATCAAGCAGCCGATCCACGATCGACACTCAATCGACCGTTCGATATTTTACCATCGAACACGCAGCCAATCAGCGCTCATCTGCGTCACTCTCGCAACCAATCACCGCTCACCACGTCTATTGGCTGCGCCAATAGAATCCCTTTCGGCTGTCGAGCTTCGAGACGGTTCGAGACGGCAAGGCGACGGAAGCGATCATCGATCTCAGACCTCTCTTGTTCATCTCGTGTACGTGAAAAGACGTGTCGCTCGCGATTGCATATCTTCTCAATTGTAACGGGTGAATTCTCATTATATCTCACTCGAGATTATCTCAGCAATTTCTCACGCTCATTAGAAATGCAGGTATCATAGCTCTCAAGCGCGGATTGTCGAAGTGCCGTAGGCATACAACCGCGTGTTCTCAGCGCGCGTGTTTTCTCAACGAGATTACTAGTGTTAAACCCGCTGCACTGCGTGCAAATCTCACCGCTCAATTGCTAACAAAAAACGTGACTCACTCAACGAGTGTAAAAATAAACTAATTGTACATTGCTCATTAAAACTGTGCCGCTTTACTGTCGATCCCTAACCTCACTTTCACCAGCGTGCTCACACCTACCTATTTCTCAAACATTTGGTCCTTCGAGCCGGATCGACGGTAAAGGTGTAGTGAAGTATCAGCTCACGCTCACGCTCAATCTCATCGTGCACAATGACTACCACCGGGGAGGAATGGGCTGACGCCACAACGAGGCCATCGTCGCCAACATCAGACGCCGCAACTCGAGGCCACAACCTCTCAGCCTGTGGTAGCTCAAGGCCCGTCTTCTGCTCAGTCTCTACCTGCCGAACTCATCATCAAATGCCGTACGCAGGTGAGCCGCCTCGAATCCCTGCGGTCACTATACGAGGAGTTGCCGACGTGCGCTCCCAACATCACCTTGCACGAAGTGCTCGAATACAAGGAGCAGGTGGAGGAGACTCATCAGGCATTCCTGAGCGAGCATGCATACCTGGAATCCAATTGGCCGGCATTGCTCATCGAGCATGAATATCTCACATCTGACACGTTTATCAGGGAGTCGCGGTGCCACTCCAAACTCAAGCTCAGGCTCAGCCGTATCATGGAGGAGTTAAAATCCTTTAATCTCTCCCACGCCTCTGTTCAGGAGGTCGATTGCTCACCATCTCTCCCGGCGATCACGGTGCCATCCTTCAACGGGGACTTCAGAAGATGGCCAGAGTTTAGTAAGAGATTCATCGAACTCATTGTGAAGGAGCCTCAGTTCAGTGACGACGACAGGCTACGCTACCTGCGCGCCAGTGTAAAGGAGGCATCAGCTCACTTGGTGGAACTAGTGTCCGACACCAAGCTCACATTCAGCTCGGCGTGGAAGTTGCTTGCGGTACAGTGTCAAAATCGTAGAGCACTCGTCAAGCAACAACTTGACAAACTGCACTCAAGCTCACCCAGCGCTGCCTCCAGTGCAGAGTCCCTGCGCAGACTTCTCACAATGGCTCAGGAAACTAAAAATGTGCTCACCTCTCTGTGCAAGGACGACCTCCAACATAGTATGTTGGTGCATCAAGTTTGGAGTAAACTTGACGACAAGACACGCGAGGCTTGGGAGACCTCACTGGAGTCGTCACCCGGTTATCCAGACTGGGCCAGCCTGGAAAAATTCATGCTCACCAGAGCTCACTCGTTGGAGCGCAGCAAGGAGCCACCCTCCTCTCACATCTCACCCAACTCAGCTCAACCTCAGGAATGTCCAGCTTCCACTGCTCAAGCTCACCAATCAGCTCAGGACACCTCATATCCTTGCGACTGCTGTGAGGCACCACATTTCATCGTCATGTGCCCACAGTTTCGCCGGATGACAGTCCCCATTCGGCGGAAGCTCATTACCGACAAGCTCCTCTGTCGCAATTGCTGTGGCCGCCATTCTGTCACGAACTGCAAGTCGAGACAGAGATGCAAGCAGTGCCGATCAGCTCACCACACTATGCTGCATTTGGCTACAGCATCAGCTCAGCAACCTCATTCACGTGCGAAGGAACAGTAATCAGTCCAGCTTCTCATCGCACGCTCAACTAAGCTCATCGAGACATTCTCCATTCTCACCCTGCCTTGAAGACTCCGCATCTCACCAGCCTCATCGAGGCACAGCTCACCCACGCACTCAAGGCGCAGCATTCATGGCGTAGAATGCAGCTCACAAGCTCAACACTCCGGACTCACCACAACTTTCATCAAACCCAGGTGGGTCGTTTCAATACTTTACAAGCCCTTGCTGGCAATATTTACACGTATACTCACAGCTCGCTCCTCGACGAGGTACGCCTGTTTACAGCATTGGTACACTATATCAGTGTCGTTCACATTCAAACATACTCCAATCTCCGCTCACCAACCTCGAGAGGGTGCTCACCAACACTCTCAAAGCCCAGTGAACGTCAGCCTTCACCATCATCAGTGGCATCCAGTTCTCAAATCCTTTCAACATCAAGTATCATATACATGGCCACCAACCATAACCTCAAAGAGGCATAGGGATATTCTCATGTCCAGCTCAGCACAGATGCCATTTACAGCCATCAGGCTTCAAAACTGTTGTGGACATCACATGTACATCAAGCTGACGATTCACTGTGGTCACACCAATCAACCATCTTCAGATGCGACGCACAGGTCACTTATCAATGCTCGTGCCCGCACTCAGGCATGCTCAACCACCTCACCGTAACCACTGAGAGTCGTAACAGCAATCATGGAACCAGAAAGGAGTCCAGAGACATCATTCACATGGTAAGAGCGCCATCAATTTCATCCAATGATAACAGCTGCTCAATTCTAGCCATCATTCATGCATGCGAAACGCATCAACAATGCTTACAAAGCTGAATCAGCTGATCGACTCAGTGGAACGACTCATCAAAACTAAAGACCTGTGCGACGCGGGCAGCATCGCACCTTCCACATTTCCAATTACACAATCTGTACAACACCGATTGTGGCTCAACTCGTAAGTGAAGTTCAACGACTCGTAGGAGATTGGAACTCTACCCACCTCATCACAATTCTTCTTCAACGCAATCTTAGTCAACGACCAGCTCACCGAATACGCGCAACCTGTGCGACGCGGGCAGCGTCTTATCTCGCTCTTCTCAAAGAACTCCACCACTCTTCAGGATTGGACTCACACTTCAGAGTCCTCCAAAACATCTTGGACGACGACTGCCCGACAAAGAGCATTTACGTTCCAAATCACCTTCCAAGCTCTCAATATTCTCAGAAGTAGCAAACCAGTGATCCACTCAGCTCCTATCACTGGTCACAATTCAAGCAAGGATGATTGCAAGAGTCGTGGCCGCACATGCTCTACTGGGATGAACCACTGTCATTCCAGGGATGATATCATCCCAAATCTCTCCTCAACGAGGCAACTTCAGAAAGGTTTTCACATGCTTGCAAGCACTCATACTTTCAGTCAGCGACTGAAGAGTCTCCTTTCAGTCAACGACTGAAGAACCTCCCCAGTGGACTCAACCACCTCTCTGATGCTCATCGACATGTCATCACAGCAGTAACTTTGTCACTGCAGGCTCACCGTCCACAGCTCACCCGGGGTCGACCCACCATGCCTTTTTACAAGGCACTCACCAGTGTGCATTGCCGGAGGGGCAGCACTGCTCATCATCCTCAAGCTAGCAACTTTGCCTCACTACAGAAGTCAGGCTGACTCAGAGTGCCAGTCACTTCAAATCAATTCTCATCTCAATTATGCTACTACTCATGTGTGGACGGATTCTCAAGCTGAACACACATATGGATCACGTTTCTATCATCACTTTGGAAGGTCTCAACTCGAGCTGGCTACGCATCACGATGCTCAAACATATAGCCACATGAACATTCTAAGCAAGGGTGGACTGGAATGTCATGCCCGCTAGAGTCCAGTGTACAGGGCGCTCAATCTACACGACATGACTTGTGATGCAGCAGCAAGACTCATCATGGCGGCAGAGACAGAATTTACAACTCTGTCTCACGACTGCTGCACAACAGTCAAGAGGTCTGATCAACAGAAGTCTGGCATTCAACCACATCACCACTTCAACGAGGGACTCATCAATAGACCATGCATCGCTGGCTGTTCTCGAATCTCTAATTAATGCTCACCTGTACCCTCTTGAATTTATATAATCCTGAGGCGCACTGCCGCTCGGTACATTCACGCTCACTGGAGACTGATCAAGACTTCTGACGTGCTCTTCATTCAACATTCAATCAGCCATTGGAGTCCACCTACAAACTTGAACGCTCAACACATCCACTCACCCAAGTTCAGTTTGTTTCAGAACCATCAACCGATTGAGAAGTTGAGTTTCACCCACCTCCATCTCATCTCGACAATGTGGGATGAAGATGAGCATCAACCTTGCAGATGGCAGCCTCACCATCAATCTGCGTCCCAACGGGATGCAGTGCTCACAAACTAAGTCAACGCAGCCCTCAAACCTCCTTCGAGCTGTCAATGGCCTTTGTCGACGACCATGGAATGATTAGCATTGAAGGTGGGCTCAACTTTAACACGTTGAAGATACAATTCAACTCACGGCATCGCTTCTCAAAGGCTGCAGGCAGCGGTCATCTGCAAGGCCTTTATCAATTATCAAGGTAACAACCATCAAGTGCTCCTTGCGTTTCACGTCTGTTGGACCCAGGTCAGGTCCACGCTCACAAACAACTGCTCAGGGTAGAACTCAGTGATGTCTCATTTCCATCTGACAACCACGCTGGATCTTCATACAATGACATCCGAGGGGAAGTCAACTACATCGGTGTGTGGTGTGTGCTCAACAAAGGGGGATCCGTGTCCATCACATGATGGGCCAACTACCTCTTTCGAGAGTCACACCCTCCCAATTCAACATCACTTGACGTCGACAGTCATGACTGACCAACGGATTGTTCGCTTGGCCAGACTCACCCTTCAGTTCGTTCCTTGGATGAAGTCATCACTCATCCACTAGCGACTCACAAGTGCCCACATGTATCAATATGATCATGTGGTGTCGCTCTTCGTGGGAAGCAGCTCATCGCAATGACGTCTCGTGTATTTCTCAATCACAACTCGGACTCATCCGCAGCTCATCTACAACCCAGACGTGAAAAGGGCAAGGCTCAACTCGACCATGATCAACATCATCGATGGATCATGCTCTACTCGAATCACCAGTGCCAGCTCTAGAGCAGGATTGGCTTCAATCAGCAAGGAGATACAACAACTTGCTGTGCTCTCCTTTCAATACCATCTCTACGACACCAACTCGATCCAGATCAAGTCACGTCGCCACATTGGCCTCAAGATCAGCTCACTGACGCTTTAACATCTCTAATCATGCCAGTCGCGAGGTTGGCGGTTTCAATTGTTTCAGATAACATCACCATCTTCTGTCCAGCTGATGATGGCGGGCAGAATGTTTGGGAATGCACTAATTCCCAAAGCCACCACACTCGCTCACAGCAGCACCTCCTGGGCAGCGTATCAAGCAGCCGATCCACGATCGACACTCAATCGACCGTTCGATATTTTACCATCGAACACGCAGCCAATCAGCGCTCATCTGCGTCACTCTCGCAACCAATCACCGCTCACCACGTCTATTGGCTGCGCCAATAGAATCCCTTTCGGCTGTCGAGCTTCGAGACGGTTCGAGACGGCAAGGCGACGGAAGCGATCATCGATCTCAGACCTCTCTTGTTCATCTCGTGTACGTGAAAAGACGTGTCGCTCGCGATTGCATATCTTCTCAATTGTAACGGGTGAATTCTCATTATATCTCACTCGAGATTATCTCAGCAATTTCTCACGCTCATTAGAAATGCAGGTATCATAGCTCTCAAGCGCGGATTGTCGAAGTGCCGTAGGCATACAACCGCGTGTTCTCAGCGCGCGTGTTTTCTCAACGAGATTACTAGTGTTAAACCCGCTGCACTGCGTGCAAATCTCACCGCTCAATTGCTAACAAAAAACGTGACTCACTCAACGAGTGTAAAAATAAACTAATTGTACATTGCTCATTAAAACTGTGCCGCTTTACTGTCGATCCCTAACCTCACTTTCACCAGCGTGCTCACACCTACCTATTTCTCAAACACTAGGTAATCACCATGCTCGAAATCCAAGAAAACAAAGTCGTCCAGAGGCTTATTGTCACCCAATATCGGAGTAAATAGATACGCAATTAAAGGAGGATGATACACATCCGGAACAATCAGGGAGTCAATAGCCCGTACGATTGACAAATTAAAATCATTAGTAAAAACCAAATCGAGCATTACATTATTATGATTGGGAATTACATTAGCCTGAAATAAATTACAAAAGTTGTTGTTAGCCAATACAATATCTATAGCCATTGACTCCTGAGAAGATACACCCGGCTTTTTAATACAACAACAATCTTCATCAACAACCCAGATCGCATGGGGCAGATTATAATCCCCAAAAATGTACATACTGTCATCTACAAAAGTATGATTCAAATCGGAGATACAATTAAAGTGATTCTCATACACTAGCGGGGGCGAGGCCGGCGGAACATAAATAGCACCAAACACTAGATGATTGTTACCAACACGCACACGTACAAAAATTTGCTCCAGACTATCGCACTTTACATCAATCAGCGTACAGGTTAGTGTATTCCTAATCGCAACTAACACACCACCACCCCTCGTAAAAATACTAGAGGCCATAGATCTATCTTTCCTGAAAACCTGATAATCCGATAGGCCAAGTTCAGCGGACGAGATTTGAGGCGTTAGCCAAGTTTCAACTAAAATAATTACATCGTAGTTCACAGAAAGACAGGTGATAGAGCATGACAATTCATGAAGCTTAGTGCGCAGCCCCCTAACGTTTTGATAGTACACACTAGGGTAATTCACGCGTTTTTTGGTGGAAGATTTTTAGCAGAACCACCATGGACGATTTTCGGATCACCCTGGATATAGCGGATGGTCAAATTTGTTTCGCCCTTCGATTGCCGCTCCTTAAGACACGTTCTAAGTCGTTCCAATTCAGATCGCTGGCTAGGAGTCTTGTCGTCCGTTATGCTGTAAGGACCCTTGTAACGATGCTTATTCTTCAGGATACTTCTCGCAATCTCTGACGACTCCAGACCAACACATATGGGACGGGGCTTGGCGTCGTTAGGCTTCCCGATTCTGCGTGTTCTGATGATACGGCAATTCGTAGAGAGAATTTCACAAAAGATTGGGCCAACCTCCTCAAGGTCATGGACGCTGGATTGATCTTGGGAGTTAATTGAAGATTCCTGCACCCCATGTATAAGGATGTTAGACTCTCTAAGATGACGGTCTTTCATCTCTCTAATGACCGCTCCTGCTAAAGCAGGAGGAGGATGCTGGAAATCCACACAGGAAGAAGGTCTTTCCTCTAATTGTCTAACTCTCTCCGAAAGCTCATTTACAGTACCCCGAATATCAGCAAACTCAGCTTTTATGAATGACATGAAATCATGTCGAAGATTTTCAAATTCTCTTAACATAAGGGTCATCAAATCATTTTGCGATGGACTACAAGACTGCGACACTGCCGACAGTGACAAACTCGGATCTACAACAGTCGGTGTCAAAGGAACCGTTGATTTACAATTTAAAAGGCAACCGTTGTGCCAGGGGTGACCCGTACGACCAAGACAATGAGGACCAGCATGGGACACCATGGAATGGATTCAGAACAGGTTACTGGTTTGACCACTGCGGAACCACATCCTTTACACTTTTTAGCAGCAGGAGGCATAATAAAGCTTCAGTAAAGCACTAAAACAGTCAATTATCCAGCGAAAAATCACTGTCAAAGCTTCCTAGCGCACAAGTCCAGGAAGAAATCAAACACACACGATATATCCACCAAGGCCACGACAAGTAATCCACTTAACTGATTATAGAAAAACAAACTATTAGGATATCATATAATGAAAGTGATTTACAGTAGTATTAAAAATAGTCCGATATAAATTATTTTCTGTCAATTTAATCGGGAGAATGCCAGGAAACCATTTATGTCATTTTCATATTGATACGATGAAAAATAAACAAATTCTGTTTCTATATAATCGATGACACATGACCGAACAGGGGCGAGATCTCGCGCGGCTCGGGCCACAAAGGTTCTTGTCGGTTATTCGAGCTTCTAAGATCGTATTCAGATATATTGGCCGGTGAGTTTCGTAACGCGTATTCTCCCACTATACCGCTTGCCTGCCTCGGCGCTCCTTTTCTCAACGTTTTCTGACTCGCTCTCACCTTCGCAGAACAAGAGTGAGCCAAAAGTGATGGTGATAACGCCAAGCTTCTGGCCTGACAGGTCAAACCAATCTGTCAGCGTAGAAATACACACATCAGAATAGGTGTGACTTAGCTCCGAAAAAAATCAGGAGCTTTATTGGCCAGAACATTGATTCTTTCTCCATAGCTTCATCTCGTATTGGTCTATGCATAGCTTCGACACAAACACAATTACTACGCTAACAATAAGAATAAATAACAGCCACACGACTACGTTCAGACGGAGTCGAGCAGCATTCCCGTTACCCCACCATACCCTTCGATAGCCGAGGAACTCCAACTGACAAATCCACGATCGTCAGATGGTGGCGGCTGATTTCTTCTTGATCGCTGTTCGCGAAAACGAATCGACCGGCCAATATATCTGAATAGGATTTTAGGATAAAGATAGAATGAAAGATGAAAAATTATTCGAAGCCCAAGATGAACGGTCTTCTAATAATCAATGGAAACTAATAAATACCCGAAGCTAAATAGAATTTTAGATTTAGGGTATACACACCCTCCCCTAAGCCTCGTGTCGATCGGCCACTGGGGCCATTCGGAAGTATATTCTTTTATTTAAATAATGTCCATCTCTGCATAGAACCGTAAATAATTATAAAAAAATCGGGGTGTTAACTGTTGACCGATTTGGAGACTTTTCCTTGTTATATGTTATATACAATAGACGGAAGAATAATAATACGAGCAATAATTGCAAATAATTGCTGTAACTTCCACATTGTGAAAATATGATCAGTATATCAATATTTCAAGTATTAGTAAAAAAGTTCCAATCTGTCCTTTTTATTTTAAATAATGTGGCCATATAATTATAACATAAATTCGAAAGTGATTTCATATAACCTAACCTAAAATCGTCCGAAAATGCATGCTTTGACTGCATCACGCTTTTACTGTGTCTCGTGTATCCAGCTAACGCTTTAGTTTTGCTATGATTCCACGTTGGCAGTCCTCCCGAGTAGGCGCCATCTCGTATCCACTAGCTCAACTAAATTTGTCACGTGACTTGCTCTGTATTATCGCCAACATGGCGGAACTCGTATTTGGGAATGCGTTTCACGAGAATACGCTTTTCGTCCTTATGTGAGCAGATTTTGAGCTGGGTGAGGTCTCATTCGAAAGAGGAAGGTTCAGTGCAGCGCGCTCTGGTCATCGTATGAGTCACAAAACTCTTTTAGTGACCTAAAAATACTTGGATTCATGCGAATGTATTTTGTCGATTTTTGCTCTACTTTGAACACTCATATTATTAGATATCAACACAATCTCGTCGAACCATGACCTGAGCGCGCTGCACTGAACCTTCATCTTTCGAATAAGACCTCGCCCAGCCCAAAATTCGCTCATATAAGGACGAAAAGCGTATTCTACTAAACCCAGGGGGCAGAATCTCCAGCAAAAGTTTTGGATCCGTATTTCAACGCCATCTAATTTATGAAAGATTGTGTTTAGAACTAAAATTCAATATGGCGACCCAAACCGGGAAAATTGAAATATGGTCAGAATCTGCGTACTGCAATATAGAATAAGAGATACATTTGTTGACATGTTAAGAATATTTGGATACGAAATTCAGGTGTTAAAGAAAAACATTTAATTAAATTTGCAATAATTGAATGTAATTAAATATTTTTCATTCACCTGACGTTTCTTATCTAAACCTTCCGATTTTTTCTATTATTATTGGCATAATTGGACATTATTTTGCCAACAATAATTGATAATGCCAACAAATATATCTCTTACTCTACATTTTGTATAAGATACTTAATTGTAAAAAATACATGTAGAGATAAGGATTAGTGACTGGTTCAGATTTTTCTTTGAAAAATGTTCCTTGTATTCAATTTAACAGTTTGCTTAAACGCTATAGTGCTAAGTAGTTATATTAATTACTTATATCACATTGTTCATGTATGTACATATATATTCCTTCGTTCGCGACCTTCATATACATGGTGTTCCTCTTCGTTTTCGAGACAATTGACTTTAAACTTCACGTAAATATGCGTGCATCGTAGGCGCTTGAGACGCAAGTGGAGGTCAGGGGAATGTTATACGGGCAGTATATTGTTGACCGATATATCATAGCCAGATTTCACCCCAAGCAGGAACCGATGAGTTATATATACAACATAAAGGATATTTTACTTATTATTATTGTAATTATCATAATTATTACCAGTATTACATCATGCATACCTGCGACACCCGTACCAGCCTGGTGCACTTTGCCTGAACCGTACTCAGTTCAACCATTGTTCACTCCTTATCACATTCTTACAGAAGCTGTGTCTCTATATTGCTGTTCGAAGTACAACTTGGCACTATGCATCGCCAATGTACTGTTGGTCCTCTCCGTTCTCTCCCTGCATCTAACAAAAATCATTTTTCTGTCTCTTAATAGCATTTAACGAGTGCATTTCAAAATCATTTTTAATATTTTTTTTACAGTAAATTGAAAGTTTTTGATAATAGAGTTTATAACCTAAAAATATAAAAACATCACGAATATTCAAATAAACAAGTGTCTCAAATGTAACTCAGACCGTACATAAAACTATCTTACCTGTCACCCTCTTTGCAGTTGCTCCATTCTTCTGCACATTCATTGTAAGTTATTAAACAGTAGACACATGTAAACACTAGCATTTCACTTATTTTCACTTATAAGACAGTATAAGTCTCAGCCAATCGTGTATGTACAGACACAAACACAACTATACCGCGACAGCAACGCCACCTAAATTATGAAAGCCTGCTGCTTCCGGTCTAAGCGCTATTCCGGAAGTTCCTATCTTAGTTTCTGCTCCCTGACTAAACCCATGTTTCGGGCCAGATTGTGTCGGTATACAGCGCGCTGCATTACCCGTGTCTACCCCCTTAATCGATCTTTGTGAAACTTTCAGGATATTGTACTAACAGGTTAAGGTAGACAAAAAAAATGTTATTAAAAAAAGAGCAACAAATAACAAAGTTATAAGGGCTTATGCTCAGTCCGTTGGCGACGCAATTGGTCCACTGCGGGCAACGTAGCGTCTTTTGGTTTCAGATGAAACCAGAAATCGAACAATTTTCATTTAGTTTATGAGTGTACGGATCTTTGACCCGCTACACCAGATTCCCCCCTTAAACACGATAAATCCGTTTATTTTTATCATTATTAGATTAGAAATGTTACGCATTTATATTTAATTATCTAGTACAGTTCTAGAAATAATCCGATTTATACCGTATTTGAATTCATTTTAACCTCTTAGGCACGACGAGCCACTCTAGTGGCTTTTGCGAATGTCATCTTTCTGAACGACACGCCACTATAGCGGCTCACTGTATCGTTTACACGTAATTCGCGTTGAACTCTGCCGTACAGAGAAACAGCCCCGCGTAAAACTGAGCCGTGCCTAAGAGGTTAATGTGGAAAATCTCAGCAGCAAGTATGTTACTGAATACTGAAAACGTCACGTTTTACATTTTATCAACACTGTATGCCTCTCTAACCGAGATTATAAGCCGCCGCCGAACAGCCCAAGTCCTCGGTGGTCGGGACCGGCGTTGAGCCCGTATCGTAAACAGAGTCCTAATTCCGAGTGTTCGTTTCTCTCTTCTTTCTGGTCGAAGGGGGGAGCGAGATGGAACGCTTTGTCTGCGCGACGGACGCCAACGCAAAGGACGGAGTGTCAGGCGTACGAAAGGCGGAGAGAGACAAAAAATGATCCCGTAGTCTGTCTCGTACCGCTCTCGCTCGCTCTCGTTCCATCTCGTTCTCGCCTTCGCCGGACAAGAGTGAGACAGAAGTGGTGGGGATAGCGAAAAGTCCACATCGTGTACACCAAACCGAGCCCGTAATGAGACAATACTGTAGCATCTTTTATTTGAGTTTATCCAGATATTATCTTATAGATATTATCTATACATCGCGTATACGTATACGCTTTTTCTAGCTTGTGTGAGCGTACGCACACATTCAACGTCCGGTGAGACGGCAGCCTTAATTGGATCTTAAGGTAAAATCAGACGGCACGTGGATCGGCGAACCGACACGGTTCGCCCAGGATTGTCCAACGAAATCGACTCGATTTACACGTGAACACCATTCGTATATTCAATAATCAGTTATTGTACAAATGTAAGTGTCGCGATTAGTTATTAAATAAAATGTGTAAGTTACCAATAGTTGCACGGTGTTGACGCACTGGCGATGCGGGGCGTACGAGTGGCTATTTCAAAGTGCCAAATAGAATATAAACCGGACTCGCGGATTCTATTAGGTTAACTATGATTCTGGCGGAGACTTTAGCCCGATCTTACCAGATATAACCAAGTCTGTACGAGCGTGGCACGACGTGACTCTACGCGTGACTCTATAGCTTTTAACCAAAGAGGGTTGAAACCAAACGATTTATATAGTCCAGAAATGAGTGGGGATTCGTTAGGAATTTCCATATAAGGAAATCCTTCGGGGTCGTAGTCGTGTCACTCCTGTTCCCATGGTCGTGATCCAGATAGTCGAGATCATGAGCCCCATTAGTGGTGTTTGATTAACGAAAAGATTTTAGGGCGTTTTCCCTTCGCAGACGCGAGCTCGAAAAATGGTTGAGAGTGGCGTATGGGAAAATTCCACATACGTAACAAACAGTAAAACACAATTTGCACTTAAGCAATAAAAAAAATGAGGGAACACATGAAACTTGATAAGCAGAGATCAATTCAAAATGCATCAGTCTGCACGATAGATTTTGATCTTCAAAAGATATTGACCACTCCTCGGGCAAATATAAGTCCTTTATATTATATGTCTAAACTTTGCGTGTGGAATTTTACTATTTTTTAAATGGCTGGTCACGTGGGTCATTGTAATGTTTGGAATGAAACAGTTGGGTGCAGAGGCTCAAGTGAAATAGCATCATACCTATGGCAATTTATTAATAAAAAATGTAAAAATGGAGTTAAAGAATTAATGTTATATAGCGATAACTGCGGTGGACACAACCGTAATAAAATGGTTTTTACCATGTTTATTAAAGCTACTGTATATTTAAACGTTACTATAACTCATAGGTAAATTTGAATATTTTACGTTACTATAAAAGGTTTTAGTTCCTAATCATGAACTTGGTACGATTAAAAGAGGAATATTATATACATTGTTCCATTACTTTAACATTCATTTTTTTTAAGATTTTTAGAGGTTGGTCATACGCAGAATGATGGTAATTCCATGCATGCGCGTATTGAACAGCATTGTAAAAACAAATCAGTATATACACAAGACGAGTGGTGCAGATTGATGAGAGAATGCAAAATTCAAAATTCATATATTGTTAAACGAAAATCGCAAACAGACATATTCGACTTCAGGGACTTGTCGAAAAAATTTAACTGGTCTCTTGTTAAAATTGCTTCAGTTCGAGAGATATGTGTGCGGCCAGACATTAATATAATTTGCGTAAAATATGATTTAAGTGAAAACAGCTTCAAAATACGAATTTTGAAACGATATGAATCAAAACAGGATATTAAGGAATATACATTACAACATGCATATGATAATAAAATTCATTACCATTGAAAAAAAAAAAATTTGTCGGCAATGGTGTCTAAAGGTCTTATACCAAAAGAATATATTCAATTTTCTAATGACATTTTAACTGAATAAAGTTTAACTTATTTAAATAAAGACGTTTTTCATTCACTTAAAAAACCATTATCTTTTTATTTTTGTAGTAGGAAACCGACACGCGTTACGGAAAGTAGCACGTTTCACTTTTTCTACATGCAGTTGTCCGTAAGAAAAAAATTAAACGTGCTACTGTCACGTCCCGGGTGAGGTCTTTAGGAACGATGACTATTGGGGGGAAGGAAAGTCAGGCGTGAATCTTAAATCCAACACACTGAAGCTAAGGGGAGATCAGGCGCGAATCTCAAATCCAACACTCTAATCGACCAGGGAAGGTTTAAAAGGTGAATACACACCCGGGGAACACCCGTTAGAGCACCTTATGTTTGTTTTGATTTTGGTAAGAGGATTTACCGTTGCATTTATGTAAAGAAAACCACACTTAATATTTCCGTGAATTGCACGGCTCATGCAAAAGTATGTTTGTAAACAGTGTAAGCGCTCTCGCGTTCATGAACAGAAATCAGCTGTTGCGGCAGCCTGTCTTGGTTTGGAATCTTTGTAACCAAAGGATGCACACAATAATTCGAAGCGTGATTTAAAAATAAAGAGGTTTATTAACTTTAAACACGAGTACGTTTTTACTGTTTAAACGGTAATTAACCACAATATAAGAATATGGACATGAAATACAATATGCGATAATTAAGTAAATGATATAAGCAATAAGCATTGGTATAGAAAGTAATATGAATAGTAATACAAAACAATAAATGATAGCAATAAGCGTTGATATAGAAAGTAATATAGAATAGTAATACAAAATAATAGATGTTTGCAATAAGCGTTGATATAGAAAATAATATGAATAGTAATACAAAACAATAAATGTTTGCAATAAGCGTTAAAATGCGAGATAATATGAACGACAATAAGCGCTGATAATACAAAATAATATAGAATAGTAATACAAAATATAAATGATGGTGGTGGTATACAATGTTATAAATGGTAATTGTAATATCTTACAATGATTGATGAATGGTGATTGTTGGTCACTGAATTTAAAGTTATAATAATAGTTTTTTAACTTTAGGTAGCACTGAGAATTGAAAGTTATAATAATTCTTTAATGTTCGGTAACTGAGTATTGAACGAATAATAATCCTCCGGCCTCTCGGGACCTCATATTTATGTATCTTTACAGGAATGTTGCGGGGGTACGCGCGGTAGGGGCCTTGACATATTTGAGAAATAAGTCGCAGTAGGACTTCCGGGGTTTTTACAAACGGTACGTCTATTATTAGACGTATTTATGTCACGTACACCAAATATTCGTCGCAATTAGACTTCTGGGGTTTTTATAAACGGTAAAAGGAGATACTCAACCCGTCGAATGGATTTTGGGTATTTTAATAGGAAAGGGGTTAGAATGGCTTGGACTCAGTGAGTCGTAAAGAGGGGAGTGAGACGTGGTCTCGATTTAAGAGGGTTTTGGAACGAGGGACTTGTTTAGATTTATTTTGAGGGAGGGACATCGTGCCTCATGGGGCGAATAGGCGAAGAAGGTTTCATACCGACCATCTTGAGATGGGGACCGCTAAGGTACATCGTCAAGGTGATCAGCGATTGGGGAAAAGGGGTAATAGTTGAGTTTGAAGGACTTTGGTGGAGTGATTTTGAGATATATGGGAAAGTATTTAGAATAGTAGCGCGCGAAAAATAGTGGGATATCACACTACTCTTCGTAACGCGCGTCGAAACGTGATATTTTTCGCGGCTGAAGGCAAACCGTGCTATTTTTCGCAGCAAAGTAAGTACCTAGCGTCGCGAAAGAGCATAACATGTTATGCTTCGTGGCGATGAATGAAAACATACTACTTTTCAAGAACAAAATCGAAACATTCTGTTTTTCGCGGTCAGAATGAGCAGAGTGCTAGTCTTCGTAAGCCAAATGAAATGTGCTACTTTCCGTAACGCACGTCGATGTAAACGTACAAATTCTTTATTTGTATGGTTTAAAAAGTTTTCATTAATGTAAAAAAAACTATAAATTTATGTTTTAGGTATAACTATTACAAATAAAATATAACAAAAATATATATTATAAACATGAGGGGAACCACGTGACGTGCGCGAGAGAATAACGTGTGTATGCAGGCAGGCGAAAGAAATAGACGAAAAGTCTGGAAAAAGTGCGCAGAAAATTACGAGGTCGGGTGGAAAATGAGGGGAGCAGACAAGGTTCCGGTGGACAGTATAATCGACAGATGATAAAGAGTCGAAGGGTGAGATAAAAAGTGAAAAAGAGAAGGTGTGAAACGAGTGCACGAAATATAAGATACGTGGCAAGCATAAGTGACATCTACGGAAGTGGAAGAAGTAAGAAGACAAAGCGGAGACAGCAGTAGGTAAAGAAGAGCGGAGACTTCAATGAGCCGAGCAGGCGAAGGCGGGAAGTGCAAAAGGAAACGAGAAGAAGGGGAAGACCATCGTTGGCAGAACAGCAGGGAAGAAGAACAGCGGACAGCGAATGCTCGATACTGGACTTGTTCAAGAGGAGACGGGAGGACGAGGAGGAGCAGGAGAGGTTAAGGGCCGAAAAGGAAATAGACGAAGAATTCTTAAAAACGAGGAAAGTAGGGACGTCGCCTCCGAAGAAGAAAACCGAGGTAGTTATACGAACTGCAGAAACGCCAGACAGCCAGAAGGCAGAGTAGGAAAAAGAAATTGATGCAAAATTAGACAATTTGATGGAAGCTGTGCTGGCAGTTAAGAAAGACATGGAAGAGTTGAGAAAAGAAAATAGAGATCTGAGGCAGGGAATGCAGGATGTGAGGGACGAGTGGAAGAGTAGGGATGAGATGGGAAAAGGAAAGGAAGGAAATGAGAGGAAGGATAGAAGTACTGGAAGCCAAGAAGGATCAGGCAGAGGGGCTGACAAGAAGACTGGAGGGGCTAGAAAGGAAGGAAGAGGCTAGAGAGAAAAGAGAGAGAAGAAATAATATTTCCCTAAGGGGAGAGGATTTACCGCGTAAAGAGACGCCGAAGGATACGGTGGAGTATGTGTTAAAGCACGAATTGCAGGTAGAAGCAGAAATCGAGGAAGCCTACTGGCTCGGAAAAGGAGAAAAAAGAGGGCTATTGATAGCAAAATTAAAAAACTGGCAACAGAAAAGAGCAGTAATGCTAAAGAAGAGTACATTGAAACATAAGAGGCTGTTTATTGACAATGACCTGACGAAAAAGGAAAGGGAGATACAAAAAAATATTAAAGATATTGCCAAGGCGGAAAGGGAGCAAGGGGCAAAGGTGAAAGTTGGGTACAGAAAAGTAAAAATAAATGATAAGACATTTATTT
>CAWLCU010000664.1:20000-27041 GCA_963855975.1 Andrena chrysosceles | reverse complement strand
CTCGAAAACGAGCGCGACGACCGCGGTCGAACCATTAATGTAATACGTTCGGAATGCAACGAGGAACAAGGATCTATAATTGTTTTGGCGATCGGACGAGTTTGGCTTTTGGACGATGGTGCCGGTGGACTTTGAGATCTGACGGGACTTGGAAATATTTCGGACCGAAAGGTGTTTTTCTCGTTTTTCTCGAAAACGAGCGCGACGACCGCGGTCGAACCATTAATGTAATACGTTCGCAATGCAACGAGGAACAAGGATCTATAATTGTTTTGGCGATCGGACGAGTTTGGCTTTTGGACGATGGTGCCGGTGGACTTTGAGATCTGACGGGACTTGGAAATATTTCGGACCGAAAGGTGTTTTTCTCTTTTTTCTCGAAAACGAGCGCGACGACCGCGGTCGAACCATTAATGTAATACGTTCGGAATGCAACGAGGAACAAGGATCTATAATTGTTTTGGCGATCGGACGAGTTTGGCTTTTGGACGATGGTGCCGGTGGACTTTGAGATCTGACGGGACTTGGAAATATTTCGGACCGAAAGGTGTTTTTCTCTTTTTTCTCGAAAACGAGCGCGACGACCGCGGTCGAACCATTAATGTAATACGTTCGGAATGCAACGAGGAACAAGGATCTATAATTGTTTTGGCGATCGGACGAGTTTGGCTTTTGGACGATGGTGCCGGTGGACTTTGAGATCTGACGGGACTTGGAAATATTTCGGACCGAAAGGTGTTTTTCTCTTTTTTCTCGAAAACGAGCGCGACGACCGCGGTCGAACCATTAATGTAATACGTTCGGAATGCAACGAGGAACAAGGATCTATAATTGTTTTGGCGATCGGACGAGTTTGGCTTTTGGACGATGGTGCCGGTGGACTTTGAGATCTGACGGGACTTGGAAATATTTCGGACCGAAAGGTGTTTTTCTCTTTTTTCTCGAAAACGAGCGCGACGACCGCGGTCGAACCATTAATGTAATACGTTCGGAATGCAACGAGGAACAAGGATCTATAATTGTTTTGGCGATCGGACGAGTTTGGCTTTTGGACGATGGTGCCGGTGGACTTTGAGATCTGACGGGACTTGGAAATATTTCGGACCGAAAGGTGTTTTTCTCTTTTTTCTCGAAAACGAGCGCGACGACCGCGGTCGAACCATTAATGTAATACGTTCGCAATGCAACGAGGAACAAGGATCTATAATTGTTTTGGCGATCGGACGAGTTTGGCTTTTGGACGATGGTGCCGGTGGACTTTGAGATCTGACGGGACTTGGAAATATTTCGGACCGAAAGGTGTTTTTCTCGTTTTTCTCGAAAACGAGCGCGACGACCGCGGTCGAACCATTAATGTAATACGTTCGCAATGCAACGAGGAACAAGGATCTATAATTGTTTTGGCGATCGGACGAGTTTGGCTTTTGGACGATGGTGCCGGTGGACTTTGAGATCTGACGGGACTTGGAAATATTTCGGACCGAAAGGTGTTTTTCTCTTTTTTCTCGAAAACGAGCGCGACGACCGCGGTCGAACCATTAATGTAATACGTTCGGAATGCAACGAGGAACAAGGATCTATAATTGTTTTGGCGATCGGACGAGTTTGGCTTTTGGACGATGGTGCCGGTGGACTTTGAGATCTGACGGGACTTGGAAATATTTCGGACCGAAAGGTGTTTTTCTCTTTTTTCTCGAAAACGAGCGCGACGACCGCGGTCGAAACATTAATGTAATACGTTCGCAATGCAACGAGGAACAAGGATCTATAATTGTTTTGGCGATCGGACGAGTTTGGCTTTTGGACGATGGTGCCGGTGGACTTTGAGATCTGACGGGACTTGGAAATATTTCGGACCGAAAGGTGTTTTTCTCGTTTTTCTCGAAAACGAGCGCGACGACCGCGGTCGAAACATTAATGTAATACGTTCGCAATGCAACGAGGAACAAGGATCTATAATTGTTTTGGCGATCGGACGAGTTTGGCTTTTGGACGATGGTGCCGGTGGACTTTGAGATCTGACGGGACTTGGAAATATTTCGGACCGAAAGGTGTTTTTCTCTTTTTTCTCGAAAACGAGCGCGACGACCGCGGTCGAACCATTAATGTAATACGTTCGCAATGCAACGAGGAACAAGGATCTATAATTGTTTTGGCGATCGGACGAGTTTGGCTTTTGGACGATGGTGCCGGTGGACTTTGAGATCTGACGGGACTTGGAAATATTTCGGACCGAAAGGTGTTTTTCTCGTTTTTCTCGAAAACGAGCGCGACGACCGCGGTCGAAACATTAATGTAATACGTTCGCAATGCAACGAGGAACAAGGATCTATAATTGTTTTGGCGATCGGACGAGTTTGGCTTTTGGACGATGGTGCCGGTGGACTTTGAGATCTGACGGGACTTGGAAATATTTCGGACCGAAAGGTGTTTTTCTCTTTTTTCTCGAAAACGAGCGCGACGACCGCGGTCGAACCATTAATGTAATACGTTCGGAATGCAACGAGGAACAAGGATCTATAATTGTTTTGGCGATCGGACGAGTTTGGCTTTTGGACGATGGTGCCGGTGGACTTTGAGATCTGACGGGACTTGGAAATATTTCGGACCGAAAGGTGTTTTTCTCTTTTTTCTCGAAAACGAGCGCGACGACCGCGGTCGAACCATTAATGTAATACGTTCGGAATGCAACGAGGAACAAGGATCTATAATTGTTTTGGCGATCGGACGAGTTTGGCTTTTGGACGATGGTGCCGGTGGACTTTGAGATCTGACGGGACTTGGAAATATTTCGGACCGAAAGGTGTTTTTCTCTTTTTTCTCGAAAACGAGCGCGACGACCGCGGTCGAACCATTAATGTAATACGTTCGGAATGCAACGAGGAACAAGGATCTATAATTGTTTTGGCGATCGGACGAGTTTGGCTTTTGGACGATGGTGCCGGTGGACTTTGAGATCTGACGGGACTTGGAAATATTTCGGACCGAAAGGTGTTTTTCTCTTTTTTCTCGAAAACGAGCGCGACGACCGCGGTCGAACCATTAATGTAATACGTTCGGAATGCAACGAGGAACAAGGATCTATAATTGTTTTGGCGATCGGACGAGTTTGGCTTTTGGACGATGGTGCCGGTGGACTTTGAGATCTGACGGGACTTGGAAATATTTCGGACCGAAAGGTGTTTTTCTCTTTTTTCTCGAAAACGAGCGCGACGACCGCGGTCGAACCATTAATGTAATACGTTCGCAATGCAACGAGGAACAAGGATCTATAATTGTTTTGGCGATCGGACGAGTTTGGCTTTTGGACGATGGTGCCGGTGGACTTTGAGATCTGACGGGACTTGGAAATATTTCGGACCGAAAGGTGTTTTTCTCGTTTTTCTCGAAAACGAGCGCGACGACCGCGGTCGAAACATTAATGTAATACGTTCGCAATGCAACGAGGAACAAGGATCTATAATTGTTTTGGCGATCGGACGAGTTTGGCTTTTGGACGATGGTGCCGGTGGACTTTGAGATCTGACGGGACTTGGAAATATTTCGGACCGAAAGGTGTTTTTCTCTTTTTTCTCGAAAACGAGCGCGACGACCGCGGTCGAACCATTAATGTAATACGTTCGGAATGCAACGAGGAACAAGGATCTATAATTGTTTTGGCGATCGGACGAGTTTGGCTTTTGGACGATGGTGCCGGTGGACTTTGAGATCTGACGGGACTTGGAAATATTTCGGACCGAAAGGTGTTTTTCTCTTTTTTCTCGAAAACGAGCGCGACGACCGCGGTCGAAACATTAATGTAATACGTTCGCAATGCAACGAGGAACAAGGATCTATAATTGTTTTGGCGATCGGACGAGTTTGGCTTTTGGACGATGGTGCCGGTGGACTTTGAGATCTGACGGGACTTGGAAATATTTCGGACCGAAAGGTGTTTTTCTCGTTTTTCTCGAAAACGAGCGCGACGACCGCGGTCGAAACATTAATGTAATACGTTCGCAATGCAACGAGGAACAAGGATCTATAATTGTTTTGGCGATCGGACGAGTTTGGCTTTTGGACGATGGTGCCGGTGGACTTTGAGATCTGACGGGACTTGGAAATATTTCGGACCGAAAGGTGTTTTTCTCTTTTTTCTCGAAAACGAGCGCGACGACCGCGGTCGAACCATTAATGTAATACGTTCGCAATGCAACGAGGAACAAGGATCTATAATTGTTTTGGCGATCGGACGAGTTTGGCTTTTGGACGATGGTGCCGGTGGACTTTGAGATCTGACGGGACTTGGAAATATTTCGGACCGAAAGGTGTTTTTCTCGTTTTTCTCGAAAACGAGCGCGACGACCGCGGTCGAAACATTAATGTAATACGTTCGCAATGCAACGAGGAACAAGGATCTATAATTGTTTTGGCGATCGGACGAGTTTGGCTTTTGGACGATGGTGCCGGTGGACTTTGAGATCTGACGGGACTTGGAAATATTTCGGACCGAAAGGTGTTTTTCTCTTTTTTCTCGAAAACGAGCGCGACGACCGCGGTCGAACCATTAATGTAATACGTTCGGAATGCAACGAGGAACAAGGATCTATAATTGTTTTGGCGATCGGACGAGTTTGGCTTTTGGACGATGGTGCCGGTGGACTTTGAGATCTGACGGGACTTGGAAATATTTCGGACCGAAAGGTGTTTTTCTCTTTTTTCTCGAAAACGAGCGCGACGACCGCGGTCGAACCATTAATGTAATACGTTCGGAATGCAACGAGGAACAAGGATCTATAATTGTTTTGGCGATCGGACGAGTTTGGCTTTTGGACGATGGTGCCGGTGGACTTTGAGATCTGACGGGACTTGGAAATATTTCGGACCGAAAGGTGTTTTTCTCTTTTTTCTCGAAAACGAGCGCGACGACCGCGGTCGAACCATTAATGTAATACGTTCGCAATGCAACGAGGAACAAGGATCTATAATTGTTTTGGCGATCGGACGAGTTTGGCTTTTGGACGATGGTGCCGGTGGACTTTGAGATCTGACGGGACTTGGAAATATTTCGGACCGAAAGGTGTTTTTCTCGTTTTTCTCGAAAACGAGCGCGACGACCGCGGTCGAAACATTAATGTAATACGTTCGCAATGCAACGAGGAACAAGGATCTATAATTGTTTTGGCGATCGGACGAGTTTGGCTTTTGGACGATGGTGCCGGTGGACTTTGAGATCTGACGGGACTTGGAAATATTTCGGACCGAAAGGTGTTTTTCTCTTTTTTCTCGAAAACGAGCGCGACGACCGCGGTCGAACCATTAATGTAATACGTTCGGAATGCAACGAGGAACAAGGATCTATAATTGTTTTGGCGATCGGACGAGTTTGGCTTTTGGACGATGGTGCCGGTGGACTTTGAGATCTGACGGGACTTGGAAATATTTCGGACCGAAAGGTGTTTTTCTCTTTTTTCTCGAAAACGAGCGCGACGACCGCGGTCGAACCATTAATGTAATACGTTCGGAATGCAACGAGGAACAAGGATCTATAATTGTTTTGGCGATCGGACGAGTTTGGCTTTTGGACGATGGTGCCGGTGGACTTTGAGATCTGACGGGACTTGGAAATATTTCGGACCGAAAGGTGTTTTTCTCTTTTTTCTCGAAAACGAGCGCGACGACCGCGGTCGAACCATTAATGTAATACGTTCGCAATGCAACGAGGAACAAGGATCTATAATTGTTTTGGCGATCGGACGAGTTTGGCTTTTGGACGATGGTGCCGGTGGACTTTGAGATCTGACGGGACTTGGAAATATTTCGGACCGAAAGGTGTTTTTCTCGTTTTTCTCGAAAACGAGCGCGACGACCGCGGTCGAAACATTAATGTAATACGTTCGCAATGCAACGAGGAACAAGGATCTATAATTGTTTTGGCGATCGGACGAGTTTGGCTTTTGGACGATGGTGCCGGTGGACTTTGAGATCTGACGGGACTTGGAAATATTTCGGACCGAAAGGTGTTTTTCTCTTTTTTCTCGAAAACGAGCGCGACGACCGCGGTCGAACCATTAATGTAATACGTTCGGAATGCAACGAGGAACAAGGATCTATAATTGTTTTGGCGATCGGACGAGTTTGGCTTTTGGACGATGGTGCCGGTGGACTTTGAGATCTGACGGGACTTGGAAATATTTCGGACCGAAAGGTGTTTTTCTCTTTTTTCTCGAAAACGAGCGCGACGACCGCGGTCGAACCATTAATGTAATACGTTCGGAATGCAACGAGGAACAAGGATCTATAATTGTTTTGGCGATCGGACGAGTTTGGCTTTTGGACGATGGTGCCGGTGGACTTTGAGATCTGACGGGACTTGGAAATATTTCGGACCGAAAGGTGTTTTTCTCTTTTTTCTCGAAAACGAGCGCGACGACCGCGGTCGAACCATTAATGTAATACGTTCGCAATGCAACGAGGAACAAGGATCTATAATTGTTTTGGCGATCGGACGAGTTTGGCTTTTGGACGATGGTGCCGGTGGACTTTGAGATCTGACGGGACTTGGAAATATTTCGGACCGAAAGGTGTTTTTCTCGTTTTTCTCGAAAACGAGCGCGACGACCGCGGTCGAAACATTAATGTAATACGTTCGCAATGCAACGAGGAACAAGGATCTATAATTGTTTTGGCGATCGGACGAGTTTGGCTTTTGGACGATGGTGCCGGTGGACTTTGAGATCTGACGGGACTTGGAAATATTTCGGACCGAAAGGTGTTTTTCTCTTTTTTCTCGAAAACGAGCGCGACGACCGCGGTCGAACCATTAATGTAATACGTTCGGAATGCAACGAGGAACAAGGATCTATAATTGTTTTGGCGATCGGACGAGTTTGGCTTTTGGACGATGGTGCCGGTGGACTTTGAGATCTGACGGGACTTGGAAATATTTCGGACCGAAAGGTGTTTTTCTCTTTTTTCTCGAAAACGAGCGCGACGACCGCGGTCGAAACATTAATGTAATACGTTCGCAATGCAACGAGGAACAAGGATCTATAATTGTTT
>CAWLCU010000664.1:10000-15000 GCA_963855975.1 Andrena chrysosceles | reverse complement strand
GTCCCTCGACTGAGTCCTGAAGGGATCTCAGGAGATCATCAAACATTAGGTTCCAGCAGGCAGGACCAAGAACAGAGCCTTGTGGGCATCCCCTTGTCGCCTGCTTGGATACCTCTACGCTACCTATCGAGATCTTAACCCAACGATCTTCAAAGTAACTTGTTATTACTTCGAAGACGTTTCGTGGGCAGTCTCGGGCTTTCAAGCTTTCTAAGACTAGGGGCCACCAGACGTTGTCGAAGGCACCCGCGATGTCGAAGAGCAGCCCAATCACGTATCTATGCTCCAAAGCTTCGACCGTGCGGCGCAGCTCCACAACCGCGTCCTCCGCCGACTTTTCTGGCATAAAGCCGAACTGTCGGCCCGAGATCCGTCCCGGGGCCAGCGACGTCTGGAACAATCGCTCTTTAATGAGCTTCTCGAGAAGTTTTCCTATGACGGAGAGGAGACAAATTGGGCGGTAAGATTTCGGGTCCTTCTCGTCCTTATCGTCGCTCTTTAGAAGGATTCGAAGCGAACCTTCCTTCCAGATTGACGGGAAGACACCCCATTGAAGGCACCCGTTGAAGAGCCGTACAAGCTGACCGGGGATTATCTTGCTTGCTGCCTTTATGGCGCAGACCTCGACGAGGTCTGTCCCTGGTGCTTTGTTATTTTTAAAAGTCCTAACGGCATCTACGACGTCCGCCTCCGTGAAAGGATCGGCGTCCGTCGTGCCGGGCGCAGATCGTGCGCCTTCCCTAATGACACGCTGCGCCGGCGTGTCATCTTCCTCCCGGTCATCGGGGACGTGAACGTCCAGAAGTGAGCTGGCGGTTTCACTCGCGCTCAATGTATATCCATTACCACGCCGGAGGGTGCTGATCACCCTCGCTACTTGGAGTTTATTCGCCTGGAGCTTATATACGAAACCCCAGGGCTCCGAGTTTCCGTTCGACGTAACATACCGTCGCCAGCTCTTGAGCTTCGTCCTTTTCACCACCCTGTTGTACTTTCGCAAAGAGTAGCGATACCGCAGTTTAAGTTGGTGGCGAGCCGGCGCGTCTTGCTCCTTTTGGAATTCACGGCGTTGCCTGTGTACGGCCTTCTTGAGCTCGGTTAGCTCTTGCGTCCACCATGGGTTGGACTTCCTAAACACTCTCTTTCTCGGCATGGCCGCAGTGCAGGCGTCGATGATGACACCTGTGAGCGCACTCGCCATTCCCTGAACATCTTCCGCGGACTCCAGCCGGAGGCCCTCAAGCCGCGATCTAGAGAGATCGGCAAGGCTTTCGGCGTACCGCCCCCAATCGGCCCGACGCACGTCGAACCGGGTGCCAGCGGGACCCCGCTCCGCCGCTCGGGCTCTCCGAACCCCCAGGCTAACGTCCACGGCTCTGTGGTCGCTCGTGACCCAGTCGCACCTCACCTTCCAGCCTTTGATGGAGTTCAGCATGGAGTTAGACGCCAGAGTAACATCGATGTACGATTCTCCCTCCGACGTCCAGTATGTGGGCGGCTGAGCCGCATCGTTTACCACTTCTATGCCATACGACCGTATGAGGTCTTCAAGTAAGGCTCCTCTATCGTCTGTACTCTGCGGGCCCCAGAGGGACGACCGGGCGTTGGCATCTATCGAAACTAAAAGCCTCTTCCCCCTCAGCGATCGAAACACCGTCTCGAGGTGCCTGAGGTGCCCCTCGATCTCGTCGCTGAACTGGAAGTACAGTGAGGCAACGTAGAACGAAAAGCCGGGAGCCAGCACTTCCGCACACGCACAGTGGGTCGTGCTTAGCTGCGAGACGAACGCTATTTCGAGCAGGTCATTACACAGGGCAACCGCGGCCCACGGTCTTTGTGAGCTCACGGCTGCTACCTTTGCTCGTATCCCTAATCCAGCAACAGAGTAATTCTTGCCGTCGCGCCTGACGTGTGGTTCCTGTAATAGCAGGACGTCAAGGCGCTTTTTGGCCATAAGCTGCCTAACTTCTCCGGCTACTTTGCTAGAGCGCTGCATGTTCAGTTGCAACACTCTAACACCCATGGTCGCGTTCGCGTGCGCGGAAGGAGTCGCGTGCCTTGAAGGCCTTTCGCTGTTCGCTTCGTTCGAGTGGGGTCCTACCTCAACAGGATCTAACTCTACTTCGGGTACGACGGGCGTGAGCAATGACGCTTTTCTACACGCCGTCCTGTTCGCGGGCGCGGACGCGGTATCAATCGCGGTCTCGGGTCTACTCGCGGGGCTAGTGCCTACCTGCGCAGCTGCTGCGTTTCCTACGTTTTGCTCAGTCGGGCTTTCTCGCCCGCACCTGGGCCGCTTCACACGCATTTCGAGCGCGATCTGGACGGTATGAAGACCGAGAACCTGTTGGGACTGCACCGCCGTCGGCGCGGTTGTAGAGGACGCACGCCCGGGCGCAGCCCGATAGGCGGAGCCCCTGGACTGAGCCTCCCGCGTTACCGAGCGCGTTACCGGGCGGCTCCGCGACTCGACAGCGGGTGCGTCCATCATCGACCTCTCTGTGCAGAGAAGGTCGCTGGTAATCCGGGAGCTCCGCCGACACTCCACGATGACTCGCTCAAGTCCAGCTCCCACCCGGAGATCCGAATGGGGAGCGAGTTTACCTCCGGACGATTTTGAACCTGGGCGTGCCATCATGATTTTTATTGAGTGTGCCTGAAAGTATGACAGAATCATTAGTAAGGAGCGGCCCCGGTTCCATCGTCTCCTGATAGGGAGGCGTCGGGCCCGGAGGTCGCATGTAGGCTCTTTCCCTTATCTCGCTTTACGTCAAGCGAGGGAAGGAAGGAGGTGGAGAGCCCAGTCGGAGGCTTGGGATGTTGCGGCAGAAAGGAATTTGTGGGATAGGGTTGTGGGGCGGGTGGGCCGCCACGATCAATTTCGTAAACTCTAGAGCCCTTGCGGGCAAGTCGTAACTTTCAGCGCCAGTCGCGAAGGCATTGATCGTGACTTGAGGCACCAGAGGCTGTGTATTCGCATTGTGCCCCCAGGGGGTTCCCCGGCACCTGGTACCCACGCTCTTCAGCACCCTCCGCCCAATGGTGGCGGAGATGACCTTATTTTGCTTGCTAGGCTCGTATCCCCTAGCCGCGTGCTTTACCGCGGGGGACCTAGTCCCGCGGCGTGTTGCTTTTCCGGTTCGCATCGATTCATCGGCGTATCGCTATGCCGGTTCGTGTCGATACAGCGGCGTATTGCTTCCGCCGCTGGTCCCTTGTGGAGCCTCGCCCAGCCCACAGGGCGAATCCCCTGGTTCCAGCGGCGTGCTGTTTCGTCGCCTCCGGGTTGCCAAGACCCAGAGGCGTATTGCCCTGAGACCCAGTGTCCTCGGCAGCATATTTGCCTCGCTGCCGGACTCGATGGGGTCTCGTCCAACCTACAGGACGAATCCCCGGAGTCCTAGCAGCGTATTGCATGCTGTCATGGGTTAAGTCCCAGCGGCGTGTTGCTTTACTTGTACCCGCGGCAGCATTTTTGCCTCACCACCGGACTCAGTGGAGCCTCGCACAGCCGACAGTGCGATTCCCCAAGTCCTGGCGGCGTATTGCATGTCACCAAGGGTTACTAAGTCCCAGCGGCGTATTGCTTTGCCCTGCCTCACTTCGCCGAGGGACGATCTATTCGACCCATCGACTTGTTGCCTTGCCCCCGGTTGCTTGGCGCCCACGACTACAACACCTCGCCACCGGACTCAGTGGGGCCTCGCACAGCCGACAGTGCGATTCCCCAAGTCCTGGCGGCGTACTGCCCGTCGCCACAGCCCCAGAGGCGTATTGCTTGCCGCTGTGAACCGTTAAGTTCCAGCGGCGTATTGCTTGCCGCTATGAACCGTTAAGTTCCAGCGGCGTATTGCTTGCCGCTATGAACCATTAAGTTCCAGCAGCGTATTGCTTTTCCGTGGGACGACCTGTAACTCCCAACGGCGTATTGCCTTGCTCCGGGGCCTCTGACATTCACGGCGGCAACTGGTCTTGGCGCCAGACACAGTGGGGCCTCGTCCAACCTACAGAACGAATCCCCGGTGTCTCGGCAGCGTATTGCCCACCGCCACCGGATGTCGAGCCCCAGCGGCGTGTTGCTTGCCGCTGTGAACCACCAAGTTCCAGCGGCGTGTTGCTTGCCGCTGTGAACCACCAGGTTCCAGCGGCGTGTTGCTTGCCGCTGTGAACTACCAAGTTCCAGCGGCGTGTTGCTTTTCCGCGGGACGACCTGTAATCCCAGCGGCGTATTGCTTTACCGCCGGACGACTTTTACGTCTCGGCGGTTTCTTGCTGCTTTTACCGTGGGTACCCATCTCCCACGGTGTGCCACCATGCCGTTCGCCTGCCCCTGTTGTTCACAGTGGCGAACTTCTGTGCTCGGGGACTTTGAATTTCCACCGGCGTATTGCTTCAACAAAGTACCAGGGCCAAAGGCCCCCTTTGTTTTTATGAAGCACAACTCCAACTCCAACTTCTATCTTTGTCGTACCCAATCATGCCCTCTTCACGATTGGGGTACGGTTTATGGTAGCATGGCGGCTATTTGCTATTAAAGCAAATTAAGGACCGGAGTGTCGTCTGACGCTCCGGTCCATTCTGAAGCGATACTTGCAACAGTCTTGTCCCTCCCATGCGGCCTTCATGGTCGGAACATGTCGATACAACTTAATACCGTTTAAGCAAAAATAAAACAGAGTGCCAATTGGCACTCTGTAGCAATACATAGCAATAGCAATACGACAACAAGAGGAGTTGCGTTGCAACCGCAGCTGCAACAGTAGATAGGGACATTTAGTGTCAACGCGGTCACCACGAAGGCGCACCGGGTATGCTTCCTCACCCAGAACGGGTATACGCGCAACAGATCTACGATCCATCGACGCCACGCCACTGGAAGGGGCAATGGAACAATCCATTAGTGCCGCAGAGCGTTTACTGCGGATGAGCCCTTTCGTTACTCCAGGGACCGAGGTTGGATATCTCCGTCCTCGGTCCCCTTCGCATCCATGGGGAACCTC
>CAWLCU010000663.1:25000-27242 GCA_963855975.1 Andrena chrysosceles | reverse complement strand
AGCCAAACTCGTCCGATCGCCAAAACAATTATAGATCCTTGTTCCTCGTTGCATTGCGAACGTATTACATTAATGTTTCGACCGCGGTCGTCGCGCTCGTTTTCGAGAAAAACGAGAAAAACACCTTTCGGTCCGAAATATTTCCAAGTCCCGTCAGATCTCAAAGTCCACCGGCACCATCGTCCAAAAGCCAAACTCGTCCGATCGCCAAAACAATTATAGATCCTTGTTCCTCGTTGCATTCCGAACGTATTACATTAATGGTTCGACCGCGGTCGTCGCGCTCGTTTTCGAGAAAAACGAGAAAAACACCTTTCGGTCCGAAATATTTCCAAGTCCCGTCAGATCTCAAAGTCCACCGGCACCATCGTCCAAAAGCCAAACTCGTCCGATCGCCAAAACAATTATAGATCCTTGTTCCTCGTTGCATTGCGAACGTATTACATTAATGGTTCGACCGCGGTCGTCGCGCTCGTTTTCGAGAAAAAAGAGAAAAACACCTTTCGGTCCGAAATATTTCCAAGTCCCGTCAGATCTCAAAGTCCACCGGCACCATCGTCCAAAAGCCAAACTCGTCCGATCGCCAAAACAATTATAGATCCTTGTTCCTCGTTGCATTCCGAACGTATTACATTAATGGTTCGACCGCGGTCGTCGCGCTCGTTTTCGAGAAAAAAGAGAAAAACACCTTTCGGTCCGAAATATTTCCAAGTCCCGTCAGATCTCAAAGTCCACCGGCACCATCGTCCAAAAGCCAAACTCGTCCGATCGCCAAAACAATTATAGATCCTTGTTCCTCGTTGCATTCCGAACGTATTACATTAATGGTTCGACCGCGGTCGTCGCGCTCGTTTTCGAGAAAAAAGAGAAAAACACCTTTCGGTCCGAAATATTTCCAAGTCCCGTCAGATCTCAAAGTCCACCGGCACCATCGTCCAAAAGCCAAACTCGTCCGATCGCCAAAACAATTATAGATCCTTGTTCCTCGTTGCATTCCGAACGTATTACATTAATGGTTCGACCGCGGTCGTCGCGCTCGTTTTCGAGAAAAACGAGAAAAACACCTTTCGGTCCGAAATATTTCCAAGTCCCGTCAGATCTCAAAGTCCACCGGCACCATCGTCCAAAAGCCAAACTCGTCCGATCGCCAAAACAATTATAGATCCTTGTTCCTCGTTGCATTGCGAACGTATTACATTAATGGTTCGACCGCGGTCGTCGCGCTCGTTTTCGAGAAAAAAGAGAAAAACACCTTTCGGTCCGAAATATTTCCAAGTCCCGTCAGATCTCAAAGTCCACCGGCACCATCGTCCAAAAGCCAAACTCGTCCGATCGCCAAAACAATTATAGATCCTTGTTCCTCGTTGCATTCCGAACGTATTACATTAATGGTTCGACCGCGGTCGTCGCGCTCGTTTTCGAGAAAAAAGAGAAAAACACCTTTCGGTCCGAAATATTTCCAAGTCCCGTCAGATCTCAAAGTCCACCGGCACCATCGTCCAAAAGCCAAACTCGTCCGATCGCCAAAACAATTATAGATCCTTGTTCCTCGTTGCATTGCGAACGTATTACATTAATGTTTCGACCGCGGTCGTCGCGCTCGTTTTCGAGAAAAACGAGAAAAACACCTTTCGGTCCGAAATATTTCCAAGTCCCGTCAGATCTCAAAGTCCACCGGCACCATCGTCCAAAAGCCAAACTCGTCCGATCGCCAAAACAATTATAGATCCTTGTTCCTCGTTGCATTCCGAACGTATTACATTAATGGTTCGACCGCGGTCGTCGCGCTCGTTTTCGAGAAAAAAGAGAAAAACACCTTTCGGTCCGAAATATTTCCAAGTCCCGTCAGATCTCAAAGTCCACCGGCACCATCGTCCAAAAGCCAAACTCGTCCGATCGCCAAAACAATTATAGATCCTTGTTCCTCGTTGCATTGCGAACGTATTACATTAATGGTTCGAACGCGGTCGTCGCGCTCGTTTTCGAGAAAAAAGAGAAAAACACCTTTCGACCCGAAATATTTCTAAGTTGCGAGAAATTATTTTCAAATGTCGTTTGGGACAGTGTATTTATCGTGATAATGTTCCCGGCGATTGTTTATAATAATTTGTTTATTCGGTTTACTCTTGTCTCCGACGCTCTCCGCGGCTAAGTCCAAACGTGCCGGGCGGCCGGGCTGTTGTAGCGGCGGTTTTCACCCATAAGCGCCCGTGCGTAAGGTACGGCGGCGCCGGCGTTCCGG
>CAWLCU010000663.1:0-12500 GCA_963855975.1 Andrena chrysosceles | reverse complement strand
ATTACATTAATGGTTCGACCGCGGTCGTCGCGCTCGTTTTCGAGAAAAAAGAGAAAAACACCTTTCGGTCCGAAATATTTCCAAGTCCCGTCAGATCTCAAAGTCCACCGGCACCATCGTCCAAAAGCCAAACTCGTCCGATCGCCAAAACAATTATAGATCCTTGTTCCTCGTTGCATTGCGAACGTATTACATTAATGTTTCGACCGCGGTCGTCGCGCTCGTTTTCGAGAAAAACGAGAAAAACACCTTTCGGTCCGAAATATTTCCAAGTCCCGTCAGATCTCAAAGTCCACCGGCACCATCGTCCAAAAGCCAAACTCGTCCGATCGCCAAAACAATTATAGATCCTTGTTCCTCGTTGCATTCCGAACGTATTACATTAATGGTTCGACCGCGGTCGTCGCGCTCGTTTTCGAGAAAAACGAGAAAAACACCTTTCGGTCCGAAATATTTCCAAGTCCCGTCAGATCTCAAAGTCCACCGGCACCATCGTCCAAAAGCCAAACTCGTCCGATCGCCAAAACAATTATAGATCCTTGTTCCTCGTTGCATTGCGAACGTATTACATTAATGGTTCGACCGCGGTCGTCGCGCTCGTTTTCGAGAAAAAAGAGAAAAACACCTTTCGGTCCGAAATATTTCCAAGTCCCGTCAGATCTCAAAGTCCACCGGCACCATCGTCCAAAAGCCAAACTCGTCCGATCGCCAAAACAATTATAGATCCTTGTTCCTCGTTGCATTCCGAACGTATTACATTAATGGTTCGACCGCGGTCGTCGCGCTCGTTTTCGAGAAAAAAGAGAAAAACACCTTTCGGTCCGAAATATTTCCAAGTCCCGTCAGATCTCAAAGTCCACCGGCACCATCGTCCAAAAGCCAAACTCGTCCGATCGCCAAAACAATTATAGATCCTTGTTCCTCGTTGCATTCCGAACGTATTACATTAATAGTTCGACCGCGGTCGTCGCGCTCGTTTTCGAGAAAAAAGAGAAAAACACCTTTCGGTCCGAAATATTTCCAAGTCCCGTCAGATCTCAAAGTCCACCGGCACCATCGTCCAAAAGCCAAACTCGTCCGATCGCCAAAACAATTATAGATCCTTGTTCCTCGTTGCATTCCGAACGTATTACATTAATGGTTCGACCGCGGTCGTCGCGCTCGTTTTCGAGAAAAACGAGAAAAACACCTTTCGGTCCGAAATATTTCCAAGTCCCGTCAGATCTCAAAGTCCACCGGCACCATCGTCCAAAAGCCAAACTCGTCCGATCGCCAAAACAATTATAGATCCTTGTTCCTCGTTGCATTGCGAACGTATTACATTAATGGTTCGACCGCGGTCGTCGCGCTCGTTTTCGAGAAAAAAGAGAAAAACACCTTTCGGTCCGAAATATTTCCAAGTCCCGTCAGATCTCAAAGTCCACCGGCACCATCGTCCAAAAGCCAAACTCGTCCGATCGCCAAAACAATTATAGATCCTTGTTCCTCGTTGCATTCCGAACGTATTACATTAATGGTTCGACCGCGGTCGTCGCGCTCGTTTTCGAGAAAAAAGAGAAAAACACCTTTCGGTCCGAAATATTTCCAAGTCCCGTCAGATCTCAAAGTCCACCGGCACCATCGTCCAAAAGCCAAACTCGTCCGATCGCCAAAACAATTATAGATCCTTGTTCCTCGTTGCATTGCGAACGTATTACATTAATGTTTCGACCGCGGTCGTCGCGCTCGTTTTCGAGAAAAACGAGAAAAACACCTTTCGGTCCGAAATATTTCCAAGTCCCGTCAGATCTCAAAGTCCACCGGCACCATCGTCCAAAAGCCAAACTCGTCCGATCGCCAAACCAATTATAGATCCTTGTTCCTCGTTGCATTCCGAACGTATTACATTAATGGTTCGACCGCGGTCGTCGCGCTCGTTTTCGAGAAAAAAGAGAAAAACACCTTTCGGTCCGAAATATTTCCAAGTCCCGTCAGATCTCAAAGTCCACCGGCACCATCGTCCAAAAGCCAAACTCGTCCGATCGCCAAAACAATTATAGATCCTTGTTCCTCGTTGCATTCCGAACGTATTACATTAATGGTTCGACCGCGGTCGTCGCGCTCGTTTTCGAGAAAAACGAGAAAAACACCTTTCGGTCCGAAATATTTCCAAGTCCCGTCAGATCTCAAAGTCCACCGGCACCATCGTCCAAAAGCCAAACTCGTCCGATCGCCAAAACAATTATAGATCCTTGTTCCTCGTTGCATTGCGAACGTATTACATTAATGGTTCGACCGCGGTCGTCGCGCTCGTTTTCGAGAAAAAAGAGAAAAACACCTTTCGGTCCGAAATATTTCCAAGTCCCGTCAGATCTCAAAGTCCACCGGCACCATCGTCCAAAAGCCAAACTCGTCCGATCGCCAAAACAATTATAGATCCTTGTTCCTCGTTGCATTCCGAACGTATTACATTAATGGTTCGACCGCGGTCGTCGCGCTCGTTTTCGAGAAAAAAGAGAAAAACACCTTTCGGTCCGAAATATTTCCAAGTCCCGTCAGATCTCAAAGTCCACCGGCACCATCGTCCAAAAGCCAAACTCGTCCGATCGCCAAAACAATTATAGATCCTTGTTCCTCGTTGCATTGCGAACGTATTACATTAATGGTTCGACCGCGGTCGTCGCGCTCGTTTTCGAGAAAAACGAGAAAAACACCTTTCGGTCCGAAATATTTCCAAGTCCCGTCAGATCTCAAAGTCCACCGGCACCATCGTCCAAAAGCCAAACTCGTCCGATCGCCAAAACAATTATAGATCCTTGTTCCTCGTTGCATTGCGAACGTATTACATTAATGGTTCGACCGCGGTCGTCGCGCTCGTTTTCGAGAAAAAAGAGAAAAACACCTTTCGGTCCGAAATATTTCCAAGTCCCGTCAGATCTCAAAGTCCACCGGCACCATCGTCCAAAAGCCAAACTCGTCCGATCGCCAAAACAATTATAGATCCTTGTTCCTCGTTGCATTCCGAACGTATTACATTAATGGTTCGACCGCGGTCGTCGCGCTCGTTTTCGAGAAAAAAGAGAAAAACACCTTTCGGTCCGAAATATTTCCAAGTCCCGTCAGATCTCAAAGTCCACCGGCACCATCGTCCAAAAGCCAAACTCGTCCGATCGCCAAAACAATTATAGATCCTTGTTCCTCGTTGCATTGCGAACGTATTACATTAATGTTTCGACCGCGGTCGTCGCGCTCGTTTTCGAGAAAAACGAGAAAAACACCTTTCGGTCCGAAATATTTCCAAGTCCCGTCAGATCTCAAAGTCCACCGGCACCATCGTCCAAAAGCCAAACTCGTCCGATCGCCAAAACAATTATAGATCCTTGTTCCTCGTTGCATTCCGAACGTATTACATTAATGGTTCGACCGCGGTCGTCGCGCTCGTTTTCGAGAAAAACGAGAAAAACACCTTTCGGTCCGAAATATTTCCAAGTCCCGTCAGATCTCAAAGTCCACCGGCACCATCGTCCAAAAGCCAAACTCGTCCGATCGCCAAAACAATTATAGATCCTTGTTCCTCGTTGCATTGCGAACGTATTACATTAATGGTTCGACCGCGGTCGTCGCGCTCGTTTTCGAGAAAAAAGAGAAAAACACCTTTCGGTCCGAAATATTTCCAAGTCCCGTCAGATCTCAAAGTCCACCGGCACCATCGTCCAAAAGCCAAACTCGTCCGATCGCCAAAACAATTATAGATCCTTGTTCCTCGTTGCATTGCGAACGTATTACATTAATGTTTCGACCGCGGTCGTCGCGCTCGTTTTCGAGAAAAAAGAGAAAAACACCTTTCGGTCCGAAATATTTCCAAGTCCCGTCAGATCTCAAAGTCCACCGGCACCATCGTCCAAAAGCCAAACTCGTCCGATCGCCAAAACAATTATAGATCCTTGTTCCTCGTTGCATTCCGAACGTATTACATTAATGGTTCGACCGCGGTCGTCGCGCTCGTTTTCGAGAAAAAAGAGAAAAACACCTTTCGGTCCGAAATATTTCCAAGTCCCGTCAGATCTCAAAGTCCACCGGCACCATCGTCCAAAAGCCAAACTCGTCCGATCGCCAAAACAATTATAGATCCTTGTTCCTCGTTGCATTGCGAACGTATTACATTAATGTTTCGACCGCGGTCGTCGCGCTCGTTTTCGAGAAAAACGAGAAAAACACCTTTCGGTCCGAAATATTTCCAAGTCCCGTCAGATCTCAAAGTCCACCGGCACCATCGTCCAAAAGCCAAACTCGTCCGATCGCCAAAACAATTATAGATCCTTGTTCCTCGTTGCATTCCGAACGTATTACATTAATGGTTCGACCGCGGTCGTCGCGCTCGTTTTCGAGAAAAACGAGAAAAACACCTTTCGGTCCGAAATATTTCCAAGTCCCGTCAGATCTCAAAGTCCACCGGCACCATCGTCCAAAAGCCAAACTCGTCCGATCGCCAAAACAATTATAGATCCTTGTTCCTCGTTGCATTGCGAACGTATTACATTAATGGTTCGACCGCGGTCGTCGCGCTCGTTTTCGAGAAAAAAGAGAAAAACACCTTTCGGTCCGAAATATTTCCAAGTCCCGTCAGATCTCAAAGTCCACCGGCACCATCGTCCAAAAGCCAAACTCGTCCGATCGCCAAAACAATTATAGATCCTTGTTCCTCGTTGCATTCCGAACGTATTACATTAATGGTTCGACCGCGGTCGTCGCGCTCGTTTTCGAGAAAAAAGAGAAAAACACCTTTCGGTCCGAAATATTTCCAAGTCCCGTCAGATCTCAAAGTCCACCGGCACCATCGTCCAAAAGCCAAACTCGTCCGATCGCCAAAACAATTATAGATCCTTGTTCCTCGTTGCATTCCGAACGTATTACATTAATGGTTCGACCGCGGTCGTCGCGCTCGTTTTCGAGAAAAAAGAGAAAAACACCTTTCGGTCCGAAATATTTCCAAGTCCCGTCAGATCTCAAAGTCCACCGGCACCATCGTCCAAAAGCCAAACTCGTCCGATCGCCAAAACAATTATAGATCCTTGTTCCTCGTTGCATTCCGAACGTATTACATTAATGGTTCGACCGCGGTCGTCGCGCTCGTTTTCGAGAAAAACGAGAAAAACACCTTTCGGTCCGAAATATTTCCAAGTCCCGTCAGATCTCAAAGTCCACCGGCACCATCGTCCAAAAGCCAAACTCGTCCGATCGCCAAAACAATTATAGATCCTTGTTCCTCGTTGCATTGCGAACGTATTACATTAATGGTTCGACCGCGGTCGTCGCGCTCGTTTTCGAGAAAAAAGAGAAAAACACCTTTCGGTCCGAAATATTTCCAAGTCCCGTCAGATCTCAAAGTCCACCGGCACCATCGTCCAAAAGCCAAACTCGTCCGATCGCCAAAACAATTATAGATCCTTGTTCCTCGTTGCATTCCGAACGTATTACATTAATGGTTCGACCGCGGTCGTCGCGCTCGTTTTCGAGAAAAAAGAGAAAAACACCTTTCGGTCCGAAATATTTCCAAGTCCCGTCAGATCTCAAAGTCCACCGGCACCATCGTCCAAAAGCCAAACTCGTCCGATCGCCAAAACAATTATAGATCCTTGTTCCTCGTTGCATTGCGAACGTATTACATTAATGTTTCGACCGCGGTCGTCGCGCTCGTTTTCGAGAAAAACGAGAAAAACACCTTTCGGTCCGAAATATTTCCAAGTCCCGTCAGATCTCAAAGTCCACCGGCACCATCGTCCAAAAGCCAAACTCGTCCGATCGCCAAAACAATTATAGATCCTTGTTCCTCGTTGCATTCCGAACGTATTACATTAATGGTTCGACCGCGGTCGTCGCGCTCGTTTTCGAGAAAAAAGAGAAAAACACCTTTCGGTCCGAAATATTTCCAAGTCCCGTCAGATCTCAAAGTCCACCGGCACCATCGTCCAAAAGCCAAACTCGTCCGATCGCCAAAACAATTATAGATCCTTGTTCCTCGTTGCATTGCGAACGTATTACATTAATGGTTCGACCGCGGTCGTCGCGCTCGTTTTCGAGAAAAAAGAGAAAAACACCTTTCGGTCCGAAATATTTCCAAGTCCCGTCAGATCTCAAAGTCCACCGGCACCATCGTCCAAAAGCCAAACTCGTCCGATCGCCAAAACAATTATAGATCCTTGTTCCTCGTTGCATTCCGAACGTATTACATTAATGGTTCGACCGCGGTCGTCGCGCTCGTTTTCGAGAAAAAAGAGAAAAACACCTTTCGGTCCGAAATATTTCCAAGTCCCGTCAGATCTCAAAGTCCACCGGCACCATCGTCCAAAAGCCAAACTCGTCCGATCGCCAAAACAATTATAGATCCTTGTTCCTCGTTGCATTGCGAACGTATTACATTAATGTTTCGACCGCGGTCGTCGCGCTCGTTTTCGAGAAAAACGAGAAAAACACCTTTCGGTCCGAAATATTTCCAAGTCCCGTCAGATCTCAAAGTCCACCGGCACCATCGTCCAAAAGCCAAACTCGTCCGATCGCCAAAACAATTATAGATCCTTGTTCCTCGTTGCATTCCGAACGTATTACATTAATGGTTCGACCGCGGTCGTCGCGCTCGTTTTCGAGAAAAACGAGAAAAACACCTTTCGGTCCGAAATATTTCCAAGTCCCGTCAGATCTCAAAGTCCACCGGCACCATCGTCCAAAAGCCAAACTCGTCCGATCGCCAAAACAATTATAGATCCTTGTTCCTCGTTGCATTGCGAACGTATTACATTAATGGTTCGACCGCGGTCGTCGCGCTCGTTTTCGAGAAAAAAGAGAAAAACACCTTTCGGTCCGAAATATTTCCAAGTCCCGTCAGATCTCAAAGTCCACCGGCACCATCGTCCAAAAGCCAAACTCGTCCGATCGCCAAAACAATTATAGATCCTTGTTCCTCGTTGCATTCCGAACGTATTACATTAATGGTTCGACCGCGGTCGTCGCGCTCGTTTTCGAGAAAAAAGAGAAAAACACCTTTCGGTCCGAAATATTTCCAAGTCCCGTCAGATCTCAAAGTCCACCGGCACCATCGTCCAAAAGCCAAACTCGTCCGATCGCCAAAACAATTATAGATCCTTGTTCCTCGTTGCATTCCGAACGTATTACATTAATGGTTCGACCGCGGTCGTCGCGCTCGTTTTCGAGAAAAAAGAGAAAAACACCTTTCGGTCCGAAATATTTCCAAGTCCCGTCAGATCTCAAAGTCCACCGGCACCATCGTCCAAAAGCCAAACTCGTCCGATCGCCAAAACAATTATAGATCCTTGTTCCTCGTTGCATTCCGAACGTATTACATTAATGGTTCGACCGCGGTCGTCGCGCTCGTTTTCGAGAAAAACGAGAAAAACACCTTTCGGTCCGAAATATTTCCAAGTCCCGTCAGATCTCAAAGTCCACCGGCACCATCGTCCAAAAGCCAAACTCGTCCGATCGCCAAAACAATTATAGATCCTTGTTCCTCGTTGCATTGCGAACGTATTACATTAATGGTTCGACCGCGGTCGTCGCGCTCGTTTTCGAGAAAAAAGAGAAAAACACCTTTCGGTCCGAAATATTTCCAAGTCCCGTCAGATCTCAAAGTCCACCGGCACCATCGTCCAAAAGCCAAACTCGTCCGATCGCCAAAACAATTATAGATCCTTGTTCCTCGTTGCATTCCGAACGTATTACATTAATGGTTCGACCGCGGTCGTCGCGCTCGTTTTCGAGAAAAAGAGAAAAACACCTTTCGGTCCGAAATATTTCCAAGTCCCGTCAGATCTCAAAGTCCACCGGCACCATCGTCCAAAAGCCAAACTCGTCCGATCGCCAAAACAATTATAGATCCTTGTTCCTCGTTGCATTGCGAACGTATTACATTAATGTTCGACCGCGGTCGTCGCGCTCGTTTTCGAGAAAAACGAGAAAAACACCTTTCGGTCCGAAATATTTCCAAGTCCCGTCAGATCTCAAAGTCCACCGGCACCATCGTCCAAAAGCCAAACTCGTCCGATCGCCAAAACAATTATAGATCCTTGTTCCTCGTTGCATTCCGAACGTATTACATTAATGGTTCGACCGCGGTCGTCGCGCTCGTTTTCGAGAAAAACGAGAAAAACACCTTTCGGTCCGAAATATTTCCAAGTCCCGTCAGATCTCAAAGTCCACCGGCACCATCGTCCAAAAGCCAAACTCGTCCGATCGCCAAAACAATTATAGATCCTTGTTCCTCGTTGCATTGCGAACGTATTACATTAATGGTTCGACCGCGGTCGTCGCGCTCGTTTTCGAGAAAAAAGAGAAAAACACCTTTCGGTCCGAAATATTTCCAAGTCCCGTCAGATCTCAAAGTCCACCGGCACCATCGTCCAAAAGCCAAACTCGTCCGATCGCCAAAACAATTATAGATCCTTGTTCCTCGTTGCATTGCGAACGTATTACATTAATGTTTCGACCGCGGTCGTCGCGCTCGTTTTCGAGAAAAAAGAGAAAAACACCTTTCGGTCCGAAATATTTCCAAGTCCCGTCAGATCTCAAAGTCCACCGGCACCATCGTCCAAAAGCCAAACTCGTCCGATCGCCAAAACAATTATAGATCCTTGTTCCTCGTTGCATTCCGAACGTATTACATTAATGGTTCGACCGCGGTCGTCGCGCTCGTTTTCGAGAAAAAAGAGAAAAACACCTTTCGGTCCGAAATATTTCCAAGTCCCGTCAGATCTCAAAGTCCACCGGCACCATCGTCCAAAAGCCAAACTCGTCCGATCGCCAAAACAATTATAGATCCTTGTTCCTCGTTGCATTGCGAACGTATTACATTAATGGTTCGACCGCGGTCGTCGCGCTCGTTTTCGAGAAAAAAGAGAAAAACACCTTTCGGTCCGAAATATTTCCAAGTCCCGTCAGATCTCAAAGTCCACCGGCACCATCGTCCAAAAGCCAAACTCGTCCGATCGCCAAAACAATTATAGATCCTTGTTCCTCGTTGCATTCCGAACGTATTACATTAATGGTTCGACCGCGGTCGTCGCGCTCGTTTTCGAGAAAAAAGAGAAAAACACCTTTCGGTCCGAAATATTTCCAAGTCCCGTCAGATCTCAAAGTCCACCGGCACCATCGTCCAAAAGCCAAACTCGTCCGATCGCCAAAACAATTATAGATCCTTGTTCCTCGTTGCATTGCGAACGTATTACATTAATGTTTCGACCGCGGTCGTCGCGCTCGTTTTCGAGAAAAACGAGAAAAACACCTTTCGGTCCGAAATATTTCCAAGTCCCGTCAGATCTCAAAGTCCACCGGCACCATCGTCCAAAAGCCAAACTCGTCCGATCGCCAAAACAATTATAGATCCTTGTTCCTCGTTGCATTCCGAACGTATTACATTAATGGTTCGACCGCGGTCGTCGCGCTCGTTTTCGAGAAAAACGAGAAAAACACCTTTCGGTCCGAAATATTTCCAAGTCCCGTCAGATCTCAAAGTCCACCGGCACCATCGTCCAAAAGCCAAACTCGTCCGATCGCCAAAACAATTATAGATCCTTGTTCCTCGTTGCATTGCGAACGTATTACATTAATGGTTCGACCGCGGTCGTCGCGCTCGTTTTCGAGAAAAAAGAGAAAAACACCTTTCGGTCCGAAATATTTCCAAGTCCCGTCAGATCTCAAAGTCCACCGGCACCATCGTCCAAAAGCCAAACTCGTCCGATCGCCAAAACAATTATAGATCCTTGTTCCTCGTTGCATTCCGAACGTATTACATTAATGGTTCGACCGCGGTCGTCGCGCTCGTTTTCGAGAAAAAAGAGAAAAACACCTTTCGGTCCGAAATATTTCCAAGTCCGTCAGATCTCAAAGTCCACCGGCACCATCGTCCAAAAGCCAAACTCGTCCGATCGCCAAAACAATTATAGATCCTTGTTCCTCGTTGCATTGCGAACGTATTACATTAATGTTTCGACCGCGGTCGTCGCGCTCGTTTTCGAGAAAAACGAGAAAAACACCTTTCGGTCCGAAATATTTCCAAGTCCCGTCAGATCTCAAAGTCCACCGGCACCATCGTCCAAAAGCCAAACTCGTCCGATCGCCAAAACAATTATAGATCCTTGTTCCTCGTTGCATTCCGAACGTATTACATTAATGGTTCGACCGCGGTCGTCGCGCTTCCAAGTCCCGTCAGATCTCAAAGTCCACCGGCACCATCGTCCAAAAGCCAAACTCGTCCGATCGCCAAAACAATTATAGATCCTTGTTCCTCGTTGCATTGCGAACGTATTACATTAATGGTTCGACCGCGGTCGTCGCGCTCGTTTTCGAGAAAAAAGAGAAAAACAACCTTTCGGTCCGAAATATTTCAAGTCCCGTCAGATCTCAAAGTCCACCGGCACCATCGTCCAAAGCCAAACTCGTCCGATCGCCAAAACAATTATAGATCCTTGTTCTCGTTGCATTCCGAACGTATTACATTAATGGTTCGACCGCGGTCGTCGCGCTCGTTTTCGAGAAAAAGAGAAAAACACCTTTCGGTCCGAAATATTCCAAGTCCCGTCAGATCTCAAAGTCCACCGGCACCATCGTCCAAAAGCCAAACTCGTCCGATCGCCAAAACAATTATAGATCCTTGTTCCTCGTTGCATTCGAACGTATTACATTAATGGTTCGACGCGGTCGTCGCGCTCGTTTTCGAGAAAAAAGAGAAAAACACCTTTCGGTCCGAAATATTTCCAAGTCCCGTCAGATCTCAAAGTCCACCGGCACCATCGTCCAAAAGCCAAACTCGTCCGATCGCCAAAACAATTATAGATCCTTGTTCCTCGTTGCATCCGAACGTATTACATTAATGGTTCGACCGCGGTCGTCGCGCTCGTTTTCGAGAAAAAAGAGAAAAACACCTTTCGGTCCGAAATATTTCCAAGTCCCGTCAGATCTCAAAGTCCACCGGCACCATCGTCCAAAAGCCAAACTCGTCCGATCGCCAAAACAATTATAGATCCTTGTTCCTCGTTGCATTCCGAACGTATTACATTAATGGTTCGACCGCGGTCGTCGCGCTCGTTTTCGAGAAAAAAGAGAAAAACACCTTTCGGTCCGAAATATTTCCAAGTCCCGTCAGATCTCAAAGTCCACCCGGCACCATCGTCCAAAAGCCAAACTCGTCCGATCGCCAAAACAATTATAGATCCTTGTTCCTCGTTGCATTCCGAACGTATTACATTAATGGTTCGACCGCGGTCGTCGCGCTCGTTTTCGAGAAAAACGAGAAAAACACCTTTCGGTCCGAAATATTTCCAAGTCCCCGTCAGATCTCAAAGTCCACCGGCACCATCGTCCAAAAGCCAAACTCGTCCGATCGCCAAAACAATTATAGATCCTTGTTCCTCGTTGCATTGCGAACGTATTAACATTAATGTTCGACCGCGGTCGTCGCGCTCGTTTTCGAGAAAAAAGAGAAAAACACCTTTCGGTCCGAAATATTTCCAAGTCCCGTCAGATCTCAAAGTCCACCGGCACCATCGTCCAAAAGCCAAACTCGTCCGATCGCCAAAACAATTATAGATCCTTGTTCCTCGTTGCATTCCGAACGTATACATTAATGGTTCGACCGCGGTCGTCGCGCTCGTTTTCGAGAAAAAAGAGAAAAACACCTTTCGGTCCGAAATATTTCCAAGTCCCGTCAGATCTCAAAGTCCACCGGCACCATCGTCCAAAAGCCAAACTCGTCCGATCGCCAAAACAATTATAGATCCTTGTTCCTCGTTGCATTGCGAACGTATTACATTAATGGTTCGACCGCGGTCGTCGCGCTCGTTTTCGAGAAACGAGAAAAACACCTTTCGGTCCGAAATATTTCCAAGTCCCGTCAGATCTCAAAGTCCACCGGCACCATCGTCCAAAAGCCAAACTCGTCCGATCGCCAAAACAATTATAGATCCTTGTTCCTCGTTGCATTGCGAACGTATTAACATTAATGGTTCGACCGCGGTCGTCGCGCTCGTTTTCGAGAAAAAAGAGAAAAACACCTTTACGGTCCGAAATATTTCCAAGTCCCGTCAGATCTCAAAGTCACCGGCACCATCGTCCAAAGCCAAACTCGTCCGATCGCCAAAACAATTATAGATCCTTGTTCCTCGTTGCATTCGAACGTATTACATTAATGGTTCGACCGCGGTCGTCGCGCTCGTTTTCGAGAAAAACGAGAAAAACACCTTTCGGTCCGAAATATTTCCAAGTCCCGTCAGATCTCAAAGTCCACCGGCACCATCGTCAAAAGCCAAACTCGTCCGATCGCCAAAACAATTATAGATCCTTGTTCCTCGTTGCATTGCGAACGTATTACATTAATGGTTCGACCGCGGTCGTCGCGCTCGTTTTCGAGAAAAAGAGAAAAACCACCTTTCGGTCCGAAATATTTCCAAGTCCGTCAGATATCAAAGTCCACCGGCACCATCGTCCAAAAGCCAACTCGTCCGATCGCCAAAACA
>CAWLCU010000662.1:0-21310 GCA_963855975.1 Andrena chrysosceles | reverse complement strand
ATGTTTTCGAAGAAATAAAAAATCTTGGAAAGCATTCGACTATTGGCTGTGGCATCGAACATTTTGAAATAGTTAGATGTCAGCGGTATGGATTAGAAAATGCGTATTATGTAGAGTGCAAAATGTGCAAATACACAAAGCGCATATCCTGTCTTCGGGAGAGTGAGGCCACTATGGATATCAACCACGCCGCTGTCGCCGCAATAATGACGACGGGCGGCGGATATAATCAACTGGAGGAAATACTGACTGCCGTGAACGTGTCCTGTATGACGAAAAGGATATACGAGAAGTGTCAGATTAAAATAATCGATGGCTTCGGAGTGCCCGCACAACGCGAAATGGAAGATGCTGGAAATGAGGAAAAAGCATTAGCTATACAAAGAGGCCACGTACATGCAGAATCCAATCTAAAAGGTCCTACCGCGGAGGAGATTACAATTCTCTTTCTGGCGTAGGAGTCATCGTGGGATACCACACGCAGAAAGTGCTGTACATCAACGTGAAGAATAAATTCTGCATGACTTGCCAAATAGCAAGTAGGAGGAAGGAAAAACCCCGCGAGCATCGTTGCTTCAAGAACTGGGGTCGTTATCGGAGTTCAACTGGCATGGAGAGTGCTGCTATTGTCGAAGGCTTCAATTGCAGCATAGATATGCACGGCCTAATATACCATATATTAGTTGCCGATGGCGATAGCAGTGTGTACAAGAAGATAGTGGACAGTAATCCATATGGAAGGTATATGGTGAGGGTACAAAAAATCGAATGCACCAATCACCTATTACGCAATTTCAGTAAAAGAATAAACGACATCGGAACAAAAGGCCGCAATAAAGATCTAAGAGCTGTCGTACAGAGTAATGTTCTCCGCCTGCGTACTGGTATACAAAAAGCTGCGGAATACCGGTTGCGAGAAGAAGTACCACTCGAGGAACGAATTCAAAATTTGAAGCAAGACTTGAAAAATGTACCGAGTCACGTTTTCGGTCAACACAAGGAATGTCAGAAGTTAGCATACTTCTGTGATAAATACTCTGATCCCAACAGAGAAGACTACGTTCCACGTCTGAGAAATTCTGGTATTTATCAAAGTATCGAAGAAGCGATGCAGCAACTTTTCGTTAAAGCTGACAGTTTGCTGCAGGGTCTAAATAACAATTCTGTTGAAAGTTTTAACAACATCATTGCTAAATTCATCGGAGGCAAAAGGATAAACTTTGGACGAGGGGGCTCGTATCAGGGTAGAGTCTCCGCTGCAGTCGTCCAATATAACACAAAAGAGGCGTTCAGCAGATTGAGTACGGCAATGGGTAAAGAGCCGCCAACCATGGTAAGAAAGCTGGAAGGACGTCGGAAGCGCGCAGCTGAAAAAGCAAGGGAGTATAAAAAAGAAGCGAAAGCTTCCTCCTTTCGAAATAAAAAACAATCGTGCGACCAGGATTACGGCCCCAACGCGGCAAAACCAGATATGGAAGAGACAGTATACTCTTCCGAGTGTAAAAGGCACGCGGATATACTCCTTCGATGGCAAACGAGGCGAGACGAGATCCAAGTGGAAACTCGCGATCAGGCGAATAACGACAAGTGGATTGGTTATAGGAAGAAATTATTAACTGCATCCAATTTCGGCAAGGTATGCCGATTACGAAAGACTACACCACGGGCAAATACTGTGAAGAGTATAATGTACCCGCAACTCGACAATTTACATTCTCTCCAATACGGAAAGGAAAATGAGGCAAACGCATTGAGACAAATGCAAAAAGAATTAGGAATGCGTATTCTACCGTGTGGCCTCTTCATCGATGACACTGTGCCTCACTTAGGTGCAACTCCTGACGGCCTCGTGGACCATGATAAAATCGTCGAAGTAAAGTGCCCTGAATCGGCCAAGGATTTATCACCTGCTGAAGCAATAAAGCAACTTGATAATATAAGGCGTATTTTCAAGGGTGATGAAATGAATAAAAATCATCATTACTATTATCAAGTGCAAGGACAATTGCACATAACGAAAAGGCAACGGGCCTATTTTTGTTTTTGGACACCGAAAGGAATGAAGATTACAACAGTATCGAGAGATGATCGATTCTGGGCAACAGAGATGGAGGAAAAACTGAAAAAGTTCTATGAGGACTGCATGTTGCCAGAAATTATAGATAGTAGATACAATCGACAACAGCCGATTAGAGAACCTCCGTACATAAAAACAGGAGGAGCAGGTACGAGTACACAAGAAAGTACACAAAACGATGGATGAAAACATCCCAGTAGCACCGGCGAGTGCATCCATTGCATATGAAGAGCTGTCGAATAAGCAAATCCAATTCAAAGTGACAATTGCACCGGCGAGTGCATCCAGCGCATATGAAGAGCTGTCGAATGAACAATTGCAATCAAAAGTCACTATTGCACCAGCGAGTGCATCCAGTGCATATGAAGAGCTGTCGAATAAGCAAATCCAATTCAAAGTGACAATTGCACCGGCGAATGTATCCAGCGCATATGAAGAGCTGTCGTATAAGTAATGTTTCAAAATGTAAGTAAGAAAGTATGTAGAAGATACATACGGAGAGTGAATAGGACCGTCTATGACGGGGGTGGTGGTGGGCCTTTTCACACTCTCCTAATGATAAATTCCTATAGCTGTTCTTTCATACCAAGTGGAAGTGACATCTATAAAAGCATAAGTATAACACATACTTTTGTTATGCAAATAATTAGATTAATTGGAAATCATCATGAATGTTTCTCTCATATATGAATTTGTTCTAGATATTTCCACCAATCAGTATCAACGTTGAAAATCATGCTCTATGAGGAGTAGTAAGGGTATGCCGGTTCTAACCCAAATTTGAGTTTGAAGGCCATTTCCCCCACCCCTCCCCCTCCCATCAAACTCAAATTTGAGTTTCAAGGTCGCACGAAATCCATCGCAGCGGACGACGCGACGGACAACCGGGCGGCGGATGACGTCATACAGATGGGCGGAGTGGTGGGGGGTATTAGCGCGAGACCAGATATCGAATCAATCGATAACCGAATCGATACCGAATCCGCATCGAGGAGGAACCGCGGGTGAATTGCTGCTACTATCGGGCGTGGTATCGCCACAGTCGGTAAGGAAGGAAATATTAATTTAAGATATTAATATAAATGAAAAAAACAGAATCTCGGGCGACGGGGCTCGAACCCAAGACCTCCGCGGTACGAGTCAGCCGCCTAACCAACTCCCCCAACGCCGACGCTGTAACATTAGTCTTTAATAAATGGTACATATACAGAGCGTCACCAAGCATAATACATTATTTTTTCATCGGACGATGTCGGGAAAGATCGGCGTTTTTACACACCGCGTCTTCGGATGGATGGGAAAGAGAGAGAGAACATGCATTCTAAAGCTTAAATTCGAGGGAGGGAAGAAGACAATAGAATAGCGTCTGAGAGCACGGCTTAAATAGAGGCGCAATTGCCTCCCCCACCACAGCATTTTATTTTAAAACTACCAATTTTTCCATAATGTGTTTCAATCTTAACGTAGCATGTAACTTGAGTCCCACCCTCAAGGATAAAAGTCTCGACACGCGCCGATTGTAATATAATACCTGTGGAAGCGTCAAATCTTAGAATTATGCGGTGTCAGCAGAAACTGCATCGGATGATTTTGCGCGCTAATTTGCCATACGTGTGAATCATAGAAAGAATTATGCAGTATCAGCAGAAATTGCATAGAACCATGTTTAGACCAATCGGCTTTTTACATGCAATCTTTTGGGGGGGGGGGGGTACACCAAAAGAGTTAAACATATGCGTGAATCATAGACAGAATTATGCTGTATCAGCATAAATTGCATTGTTTGGACCAATCGGCTTTTTACATGCAATCTTTTGGGGGGAGGGGGAACATCAAAAGAGATAGACAGAGATATCAAATCGTGGTATCAGTCATAAAAGCGCACTCCAAACTGCACAAAGCCTCAAATCGTTGCAACGTGTTGCGTGGAAAAGACATTACATATACATTCCATTTACGACCATGGGAGAATTCGCGCAAGTAATCCGCCAATTATTGGATCAATCCGCACGATTGATTTCACGGGAAGAATACCTCGCGTGGGAAAAACGGTGCAACGAGTGCATCGAATCTTTGGAAGAACACAGCCGAGCGAAACGCCCGCGATTATCAATCGGTGTTCGGCAATCGCTGGTTGCTCGAATCGCGCAGCTCGAAGGATTGAAACATTCGTTGCGCGGACGTTTCGTGCATAAAGGTGCAGGACATTCGAGTACGGGACTTTTGTGGCGCGAAATAGACGCTGCGTTCGATAGCCGCGTATTAACTGGTGCCGTGCTAAATTCGAATTACATCGAGCCGCGCAACTTCCTCCAGGATGCGGGGACCATTGTGTTGGAGCATGTGCGGGACACATTGAGGAAACATCGAAACCTCAAAGTGAACACTGTATTCAACGGTGAATTTGTGGCAGGTGACAAGCATGCATGTAAAAGCATCAACACCCGGAACTGCGAACTCTTCCGCACATCCGATCTACAGGAGTGGTACCAGAGATGCGTCATCGAACCCACCCTGGCATCGCTGGAAGAGTTCCAGGAACGCGACAGCGGATGGGCATTGACGAGAATCATGAATCTGACCATCAATGTCAACAAATACAATCCGTTGCGCGCGGGGTGTCATTTCAAGTTGCCGCGTGATTTATTGCTGAAGAAAGCGACCATTAGCGTACGATCCGAGGATAATGCATGCTTCGCGTGGGCAGTGGTCGCCGCTCTCCATCCCGCGGAAAGACATCCCGATCGCCCAAGTTCGTACCCCGACTATACATTGGTGCTAAATCTCCAAGGCATTGAGTTCCCAATGTCCCTGGAGCAAATTGGAAAATTTGAGCGACAGAACGACATCTCAATCAATGTGTACACATTCGAGGCGGAGATGAAGAAGGGATCGACGGTCTTTCCGTTGCGCCTCACCAGCCAAAAGAGGGATCGACACGTCAACCTGCTCTACACGCCGAATCAAGAACACGGCGATGTAGGGCACTTTATACTGATCAAGAACTTGTCCCGGCTGGTGAGCACCCAGTTGAGCAGGCACCAGAAAAAGAAATTCATCTGCGATCGGTACGTATAGAAAATTTATGAAATGTTGAAATATCTCATGAAACAAATTAAATAAAAAAATTTTTTGGGTTTACAGGTGCATGCACTATTTCGGATCTGCCGAGAAGTTGGAGGCCCATGCAGTGGACTGTGGGCAAATGAACGATTGCGCCATCCTGCTGCCCACCGAAGGCAAAAATCTCCTCAGCTTCAACAACCACTGCAGGAAGGAGCGGCTCCCCTTCGTGGTATATGCAGATCTGGAGTGCATCATTGAAAAAACAGAAGACAATCGAGTGGGTGATCTAGATAAAAAGTTACATACGTATCAGCACCATAAAGTACACAGTATTGCATATTATATGCATTGTTCCTATGATACATCGCTATCGACGTATCGATGTTGCCGCGACGCAGATTGCGTTTCATGGTTCGTATACGAACTAAAAAAATTTGCAAACTTCGCCAAACCCATCTTGACCAGTAATGTTCCAATGCTGGATTTAACTCCGGAACAGTTGACGACATTTCGCGATGCAACACACTGTCATATTTGCGAAGAATCATTCAAGGCTGACGATGTACGAGTTCGCGATCATTGCCATCTATCCGGACGGTTTAGAGGCCCGGCACATTCGGAGTGCAATTTAAATTATAAAAATGCGTTTTACATCCCCATAGTTTTCCATAATTTATCCGGCTACGATTCGCATTTCATTATCGAGGAAATAGCTACCGCTTTCGACGGTCACGTTGATGTATTACCCATAACTAAAGAAAAATATATTTCATTCACAAAAAATGTCGAAGATACGGCTGAAGCAGACTCGCGAAATAATATTAAATTACGATTCATCGATTCGTACAAATTTCTCAATACCAGTCTCGACAAATTAGCATCTTTCCTTAGCACAGATCAATTAAAAATTTTACGATCCAAATTTGAAACACTATCCACCGAAGATTTCAATTTATTGACGCGAAAAGGCGTCTTTCCGTACGAATACCTTGATTGCGCGAACAAGCTGCAGGATCCATGCTTACCGCCGCGCGAGTCATTCTACAGTTCGTTAACGGGCGAGACTGTATCCGAGAGCGATTACGCGCACGCTGAGACTATCTGGCAACGTTTCGGGATTAGAACCTTGGGCGAATACAGCGACTTGTATTTGAAAACAGATGTCTTGTTATTGGCAGATATTTTTGAAAATTTTCGCGAAAGTTGTATCAAGAGTTATGGACTAGATTCGGCGCATTATTATACTCTACCTGGTTTCACGTGGGATGCCATGCTAAAGCATACCAAAATTGAATTCGAATTGCTCACCGACGTTGATATGGTCATGTTTATCGAACGCGGTATACGTGGTGGTTTAAGCCAATGTTCCGGAAGATACGCACATGCCAATAACAAGTACATGCCATCTTACGACGCATCGGAAGAGTCATCGTACTTGATGTACTTTGATGTGAATAATTTGTATGGGTGGGCAATGTGTCAGCCCCTACCATACGCTAAATTTCAATGGGTCGAAGATGTCGCAAAGTTTGACGTATCATCAATCAAAGTCGATTCGCCCACGGGGTACATTCTCGAGGTAGATCTGGAATATCCACAACGTCTGCACGACGCTCATGCCGATCTACCGTTCTGTCCGACGCGTACCAAACCACCTGGCAGCAGGCAGGACAAATTACTCGCGACGGTATACGATAAGCAGCGTTACGTTATCCATTACCGCAACCTGCAGCAGTGCACGCGTCACGGTCTTCGTATTACAAAGATACACCGCGTGCTTCAATTCGCTCAATCTCCCTGGCTCCGCGATTACATCGAACTCAATACACGGTTCAGAACAAGCGCGACAAATGACTTTGAAAAAAATTTGTACAAATTGATGAACAACGCGGTATTTGGTAAAACTATGGAAAATGTACGAAATCACGTGGATGTAAAACTTTTGACACATTGGGAAGGGCGATATGGTGCGGAGGCAATGATCGCGAAACCGAATTTCCACAGCAGAAGTGTTTTTTCGGAAAATTTAATAGCTGTTGAATTGCGAAAACTCGAGGTGAAATTCAACAAGCCGATATATGTGGGTATGTGCATTCTGGACATATCAAAAATTTGTTTGTACGAATTTCACCACGAGTACATGTCGCCCAAGCATGGAAAAAATTGTAAAATTCTATATACCGACACAGATAGTCTCATTTATCACATTCAATGCGATGATATCTACGAGTCCATGAAACACAATATCGATAGATTCGACACGAGCGATTATCCTACAGACAATCCATATAATATGCCGCGCGTAAATAAGAAGGTTCCGGGGCTAATGAAGGATGAAAATAACGGTGCGATAATGACCGAATTCGTAGGTCTTAGAGCGAAAATGTATGCACTTCGCGTAGACGGCAAAAGAGATACGAAAAAGGCGAAAGGCGTCAAGACCAACGTCATAGCCAGAACGATAACTTTCGACGACTACGCGCAATGTTTGCATAGGGAGATCGAAATGGTTCGCAGACAATCATGTATACGGTCTAAATATCATAAAGTGTACACCATTTCAGAATCTAAAATCGCTCTAAGCCCACACGATGACAAGCGGCATATCGTACCCAATTCGATCGACACTCTGCCCTGGGGTCATTATAATATCCCATTGTAAAATAGAAATTGTATTTATTGTATAATATAAAATTATTTGAGAATGTATAATATAAAATTATTATTGTGTTTATTCTATTTATTGTGTAAAATATAAATGGTGGAATTAATGTATAAAAAAATTGTTCACACATATGTATGTATCATTGTATTTATTGAACCATGTATTATTATGCTACAATACATTATTTTTATTTATCCAAGAATTGTGTGATTTATCAAATCCCAACCACTTGACGTACACCTTATCCCCCTTCCTACGTAAGACTTTTTCCACTAGATACACATCAGGATCGGTGACGCGTTGCAGCTCGTGTTCATAGAATCCTCCGGCAACAGGTTTTCCACAGGAATCGACCAGCAGATACGTTGCAGGATTAGTTGCTTGTACTTTGGCTATCTTGAACACCTCCGTTGTCCAATTCGGCGTATAGCCTTTATCGAATATGGTTTTAAATTTGCTCACGCGCACAAACTCGCCCAACTTGAATCTCGCTGGAGCAGCGATCTTTATGTTGCTGTATACGCTGGCTAGCAACTTATCGGCGATCGCAGGGGTAACATCGCAAGGACGCATTCCGATGGTTCTATGTTTTCGTGCGTTATACTCTGCAAGTAGACTTGGTAGAGCATCGGTCCATCTATAGGTTCCATTGAGCGTAAACAGTTTCCACATATTGTTTTTCAAAGTTCGATTGAAACGTTCTACGACGGAGGCCTTCATCACAGAATACGTCGAATAATGATTAACGTTATGCTTTGCCAAGAGTTTCTGCACATCAGCGTTGTAAAATTCTTTTCCTTGATCGGTTTGCAAATTTTTCGGATATCGATCTCTAAATATCTTTGCAAACGCTTTAGTCACCTCAGCACCACTTTTAGTCTTGAGCGGCAACGCCCATGCATACTTGCTCAACACATCGATGACGGTGAGTATGTAGTGGTGACCCTGGTTGAATCGTGAGTATGGACGCATTTCTACAATGTCAGCTTGCCACAGATCATCGTATCCATGCACTATGACACGCCTCCGCGGAAAATGTCTTCGAGCTGGAGCATGCAATTCCTCAACGAGTTGTAGCTTCTTGTGGCCGTGGTTTTCTTTACTCTTGGATTTCGATAATGGCTGCATGTTTGATCGCAGAGGTGTCTTTGACACGAATGATGCGATAATTATCGGGCACGTTCATTAAGTGCTCCCAATCGGTCCAGGGGCAAGTTCATCCGCCTCACATGATTCTCCTTCGCAGCGCTGCTGCGGGATAGAATTCGACGCCTGCGATATCTTTTGAACGCTGTTTTGCAGCGTCAGCATATCTCTTTGAAACGCGATCAGTTTCCTCTCTAATTCTTCCTGCCGCTCTCTCAAAAGTTTAATGTTCTTTTCCATGTATAGTTTATTGACAGCATCGGTGTCAGCCACCGGTTGAGCTACGCGTCGTATCTTGCATGATTTTGCATCAAAGTCGGCACCAACCACGCAAAGAGCGTTATCTCGCATGTAATTTCGAAGCAAACCACTCCATTTGTAATAGTCCATTCTAGCTGCTCCACTCTTCTCGAGCGATACCCCAAATTTGTTGATCGGCATCTCAATGCATACAGTGCACATCATTGGCGTGCGGCTTAATTTATATAATGAGGCCTACCTCGCGTAGTTCCTCGACAATCGATAGAATTTCGGGATCATGAGAGTTGTTACCCGCCTGACGTGACGCTTCTAACAAACGCAATCGATCCACCAGCTCGTTGGGATCGTCCCAGTGTACGTAATCGATCTTGTTATCGTTTACCACCATGGCTCGTGGTGTCCTAAGACCTTTCCCTGCTTTATTGACTGATGTGCGTGGGATTAGCGGTGCAATTACATGTCTGTACTTGTATCCCTTGTTGCTCAATATGGGATTTTTAGCACCATGACCGCGTCTGTGGGCATTCGTCGCCAGCAGTATACTTTTGTATTTTTGTTTATCAGCATCGGTGTATATAGCATCATTGGGAATTCTCTTGAAAATCAGTTCGTAAAGACCGGGTGTTCCTCTGTATTTTACACCATCTATGATTATATTATCATCCTTGTCTATATCGAAAGCCTTATCCCCAAGCATCGTTCCTCTATTGCCAAAGTATACACCGTACACATAGTCCATTGATGTATCCTTATCACCACTTAGGATCGCGCTCATGTATTTTTGCCCCAGCGGACCGAAATGACTGCGAAACGTTTCTTGTCCCTCGGATGTTTGAAGTTGCTGTCTGATAGATGTTACAAACGACTCATTGGGACTAGTTTCGAAAACGTCGTCATCAATAGTTGCGAGCGATTGTACACTGGGAAATGTACTTATTGGTGTGTGAGGAACGGGAGACTCGTTTGATGTAGCATTCCGTCGTTTATGCTTCGATTGAACTGGTGTTGAGGTTATGGGTGAATATTCAGACGACATGTGCCGTTTCCTCTTTGTCTTGCGCGATGTGTTCCCTTTCGGATGGATTTTTTTAGGCGTTAATGTTTCATTCCCTTCAACGTCTATGCTCATCAGTGGTGATGTGCTAGCTTCTGCCGCTGAGGTATTTTCAACAATATGTTTTAAGGGTTCGACGATAGGTTTGAAGTATCTCTCCAACGCGACATCTTCCTCCATCTTGCCTGTCTTCAAAGCCTGATGTTTCTTGCGAATGGATTCGCTAGTTTTTGCAATTTCCTTCGCTATTCTCTCGCGATCCTTAATCTCCAGAGTATCGATATCAATCATCGTTGTACCGCTGACGTTGCGTTCCCACCGATGTGTTGATGACAATTGACCGTCTCACGGTACCGCAAACTCGTTAAATCCCTTTCTGTAACGTCCATTGGACATCGCGCTATCCTTGTCTATTACCACGAAACCATACTCCCGTTGCCAACAATTACGACACAAAGCGCAGAAATCCTCGTAAGACATGTCAGTGTTTACGTGATCGTTGTACACATGTTTCAAGTTGGTACCATCCTGCTTAAACAGAATCAACAGATTGGCATTGTCGCGTATAAGATGTTTAGGTATCTTTGCATACGTCTGACAGAGATAGAAGCAGTCAACGTTTGAGTGGCGCCCCATTGCAAAGTATTCCCTTATCGTATCTTGCTTGTCGCATGCCACGTCATCAAAGATGAAAATAGAATTCGGAAGCGATTCGCACGGTGGGATGACGTCACTGTTATTCGAAAACGTAAAGTAGCCAATTTCATCTATCGGAGTCAATAAATTCTCCAAATACTGATATTTCGGCTGTTGCAACGACTTGGAGTACACGTACACGTTCTCGAAGCGGACGCCGTGAGGACTTTCCAACAAGCTCACCAACACGTTTGTCTTTCCGCAATTTGATGGGCCACAAACGAGGCAGCGTATAGTGTTTGGTAGCATGCTACCATGTCTGCGTCTGGTTTTCGAAGACATAACTCGTGATTTATCGTCAAAATTTGTCACGCGTATCGTTACAGGTTGTCGCACGAATCGCATCCTCTCCGCAAACTGTGAAAAATGATTTTGATACGTCGAAGCGCCCTATTTATAGGTCCGCATCGACTCAAAACAGCTCAGTATTCAAAATGCTTCTGATCCTGTCTGATAATTGTGATATTCGAGACCTAACCTCTGAGCAGTTGAAATATATACCAAAGATTATTCTACTCCGAGAGTTTGGGAGACACATTGATCAGTTGTGGGACAGACTCCCCGAGCACATAAAAGCCGATTCTGAGGTTCGGCAGTATCGTCGGTGTCTGGAGCATTATAATCGTCCTTGGCAACGAACGCATATCGACGGTCCAGCACCATTGATTAAAAACTGTAGCGAATGTCGCCGACGAGAGTAAAGAAAGGCTGTGGTTTGTTAAATCGAGCGATAAACGCGCTACCTATCGAATTACATATTCCGGGATACCAGTTTTGCGGTCCAGGAACACATCTGGCAAAACGATTGGCTAGAGGGGATCAAGGCATCAATCCGTTGGACGCGGCGTGTCGCGAACACGATATTGCGTATTCGTACAGCAACGACCTCGGCGAAAGGCACGCGGCAGATAAAGTTCTCGCTGACAAAGCGCGAAAACGCATCGTTGCGCGAGACTCGACTCTGGGTGAAAGAGGTGCTGCTACAGCTGTTTGGGCAGCTATGAAGGCCAAGACGAAAATCGGAATGGGGATGAAAAGAAAACCCCGCAAAAGTACTCCAAAGAGAGCGCCGAAAAAGCGGATTCTTCCGGTGGCAAAACGGGGTGGTATATTACCACTTCTCCCGCTGCTAGGTGTTCTCGGATCATTAGCTGGTGGAGCGGCGGGGATCGCCAAGGCGGTAAACGATAATAAGGCGGCACAACATCAGCTGCAGGAAATGCAACGTCATAATCGCTCCATGGAAGGTCGCGGACTTTATCTCGCACCATACAAGCGTGGACAGGGAATATCGAAACGAAAAAAAAAAACGTCGAAAAAAAAATAAAAATGCCCGCGGGTGTAACTACCGATGCACAATTGGAGGAGTTGGCAAAACGTATGCGTATTCCATTCTTTAGAGGTGTTTTTATGCGAAACGCGCTACCAGTCGGAGGAGTACGTCGAAACGAGAGCGGTATTGTAAATTTGGACAATGTCGAGGGGTCGGGGACTCATTGGGTGGCATATGCGAAGAGAGGGTGTCGAGCTATATATTTCGACAGCTTTGGAAATCTTCGACCGCCCAAGGAATTGGTAAAATATCTGGATAAGGATGCTGTGAAAATTGAATACAATCGAACGTCTTATCAAAAGTACGATCAGAGCAATTGTGGACAACTATGTCTACGCTTTCTACAAACGATCGGTACCAAATTTAAGGATTGACTTCCCGCCACTCTGATTCAGTACTAATCGAGCCGTACAGTTCGGAATATGTCGTTAACATTCACTCTAACCGGCAAGAGTAGCACCCTCGCGGTGAGCTACTTTCCACCCATAGATTTGAGTGACGATGATTACGAGCTTGGTCTAACAACCTTTGAAACTTATCACACCATACCAAACATCGACTCGAGCAATGATAAATTCTACTTCACCGTAAACTATGACATCAGCAACAGCGTCGACACCACTCCTGAATACATTACGATTCCCCATGGCTCCTACGAACTAGACGCCATTGCCAAGTATTTGAAGCAGCGATTACTCGAACGGTATCCTCAAAATCTCGACGGTACCGATGGTGGTGACAACGATGCGTATCCAATAGTGTTGCGTCCCAACAACAACACCATGAAAAGCGAACTGTACTGTCGGTTCACCATAGATTTTACAAAGCCTAATAACATTGGATCGCTATTGGGATTCTCGACGAATCGGGTATTAGAACCAGGACGGTGGCACGAATCGGACGATCCAATTAATATCATGAACGTGAACATTGTTCGTATAGAATGTAGCGTGACCGCTGGTGCGTACAACAGTGGGAGGCGTGTCCATACGATACATGAATTTTCTCCGAGAGTTCCACCAGGATATAAGATATCGGAAACGCCCGCGCAGATCATTTACCTTCCAATCACCGCACGGATCATTACGGATCTAACGATACGCGTTGTGGATCAAAACGGACGGTTGCTCGATTTTCGAGGTGAAGAGATTACCATCAGATTGCACGTACGACGGCGACGACGATAATACATGTAGTGCGAACGAAAGAGATGCTTGTATTGAACGACTCTAGAAACCCGTTTCTTCCAAGTGAAATTGTTTACAACTGCAACAACAACTGCAACAGCTCCGATCACGCTAAAAAGAAGAGGCTCAGTGCTGCGAACATTGCATTTTTGAAATCATTGGGATTCATTGTGCGCATTTAGGTTGAAAATGGTTGACATTCTAAGTATTGGAGGGAAGCCGACGTTTGATGATCGCATCGTCAAGCTTCAGACTCACACATACAACCCATACGTCAACACAACGTTTGGATACAGCGATGAGATAAGAATACCGATACAACAGCAGGATTTATACACATTGCCGTGTGAAAGTTTTCTCTATGTGGAGGGGAAATTGAAGATAAATAAGCCAAAAGATGCATTAACGGTGACGTTGGGAAATAATTGCATGGCGTTCTTATTCGATGAGATTCGATACGAGCTGAATGGCGTGGAGATTGATCGCAGCAGAAACGTTGGAATAACTAGCACGCTTAAAAACTATGTATCGCTGACATCTGGCGAAGACAAAAATATGGAGAATGTTGGATGGGGGTTGAAACGGCGGGATGAGCCAATAGTGAAAAGTCATTTCAATTTTTGCATCCCACTCAAATATTTGCTGGGATTTTGTGAGGACTACAAACGCATGATTATTAATGCGCGTCACGAATTGATTTTAATACGATCGCGCAACGACAACAATGCTCTGATAGGATCGTCGATGTTGGAACCAGAAATTGAATTGGTTAAACTACAATGGCGGATGCCCCATGTGACGTTAAATGACGTTAATAAGCTATCGTTGCTACATACTTTGGAACGTGGACAAAACCTGAGCATTTGTTTTCAATCGTGGGATCTGTACGAGTATCCTCTCTTACAGAGCACGACCAAGCATTCGTGGGCCGTGAAGGCATCTGCACAGCTGGAGAAGCCGCGATGCGTGATCCTTGCTCTACAGACTGGTCGAAGAAATGTGATGAGTGAAGACGTTACTATGTTCAACAACTGCAAATTGGCCAATGTAAAACTTTTTCTCAACTCGGAATTTTACCCATATGATGATCTGAACTTGGACTTTGACAAGAATAAGCACGCCATCTTGTATCACATGTATACGCAATTCCGTAAATCATATTATGGGTATAGTTGCAACGAGGCATTATTCACCGTGGCTGAATTTTTACAATTTGGCCCCCTCGTGGTAATTGATTGCTCGCGACAAAATGAGTCGATCAAGAATGGCACCGTGGACGTGCGCATAGAATTCGAGTGTAAAGAGAATGTGCCTGCAAATACTACAGCCTACTGTCTGATTCTACACGATAGAGTGGTTGAATACAATCCATTGACAAACATGGTGCGCAAAATAAATTAAATTACCACGCTACTTGCCCGCCCTCTCCTGTATGAAATTCGCAAAAAAATTTCATCGTGAAAATCGAGATGTTTTACGAGAAAGACTGCATTCTCTCATCTGTCTTGGAAGCGAGTGGACCTCCAAATTGTATCGATAATGGCTGTACCAACGTTCGTTGACATGCAAGGGTTCATCGTTGATGGAAGATTTGTCGTCAAGGAAGTGGCTGTCCTACGAATGGGAACAATTCTCTCGCACTATATTTTTGGGAGTTCGATGCCGCATTATCTTCTTTCGAAATCTGACAAATCAAGCATCCGCTGGTTAACGGCGAAACATCATGGGTTACGCTGGGACGATGGAGAAGTTCCATACAGTATGGCTAAACGGCTAATTTCGAAAGCTGTAGCTGATGCGATCGATGAAGAAGAGGATGACACGTGCCATGTCGTATATGTTAAAGGGCTGCAGAAACGCGACTGGCTTGCGGATTTCCTCGATGAAAGTACGAGAGCAGACGCGGTCATCGAGACGCTGGACATTGACTACGAGGATATCAAATCTCTAAATAAGCTAAATGTAGTTAATACTCTGCGATGTGGCAGACACGCGAAACACTGTGCCATGCAAAATGTATTTAAAATATTCAACTGGTGGTCTAAACACCAGAGAAATTCATAAATAAAATATAATCAATTTTTTAATGCGTATAATTTTCTTCACCCTCACCCTCACCCAACCCAACCTCATGCGTTTGATGTCCGCTAGATTAAGACGATACTTATGCAGAAGTCGTTCGATACACGTTCGATACTCGATCAAAGCCGTTCGATGCACGATCAAAGTGGTATGATAGACGTTCAATATCCGATCAAAGCCGTTCAATACCCGTTCAATACACGTTCGAAGCCGTTCAATATCCATTTGATATATGTTCAAAAACATTCAATACCCGTTCGATACGTATTCAAAGTGATGTGGTCTTGTCGCATGATGTGTCAAAGAAGAAGGGAAAAAGATGCGTGGGAATAAGGAGAGGATGGTCTACGAAGAAGAAATGTGCAGTTTGTGAAAATGAATGCGGAGAACAACAGCATTGTACTTTTGCAAAGCTATGCACTTCTCGATTTCATGATAGGAGGGGGTTTTTACATGTGAGAGCTAGGAGATGCAGCGAGACCAGTCGTCTGTTAATTGTGGAAGGCGAACAGTCTGATTTTTAATCGTTAGACATTTGTGCAATTTTTGTAATTTGTGTGCGACAATTTTTTTCTGGTGCTTGAAAAATGGGATTGCAACGCATCGCCCCGGAGTATGACTCATTGGTATGTACAATATATTTTGACATTATTCATCTATAACCATTGAAATCGAGCGAGATTAAAATCAAGTGGACATGTTAATATCATGATGTTCTATGCTTTAGTATTCGCCATCGCCATCGCCATCGCCATCGCCATCGCCGTCGCCATCGCCGTCGCCGCCACCTTCGCCGCCTTCGCCGCCTCCGCAGGTATGTAGTTTGCATTGTTTTGCATGTTTCATGTTTATTATGTTTGATATGTGTCATATTTATTATGTTTGTGTATCTGTTCTAGAACCGTGTGCCGATGATTATAATGGCACTCATGGCGCGGGTTCTGGCAGGGGAGGCTGAGGCTGCACCCTTAGCGGTGCATATGCAGCGCTCGGGCCTGGTATTCGGGTCGAGGATGGCGGCCAGATTGCGACGGCCCTGGGTACCATATCACCAAATGGGGCCCCTGCGACGTCCACAGCCCCCATCGCCACCATCGCCTCCCTGGATCGATGTGAGGAGGCCGCAGCCATCGCTTCAGGGGCCCCTATCACCTCCATGGCAGTTCGAGGGGGTGATGTTGTCGTCATCGTCCTCAGCGTCATCATCACCGCCACCGTCGCGGCAGTTAACACCACCGCCGCGGTGGTCGCCGCCCCCTGCATGGATGGAAGAGGGGCTCGTGACGCCACCTCTGCAATTGTCATCCGACGAGGAGGATATTTAAATTCTTTTTCATTTTTTTTCTTTTGTTATCTCATGTATTTCATCCGTATTAACTATTATTACTATTCATATTACTATTATATTATATTCACTATTACTATTACTATTCATTCATTATTTGTAACAATATATTATCATTTTTAAACACATATTATTTCTCCATTTTTTATTCACCCGTCTTCCTTCTCCTTTCGCTGTCTAATTTTAAGATTCGGTTTAAGATTTAGCGTTCACAATGATATTATACTACATTCAACACATGTCGAGACTTTTATCCTTGAGTTCGAAACCGTTCAATATCCGTTTGATATACGTTCTAAAACGTTCAATACCCGTTGGATACATTTAAGTGATATGGTCTAGTCGAATGATGTGTCAGAGAAGAAGGGAAAGAAGATGCGTGTGAATAAGGAGAGGACGGTCAGCGAAGAAGAAGATAAGTACATGGAGGAGGATGGTCAGCGAAAATGCAGGTGGCTTGTGATGGAGATGGTGAAGAACAACAGCATCTCACTTTGCAAAGATACGCACTTCTCGATTTCATGATAGGAGTTTGCATGCGAGAGCCTGGAGATGCAGCGAGACCAGTTGTCTTCAAACATTAAAGACGTGTAGTTCTTCAAGAAATTATGGGATATTGGAGGCCGCCCTCCGTTTATGATTCGATGAGGTGGCGAGGTATGTACATAACAATATTTTAACATTTATCGCGTTTAACTGTTTAAACCAAGTGCTCTAAAATCAGGTGTTCGTATCAATATTTTACCATGAGTTTCTATGTCTAGGGCTCACACCGTCCCCACCCCCATCACCATCCCCATCGCCACCACGTGGGCCATCACCACCAGCACCGCCGTCGCCCACGTGGTCGAGCGATTGGGGATCGCCGCGGCCGTCGCCACAGCCGTCGCCACCACCCCGTTCGCTGTCACCGTCGCCGCATCCACAGGTATGTAATACTTTGCATTGTTTTATGTGTTTCATGTTTATTATGTTTAATGTGTTAGTATTATATTGATGTGTCTGTGTGTTCTAGGCAACGACGTATGGGGCTGTGCGGCTGCGGGTGGCGCGGGTGCGGTCGCACGCACCGCGGTCGGGGACCCTGCGGCGGCCGCGGTCGTATAGGGGTGCGCGGGTGCGGCCCCCGCCCTCACCATCGTCGGAACTTTCACCCCCATCATCTCCATCACCCCCCCTCGTCCCCCAATAGTTTTTTATTGTTTTATATTCTTTTCTTTTTATATTCTATTCTATTCTATTTTATATTAAATTTCTATTTACTTTTATTTATATATTATTCAATCTTTTTTATGTAACAATATATATCTTAAACGTATATTCTGTCTCCATTTTATTTACTCGTCTTCCTCCTCGCCTTCTAATTTTAAGATTCACGCCTTCTTCACACCGCTACATGATGGTTGCTCCAGAGGAGTCGAATTACGCGAGATCGCGTGATACGCGGCGGCGCTTGAAATACTGTTATCTATAGAATGCATGCGACTGTACCACTGTGTATTGTTGTCTTCTTCCCTCCCTTGAATTTAAGCTTTAGAATGCATGCTCTCTCTCTTTCCCATCCATCCGAAGACGCGGTGTGTAAAAACGCCGATCTTTCCCGACATTGCCCGACATCGTCCGATGAAAAAATAATGTATTATGCTTGGTGACGCTCTGTATATGTACCATTTATTAAAGACTAATGTTACAGCGTCGGCGTTGGGGGAGTTGGTTAGGCGGCTGACTCGTACCGCGGAGGTCTTGGGTTCGAGCCCCGTCGCCCGAGATTCTGTTTTTTCATTTATATTAATATCTTAAATTAATATTTCCTTCCTTACCGACTGTGGCGATACCACGCCCGATAGTAGCAGCAAAATTCACCCGCGGTTCCTCCTTCGATGCGGATTCGGTATCGATTCGGTTATCGATTGATTCGATATCTGGTCTCGCGCTAATACCCCCCACCACTCCGCCCATCTGTATGACGTCATCCGCCGCCCGGTTGTCCGTCGCGTCGTCCGCTGCGATGGATTTCGTGCGACCTTGAAACTCAAATTTGAGTTTGATGGGAGGGGGAGGGGTGGGGGAAATGGCCTTCAAACTCAAATTTGGGTTAGAACCGGCATACCCTTACTACTATGAGGCGAGGAAAGGAAGGCAGTCTTCTCCACAAGCATAAAGATAAGTAAATAACATACACACATTTACATTTTTATTGTATTCAGATTACAACTCGTTCTAACTTTTTATCACAGGTTCTATGGCAACTAATTGGAATCGAAAGGGGTCAGTGCCATTCCAAGAAAATATTTATGAGAAATAGGACACAATAATAATGGTTTCTTCAGTGAGTGTAAGTATCAGTCTTTACATTCAAGTGTTATAAACACAAAAACTAATTTTAATTGAATTCATTTATTTTTCCAGATCAAACCAGAGTGTACATATGTACACTGGGCTGAGGAATATCGTTGCAACTACCAGAAATACAGGGTGTAAGAGGTACCCCTTCCATGCTGCCGACCGGGCTAGTGACAATGTGCAGGGGCGAATTTTCTGTCAGCTGGAGGTGCAGATTTTCTGTCCTCGAAGTGACAGAAAATATAACCTATATGCTGTACCCGATTGCCTAAAGATACTGTTGCGGCGTAATAATAATGTTTCGGAAGGATGATGAAAAGTTCACAAATGTAGCGAAATAGAAGGAAATAGCCGCTAAACATTTATTGTCGTATAGCATATACATAGGTTATATTTTCTGTCACTTCGAGGAGGGACCACATAATAATCACGCGTTGGATTCAACGTCAAACACGAGTTTATATATATGTTTGTTCATAACTGCTTTCTGCATAGGATGTGTATTTCATGTTCTGTTTCAGTGTTTTGATAATTAAAAAATGTCTATCCTAACAAACTTCATTTTTTGAGGACATGCCCTCATCTATTTTTCCTTTTCACTTATAATTCCTTACTGCCAGCGTAAAATATTGTAACATAAGCACATTTCAAGTAAATATACAATGCATTTTCTACGTTTGCAGTACCAGCAGACTTTCTGTTTAAAAAGTACAACGCAACAGCTGAGAATTTCTTTCCTTATTCAGAATAGAATACGGAAATAGCAAACAGCTCCCTCTCGCGTGCATCAGGCAGCCGCATATCTATGGGTATTACCATTTCTGTGCAGAAAAAACCTGCTGTAATACCGACCGGCCAAATCGGCAGGTCGGTATTACAGCAGGTTTTTTCTGCACTGAAATGGTATTACCCATAGATACGCCACTGCCTGATGCACGCGAGAGGGAGCTGTTTGCTATTTCCATATTCTATTTTGAATGTGGAAAGAAATTCTCAGCTGTTGCGTTGTACTTACAAAAATTTAAATGGAAAGTCGGCTGGTACTGCAAACGTAGAAAATTCATTGTACATTTCAATTACTTGAAATGTGTTTATGTTACAATATTCTACGTTAGCAGTAAGGAATTATAAGTAAAAAGGAAAAATAGATGAGGAGATGTCCCCAGAAAATGAAGTTTGTTAGGATAGACATTTTTTCATTAGCAAAACATTGAGACAGAACATGAAATACACTTATAACATTGCAGAAGTAGTTATGAACAAACATTATATATAAAATTGTGTTGGATGTTGAATTGGGCTAGTAAAAATGCGCAGGCTGGACGCGCGTGATTATTATGTGGTCCCCTCCTCGAAGTGACAGAAAATATAACCTATGTATATGCTATATGACAACAAATGTTTAGTGGCTATTTCGTTCTTTTACGCTACATTTGTGAACTTTTTATCATCCTTCCAAAACATTATTATTACGTCGCAACCCAGACAGCACACGACATCTTATAGACGTCCATTTTAAGTCTGTTTTACGTCTGAACGTCTGAATGTCCTGATTCGTGACAAAGACATCTTTGAGACGTCGTACGGACGTGTGAAAGATGTCTTTAAGATGTCTTTAAGACATCCACAAGACGTCTTTAACATGCTCATAAGACGTCTTAAAGATGTTTGTCAAGAGACATCTTAAAGATGTCTGTCAAAAGACATCTTAAAGATGTCGGTAAAAAGCCATCCGAATGGCGTCCGTAAAAAGCAATCTTAAGGCAGGACCGGCGCAAGGATTTGCAAATTTTTGCACCATTTGTATGGAATATTAAACATATAGTAACGCAATTATCGTACATTTGTTTCGTCAATTTTTCTTTAATACAATTATATGACAGTGTGTGAAGTGAGTCTAGAGGTCGAATGATGATTAGGTTACCCAGTAAACAAACTGACTGCAGTCTGACGGCAGATTGATGTCAGATTCGAGTATATTCTGACGTCAGATTCGGGTCCTACTATGTCCACATTTGACTATGGTTTTGTGGTCAGAGCCTGACATCAGGATCT